>JAJPGS010001384.1:0-358498 GCA_028654335.1 Alnus rubra | reverse complement strand
TAGTTCTTTATCAACAACAACCTCCTTGATAGCAGAGTTTGCTTTCTTTCTAGTATCCACCTCTGTCTCTCTTTTCACACATATACTCATCAGACTTGGGCTTTGTCTCTGCAGCTTTTGAATTCTCCTTGGAAGATCTTCAAAATCGTACTGGACATACACCAAACAAGTAGTGAGCATTGAAAAAGAATCCTAAACTAGATTTATGCCAAATTATATTTCAGCACATGGGAAATGATCCAGCACGAGCTAAACAGAGAGTGAATGACCTTCATGGTCGAATTCACCACACACAAGTCTAATTTTATTTCTCTTTCCCACATTTTCTCAACAACCAAGCAGAGCTAGAACAGCTCATACCAACCCCAACCCAACAGTATAATCCAAAACCCACTTCAATCATACCCCAATAATAGACAAATGCACAATAAAATGACTTAAAATCATTGGAAAGAATTGCAAAATAGTAGGAAATCAAAAATCATTGGAGCTTGGCTACTACACAGAGACAAAACGTAGACCTAGGTTAAAGCTAGGAAAAGGAAAATTACTCACCAAATCGAAATTACAGTTGCGGTAGCCCTGATGATGCACAGAACGTAGACCTGCTCACGACGATGCTGGTATCCTGTTGTGCGATGGGTTATGGAGTAGATGCAGGAATTGAATAAGTTGGTTGAGGGTGATGTGAAGAGAAAGATGGAGGAGTAAAGACTGAGTGAAGATGGAGTTAAGGCTGCTTGAAGATGGAGCAAAGGCTTCTGTGATTTGGTTGAAGACTTGAAGATGGAGGCTGATTTATGGTTGGTTGAAGGAAGGGCGAAGATGGAGATGAAAGTCCATAAAATCCTTTCAAAAATGTTGTACCATGGCTCGAATGGTGGCCTTGCTACTGTGCACTTAAAATGAGAACCTTTTCAGACTTGTTCTGCGCGTGTTTTGAGACTTGGAACGAGAATAGTTTTAGAAAACAGGTTAGAATTGTTTCCTAAAAAAGTGTTTCGGTGAGTTTTTGTTTTTGTTTTAAAAACAACGAACCAAACGGGTGTCCTATGTTTTCAAACACGGTTTTCTGTTTCTGTTTTATAATTTTGTTTGTTTTGAGGTGGGGGATGGGTCACTTATTAGTTTTTGGCATGATTGGTGGTGTGGGTATAGATCTTTGAAGCAGTGCTTTCCAGTTTTGTTTACTGTTGTGAGGAACAAAGATGCGATGGTGGATGATAACTTGGTCGTTCATAACGGAGTTATTCAATGGAATGTTATTTTTACGAGACAAATCTAGGATTGGGAAACAGAGATGGTTCTTTCTTTCTTCGAACGGATTTACTCCACTTATGTTGGACATGGAGAGGGCGGCAGGTTAGTTTGGAACCCCTCTAAAAAGGGTTTTTTTTGAGGTGAGTTCCTATTATGAAGTACTAATTAGAAGAAATGGCCATCTTTTCCGTGGAAGAGTATTTGGCGTGTTAAGGCTCCGACTAGGGTGTCTTTTTTTGTATGGTCAGCAGCTTTGGGTAAAATTTTGACGCATGATAACTTGCGTAAGAGGAATGTCGTAGTGATTGAGTGGTGTTGTATGTGTAAGAAGAATGGGGAGTTTATTGATAATTTGTTGCTTTACTGCGAAATCGCCCGTGATCTTTGGAATTACATTCTTATCTTATTTGGGATTGAGTGAGTGATGCCACGAACGGTGTTGGAGTAGTTGACTAGTTGGAGCACGTCGGTTGGGTATGGTCGTGCTAAAGAAGCGTGGCGGTTAGCTCCATTGTGTTTATTGTGGTGTATTTGGCGGGAACGGAATGCGTGGCTCTTTGAAGATGTAGAGACATCAATGGTGGAGTTACGAAAGCGTTTGCTTATTATGTTATATATTTGGATAGCGTCCTATCTTTGCTTGAATGATTCTACTTTTGTAGACTTTTTAAATTTATTCTCTTCTCGTCCCATTTAGGGGCTCTCTTGTATACTTCCCGTGTATAAGGGTTGCTCCCCTCTGCGCTTTTAATGAACTGAATTACAATTACTTATAAAAAAAAAATGTATGGAGCTGAGATAAGCTTAACATCCTATTCTTTCGATCTCGCCAAAGCTTGATCCTTTTGATGTACCTAGCTTTTCTTAAGTTTTTCATATCAAACTGGTTAAGCAACCAGATCTAGACTGTTGGTAATGTACCTACATCATTCCCAATGAGTAGGATATTATTAACATACAACACTAAGAATGTGACCACTTTATCTTGACACCTCTTATACACACATGGTTCATCAGGGTTTTGATAAAAACCAACGATTTGATTGCTGGATCAGATATGATATTCCATGACTGGGATGCTTGCTTGAGTTAATAGATGGACTTTTGCAACTTGCATACTATATGGTCTTGGCTCTTAGCCACAAACCGGTCTGATGGCTTCCTAAAGGTGGCCTCGTCAAGATGACTATTGAGAAAGGCCGTCTTGATGTTATTTGCCAAATCTCATAATCTAGATGAGTGGAAATGGCTAAGAGAGTCTAGATGGACTTGAGCATGGCTACCAGTGAGAAGGTTTCCTCATAATCGATTCCTTCTTTCGGATGTGGCCTCCACAAAAAATAGTTTTCATTTTTTCGTTTTCAAAACACAACGAAAAACACAGTTTTTTGTTGAGATATTTTCTAAAAAAGTTTGATATATGGTTTTAAAAATAACATTAAATTTTTTTAAAAAGAACTAGTGTCACATTTTTGTCTAGCATTCACCAGGTGGCCGCCTGAACAGTCTGGCAGTGGTCACGCGGTGGCAGTTGAATTTGTTTAGTGGACACACGATGGTTGTTGGATCTATTTGGTGCCAAAGCTGTTTGGTAGCCGCCGCAGGCTGCTCATTCTGTCGGATCTCTTGGGTAGCCACAATTTGTTGGATTTTTTTGGAGGCCACCGAATGTGGCCCAACTTTGATTTTTTTTTTTGGGTTGGGGGGTGATCCTCCCGGTGAACGGACCGTACCCCTAACCGACACAGGTGAACATGTAGAGTATACTAGGGTGCTTGAGAGAACCATGTTGAAGGAACTCGGCAAAATGACCTCGTAACTTCGAGAGAAGGGGTGCTCTTTTATCTTTTGATGAGGAAAGCGACACATACCAGGGGGTAGCGACTGTGTATTAAAAACATAGGACTACTAAGTGGTAACACGATGTACTGAGTTTGACACATTACTCACTCGTCTGCCACTGGAAACACCACTTCCTGTCCAACTTGCATGTGTTTTGCATGCCGCCAACGTTCATCCTGAGATAGGATCGAACTCTCTGTGAAATTCATAGTTGCATGACTTATAACTTCCTTGTTCGTAAACAAAGTAGTTTCGGAATTGTTTTTCATTCCAAGGCATATCTTATATCCATGCGCTTCATATTCGCCTGGAGTTCGCTCCTAGAAATATAGCCATCCATACCCCCTCTTGTCAATCTCACGTAAATCCCAGAAATATGTCAACCTTTAGGATGCCCAATTTTATTTTATTTTTTAATTTGCTTTTCTTGTTTTGTTTCTTTTATCTTTTGAAAAAAAATGTTTTGAGATTTAGAAAAAAAAAAGGTTGAGAAAAGTACGCATAACCCCCTCAAACTACCACCTCATTGTCAATGTACCCCCCAAACTACCAATTGTGTTAATGTCCCCCCCTAAACTACCAAAAAATGTCAATGTCCCCCTAATGACAAAAATGCCCTTCATAAAATTATTAAAAAAATATATAACTAAAAAAAAAATTATTAAAAAAAATATAAAATAACAAAAATTTCTTCCAAAAAATAATAAAAAATTTAAAACTGTTTTTTATTTTAAAAAAATAATAATAATTTTCAGTTTTTTTTTTTCTTTAAAAAAAATAGTTATTTTTCGTTTTTTTATTTTAATATAAACTGGTTTTTTTTTTAATTTGTTTTATTTTTTAAATAAATAAATAAATTTATGTTATTTTTCTTTTTTTTCGTTTTTTTTCTTTTTAAAAAAAAATTGTTCTTTTCCGTTTTTTAATTTAATAAAAATAGGTTTTTTTTTTTCATTTGTTTTATTTTTTATTTTAAAAAAAAAAATTCGGTTATTTTTTGTTTGCTTTTTTTAATTAAAAAAAAAGTTGTTCCTTTTTCGTTGTTTTTTTTTTAATTTTTTTTTTAGTTTTTAATTTTTAATTTTTTGAATTTATGAGGACATTTTTGTCTTATTCAAAAAAAATTAAGGTCATTTTTGTGTTTTAGTTGGTCTTAGTGGGGACATTGACATTTTTTGGTAGTTTGAGGGGGGACATTGACACAATTGGTAGTTTGGAGGGTACATTGACAATTGAGTGGTAGTTTGAGGGGGTTATGTGTACTTTTCCTAAAAAGGTTTTTAGAAACACTTTTCAAAGTAGTTTTCCAAACGAGTTTTTAGACGTGGCCCCCAAACACAACACCTTTTGAGATGTGGCACCCGTTTTTTCGGAAACAGTCAAATCTTAAAACAGAAAACACTTTTCAAAAACTTTCCTTAGCGGGCCCCAATTGGGAGTAATTTTCTATGCTGTTTTGTTGGGGAATAGGGATTCTTGTGAAATAGCTATTATGCCTTCATTGTGCCATCAAAATATGAATGTCATTCCTGCAGACTGCCTCTTTTATGCAGCCCTTATTTTGTGTATGAAACTTATGCTTAAATGTTCATGGAAACCTTTACATATGTATTGCTAAGTTTTTACTTGTTTATCTGCAGTATGTGAGCATGCTTATTCAGTGGCTCAAAATCTGGATCCTAATAGTGAAGGAAGAGGTGTTTTACAATTCAAGACTGGATTGATGTCGGTCATCAAGGTATGTGTCTAAATTTTGATTTTGACACTTGACAATTTTAATTTTGTGCATTATGGGCAAGACATTGAAAATTTTGTGGGTAGACTTGCATCTGTTTGCATGTGTCAGTGGTACTACTCTGTATTGCCTTTTGCATTTTAGGGATTAACCTATGGAATATATTTTGTTAGATTCAAATAAATTGAGTGAGAGTTTGGACACTTGAAATTTATTCTTTATTTTATTATTTTTTTTCAGAATATATGGTGGTAAATCCCATCTCATTAATTTTTAAACGCGCATACACATATTATGCATGAATGTGTACATTGTATGGATGTATAAGGGCCATTGAGATTACAAATTTCATTGTTCTAAGCAGATTTTGAAGATTTTTGGTTTTTAACTTTTTTCTTAGCTTTGAAACTTTAGCCCTTTGCTAGCAATTCAGTTTTTATGGGGCTTATATTTCAATTTTAATGTTGTGCTCAATATTTTGTCACTTTGAGCAATTTTTCAGCAAAAGCTAGCAAAGAGGGAGGTTGGAACCATAGATAGAAGTCAGGACATTGCCCGCTTGCAAGAGTTCTACAAGCTATATAGAGAGAAGAATAATGTAGACAAGCTACGAGAAGAAGAAATGGAATTGAGGGAGTCTGGTGCTTTCAGTGGAAATCTTGGCGAGTATGTAGTTTTGCCAGCTCTTTTCTCTCTATTTGTCATCCCCCCCTCCCCTCTCCCCCAACACAACCAACAAAACACACACAAACAACTAAATGTTATTTCCATTTGAAATGTATGTGTGCGCGCATGCGCATTTAAGTCAATTATCTACATCTGCTGTTCCCTTGTTGATGGTAGTATCACTTGAAGTTTTATATCTGATACTATCCAAATAGTATGATGAACTGCTGTACATAACGGAATCCTACTACTTGTTATTTTTTATTTATTTATTTTAATTATGACGAGGAACCCCTCAAATTCTACAACTATATTATAAATTTGATTATTAATTATTAATTTTCCAATTAGCCGAATCAGGGGGGGGGATATGTAACCTGTTCATAATGATCCCGCATAGGCATCTGTCTTTATTATAGCTAAAGCGGGATAGTTAATCTTAGACGTCCAGTCCCCGATCCCGTTGACTGAGGACCAAGACCAAACAAAAAGCTCCTTGGCACTTTTAAAAGTTTCTTCACCCATTGTTCTTCCTACCATTTGATATAAAAACCTGAACCACTGCCCCTGGCGCGGTGGGTGGGTGGTCCCCCACAAAAAAGAAAAAGAAAAGAAAAGGAAAGGAGAAGGAGAAGGAGAAAAGAGCGGAAATTTGCAAAAAGTTGTTTTGAAAAGCCACCATCTTCCATTTCTATGAATGAGAGCCATGGGTTATTTTCCCTTAGCTCCTGTAGAAGCTGCACAATCAGTCTTGTGTGGGGTTTTATATACAAAAGCCTAATGCCTTTTTTACTTACTGTTAATGTGTCCATTTTGATATTGGTTGGATACGGTTGGTACCTCCTACATGTGCTAAATGTCAAAGAGTCAATTTTTTGTTCTTTTCATGTCATTTCCTTGTTTACTACTCATAATCCTATTCTTTGACTCTTAGCCACCTTTCAATATATCTATGGGCACTTGGAGTTTGTTTGGCAAACAACTTGCCTCCACCTTCACTTTTTCCTAAAAAAGTCAACTTTAAAACATTCTAACTTTTTTCACTTTTTGTATCACATCAATCATTTTTTTTTATTAAAACAAAAATTCCCACTACAAAACAAAACTTTTTCACTTTTCCATACAAATTATTACTTTATACCACATCAATCACTTATTTCCTTTGTTATTGGATTGTGGGGTACCAAGAGGGGGAAACATGTATTTTAAATTTGAGAACATGTGGCTGAAATATGAGGGTTTTGTTGAGCAAGTTAAAAAGTGGTGGTTGTCTTATGAGTTTTCGGGTTTGCCAAGTTACATTTTGGCTAATAAATTGAAGGTTTTGAAGAAATGGAATGAAGAAGTGTTTGCTGATATAGGGAAGAAGAAGAAAGAGTTATTGGAGGGTATTTGAGAGATGGATTTAGTTGAAGAATGTTGTTGTCTAGAGGAGGACGAAAAGGTTCAAAAGGTTGATATGTCGAGAGAGCTGGAGAAGACTCTTCTTTTTGAGGAAATGAATTGGAGACAAAAATCTAGAGCTTTGTGGTTGAGGGAGGGGGACAAGAACACAAAGTTTTTTCACAGGGTGGCCAACTCACATCGTAAATTCAATCAAGTGGACTTTTTGACTATAAATGGTGCAATTTCCAGGAATTCTGTGGAGATTAAGGAGCATATAGTCCAATATTACAACAATCTGTACTTTGAGAATTGTTCTTGGTGGCCTAGGGTGGAGGGCCTATCTTTCTTATCCATTGATGCGGAGGAGAGCATTTGGCTTGAAAGAGCGTTTGAGGAGAAGGAGGTATGGGATGTGATCAGGGATTTGAATGGAGATAAGGCGCCGAATCCTGATTGCTTCACTATGACTTTCTTTCAGAAGTGTTAGGATATTTTAAAAACTGACATTATGGATGTTTTTGTAGGATTTCACACTCGAGGCAAGTTTGAGAAGAGCTTTAATGCTACTTTTGTCTCTCTGATTCCAAAGAAGACTGATGCCATGGATGTGAGAGATTTTCGCCCTATTAGTTTGGTAGGGTGGATATACAAGATTATTTCCAAGTTCCTCGTGAATAGGTTTAAATTAGTTTTTGGCAAGATTATCTCCAACGCTCAGAATGCATTTATAGGTGGTTGACAAATCTTGGATTCAGTGCTTACTGCCAATGAATGTGTTGATAGTCAAATTCGATCAGGGGACCCTGGGCTGCTGTGTAAGTTGTATCTAGAGAAGGCATATGATCATGTGAATTGGGATTTCTTGCTATATTTGCTGCACCATTGTGGTTTTGGGGAAAAATGGAGGGCTTGGATTCATTTTTGTATTTCTACGGTGAGATTTTCTGTTCTTGTGAATGGAACCCCGTCGGGCTTCTTCAATAGCTCTCGTGGTTTGCGACAAGGAGATCCTCTTTCTCCTTTTTTGTTTGTAGTGGTTATGGATGCTTTGAGTCGGATGCTGAGTGCCGCATTGGATCAAGGCAATTTGACTTGGTTTTCAGTGGGTTCTAGGAGTCTGAAGCCTTAGCTGTGAACCATTTAATGTTTGCTGATGACACGTTGATTTTTTGTGGTGTGCAAGAAGAACAAATTCGACATCTAAGGTGTATCTTCCATTGCTTTGAGGCAGCTTCGGGTTTAAGGATTAACTTGGGAAAATCAGAAATTGTTCTTATTGGTGCGGTAGAGGATGTCGAAGGGTTGGCTCATTTACTTGGATGTCGAGTCGCTTCTTTGCCTATGACATACTTGGGTTTGCCATTGGGTGCTTCTTACAAGTCCGTGTCTATTTGGAATGGTATTATTGAGAAAATGGAAAGGAGGTTGTCTGGATGGAAGTGTATGTGTTTGTCAAAGGGTGGGTGGTTGACTCTTCTTAAAAGTACGCTTTCCAACCTTCCTACTTATCTCTTGTCGTTGTTTCCTATTCCAGTGAGTGTGACTAATCGTCTTGATAATATTCAAAAGGCTTTTCTTTGGCATGGTATTGAGGATGAGGCCAAATTTCATTTAGTGAAATGGAATAGGATTTGTACTCCATTGCATTCAGGTGGGTTGGGAGTTCACAATTTCATCCAGTTTAATCGAGCACTTCTAGGCAAATGGTTGTGGAGATATGGTAGGGAGAGAGAGGCTTTATGGCGATTGGTGATTGACGCAAAATTTGAGAGCCTAAAGGGTGGTTGGTGTTCGAAAGAGGTGTCGGGTTCCTTTGGAGTGGGTGTGTGGAAACATATTAGGATGGGGTGGGAGAAGTTTTGTAATTTTGATCGTTTTGAGGTGGTGGATGGGTCACATATTAGTTTATGGCATTATTGGTGGTGTGGGATAGGTCTTTGAAGCAGTGCTTTCTAGTTCTGTTTAGTATTGTGAGGAACAAAGATGCGACGGTGGTAGATAACTTGGTCGTTCATAATGGAGTTATTTAATGAAATGTTCTTTTTACGAGGCAAATCAAGGATTGGGAGATGGAGATGGAGATGGTTCTTTCTTTCTTCGAGCGGCTTTACTTCTCTTTGGTTCGATATGGAGAG
This sequence comes from Alnus rubra, assembly GCA_028654335.1. Lineage (NCBI taxonomy): Eukaryota > Viridiplantae > Streptophyta > Magnoliopsida > Fagales > Betulaceae > Alnus > Alnus rubra. Next base: position 349,474 of record JAJPGS010001384.1, on the reverse strand, counting down.
GGGGGCAGGTTAGTTTGGAATCCCTCTAAAAGGGGTTTATTTGAGGTGAAATCCTATTATGAAATGGTTATTAGGAAAAATGACCCATCATTTCCGTGGAAAAGTATTTGGCGTGTTAAGGTTCCGACAATGGTGGCTTTCTTTGTATGGTTAACAACTTTGGGTAAAATTTTGACGCATGATAACTTGCGTAAGAGGAATGTCGTAGTGATTGAGTGGTGTTGTATGTGTAAGTAGAATGGGGAGTCTATGGATCATCTATTGCTTCACTGTGAAGTCTCCCGTGATCTTTGGAGTTACATTTTTAGTTTATTTGGGATAGAGTGGGTTATGCCACGAAGGGTGTTGGAGTTGTTGACTAGTTCGGGCGCGTCGGTTGGGGATGATCGTGCTAAAGAAGCTTGGCAATTAGCTCTATTGTGTTTATTGTGGTGTATTTGGCGGGAGCGGAATGCGCGGCTCTTTGAAGATGTAGAGACATCAATGGTGGAAATACGGAAGTGCTTGCTTAATATGTTATATCTTTGGATAGCGTCCCATCATTGCTTGAATGGTTTTTCTTATGTAGAATTTTTAAATCTATGTTCTTCTCGTCCCTATTAGGTGCTCTCTTGTATACTTTCCGTGTATAAGGGTTGCGCCCCTTTGCGCTTTCAATGAATTGAGTTGCAATTACTTATCAAAAAAAAAAAAAAAAAACTCACTTAAAAAACCATTACCAAACACACCCTTGTATTTTACATCCATTGTTGTTTGTTTACAGTTCATGATTCTGTTGCATTGAAAATCATGTGTATTCCTTTGTACAGGGTCATATTGTGCCTCCTTTGTTTTCCATATTGATTTGTTAACTATGAATTGTCATTTTCAGGTTGGAGCGGAAGACAGTTAAGAGGAAACGAGTGTTTGCAACTTTAAAAGTTTTAGGGACAGTGCTGGAACAGCTGACTAAGGAAATTCCCGATGAGGTTGGATATGTAGTCTTTTGAATTTTTCTAATATTTGTAGGAATCCAAACCTTTAACTCTTCTTTGGCCATGTTTTTTCTTTGTTTTTTTTTTTCTTGATAAGTAAGCAAAATTTATGTTAAAAAAGCGTAAGGCGCCCTTAAATACACTGGTAGTATACACAGGAGAACCAAAGCTAAACCGCGAAAACCCAACGTAAACCACATAAATTAAACCCTAGAAACCGAAGGAACACCCAAAAAATAACCTATAAAAGAACCCAAACAAAAGCACCCACAAAAGAAACCAAAGGTGGAAATTGGGTATCACATACTCTTTTGTATTAAAGTTGTCAAAGCCTGGGTTATAGATGATGCATGTGATCAATATTGTTAAATTGGGCTGCGCCTTTTGCGCTTTTTAGTAATATTTTGATTACTTATAAAAAAAAGTATTGTTAAATTGCATTTTTCTAATGTATATGTATTAATTATCAACCATCTTGTGTACATCCTGTAAGGGGGATTTCTCTTTGGATACATCATGTGTACTAGGGTTGCACCCCTCTGCGCTTACCAATGAAATGAATTATTTATAAAAAAAAAAATAAAATTTATCACCCATAATTTTGAATTATTGGATTTCTATAGAGATTGACTTATTCGTGATATGAAATGTATACTTTCTCAGGCCCATCACAGAAAAACATATGTAGAATGTTCATTATACTATATGCATAATGAACATATTGCCTGAGATATGCATCCATGAAATTGGACATGTGTACAACCCAAGAACATAGGCTGTCTTGAACAAATAAGCCCAGAGATGATTAACAAAGGGTCCCTAGTCCCTTAGCTCCGCACATTAACCACACAACAACAATAGCATTCTCTATAAGAAAGAACTCCTGAAGCAAATTTAGCTCCCACAACTCGATCCGTGTCTCAGTTTGCACTTCAGGTAGATCGGAGATGTAGTTTTGTGGTTTGGTCGTCTTAGTACTGGGGGTTTCGTAGATGGAGAAGAATTTCTTAGTGGAGTCAAAGTCCTTCACTTTCTCGGTGGTGGGTGGGGCATCGACGTTGAGGGTGGAGGAGAAGAGGAAAAATTTCCTGGGTGTGATTTTGTTGAATGCGCAGAGCTCCGAATGGCTTGCGTCGATGATGGAAGAGTTGTTGGGTCTCCCGGCAGAGCAGGAGCTTGTTAAATCGTTCAGAGAAGGTTCGAAGGTCCTAATTGCTCGGAGAGGGGGGAATAAAGCTGGGCGCTTTTTAGAGGTGTCAACGTTCGGCTTGGGTGGTCGGAAGGGGTACATTGTTATCCCCGAGGGACGTAGAGGGTGGGGATGGCTTAAATTTTCCGACGAGCTGAGAAAGGTTGTTTTTTTCTCAGCCTCGTCGGGTGGCGAGCTCGGCTCCTCTTCTACATCGGAGAAGAAGTTTGTGGAGGATGATCGGCCGACTCTGGGCTTGGCTCAAAAGTGGATGGGGCCCTCCTTTGCAGAGATTTTGAGGTCGGACCCGACCACCGTTGCTGAGACGATGCCCATAGCGGGTGATGGTCGGTCCTGGTTAAGGGTTTCGTTGGCGACTCCATGTGAGATTGATCTCTTTCCGGCGGTGCAGCATACAGAGGCTGATCCGAGATCGGCGGTGGATTGCTTTTCTCTGGAGTAGAACACGCTTGATCTGTTGGTCAAAGACCAGCCTGGAAGTCCGCAGGGTAAGGGTTTGAAATTTGAAAAGGCGAGAACGCGGACGTGGCGTAAGTTGGGTCCCGGTTTTTGTTTGGTTTTGGGCCGGGCTGTGAGGAGAGTCCTGACTCAGTATGCCGGGTCGGGGCTTTTTCGAAAATTTTTAGGTTGTCGCGTGGCTCGTTTCATGCGGAAACCTAATGTTTCCGGTCCGCCGCCAACATCGCCGGTGACGACAACGGAGGTGTCCTCTGGGTTGGTTCTGAATCGGATTCCAAATGGGGGTTCAGAGGATACAGCGTTGGGAGCAAAAAAGGGAGCGAGTCCAGGTTCTACGGGTTTTGTTGGGGTTTCCCCTAGGCCGGAGCCACCGTCGGTGGCTGATGCTGGGTTTATTTCTGGAACGGAGTCTCCTTCAGGGGGTGAGTCGAGCAGGTCCCAGGTAATTCCAGCGGTTTCTAGCTGGAATCCAGACTCCCACCTGTTCGGTTTCCCCCCTTTTCCGGCGCCGGATCTGGGTTTTCCGGCGGCTACTACTGTTTCTTTTAATTTCACTCCTTTGGGAAAGCTTCAGATTCCTAAATCCCTTCCGGTTACACCGTCTATTGCTGGAGCAGATATTTTAGGTGAGAAGCTGCGTTCTCCCCTCCCTATGGCGGTTTCTTTGCCTTTTCAGTGTTATTACAGGAGGGCGAAAAAATTGAAGGAAAAGCACTCTGTGAAATGGACTGATGAGCTAATTTCAGATTCTTTGGAAGCCGTTAAGATGTCAGTTGGATACGTTGACAAGAGTGTTACTGGTGCAGAGCCGCCAGCTGAGAAGGCGACAAAGCCTCGTGCTACGAAGAAGTCAGTGACGCAAGTGTATCAGGGCTTTTTTAGAAAGGGGTTTCTCAACCTACCCCCGATTCCTGTCCCTTCCGTGGAGCTTCAGGAGGTCAACAAGGGCGATCATAATGGTGAGATTGTGGTGTGGGAGGAGGAGGAAGATGACTACTGGGATGGTTTGCCCTTAGATTGGGCGATGGATGGGGATTTTGGGGAGGGGGCTTTGGCTGTTCGGGAAGCCATGGAAGAGGAGTTCCAGGTTTTTGCGCGCCAGAAGTATAAAGGAAAAAGGGAACTTCTAAATTTGCAGAATTCCATCAACTATGGTGACGCGAGCTATCCCTCTAGGCGTAGGAAAGCTGGTGGGAGGATTTGTCAGGGATCGGATATGGGTTCGGAGTTATCAAATTTGGTTTCGGTTCCGGATCCCGATCTTGTCACCGAATCTTCTCATTTTCCTCTTCCGGTTTCTTCTTTGGCTTCCTCAGAGGCGGGTCGTGGGTCTGAGAATTCTGCTGTGGGTTCACAAGTTTCCATTGAGATGGGCTCGACGGAAGGGAGGATTATTCCTTCCTCCTCCCTGGAAGAACCCACTTCCAAGCCTTTATGTAAAGGGAGGAAGCCAAAGCTATCTCCTTTGGAGTTGTCTATGGCATGCTCTTCGTATTTCGGGGAAAAGGGGGATAGAACTATGGCTTTCCTCTCTGCCCTTGATGAGGAACATAGGCGATGGGATATGATTGAAGATTGTGAGCTTTAGGGGCTTAGGGTTGGGTTGTTTTGTGGGTTGTTCCTTATCGGGTCGGTTGTGAGGCTGTTGCTTCTTGTATACTCCGTGTGTACTAGGGGCGCCTTACGTTGTCTTCTAATAAAATTGCAATTACTTATCAAAAAATTGGACATGTTTTTTTTTTTTTTTTTGGATAGAAGTAATGAAAAAATTTATAGAAAAAGCGTAAGAAGCCCCTAAATATACATGCTGTATACACAGGGAACTCCTACAAGCCCAAAACCCAAGAAACAACAAAAACACCTACAACCCCAAAACCCACGATACAATAAAGCCCAAAACCCTCGTACGCTAACAAGTGTGAGCCTTGCCTTTCCCATGCCTAGATGATGCTCCCTTTGCAATCATTGGATTAAAGGATTGCTTTTGTTTCTTGTTACCTATTTGCATTAAGGCTCTTGTTTCTTTCTTAGTGAGTTTTGTAAATGCAAAGCAGTTGGCTTACAAAATAATCTAATTAAGTGAAGAACAATTTCTGTACTTGGTCTTTGGAAGGGATCATTTGCTTTTGACTTCTGGATGCATGTGATTTCATGTTTATTAGCTAATATATTCTCAATTGCCTGCCTTATATTTTGAGGATGCTGGATGAGTTTTTGTGGGTATGCCTCTCTCTCTCTCTCACAATATATATATATATATATATATATTAAGAAAAGTTCTTTCGGTAGCCATTTATTCAATTGATGTCCATCCCAGAGCGTGCCACCTGGAATGCCTGTGCTTCCCCCCTGTTTATCAACAACCACATTTTTAGAGTGCATTGGATGATGTCTAGGCGGCACGTGAGGATTGTTGTGGAGGACTATTACCAGAATTCTGTTTCATCACGTAGTGTGTATTCATGGGCAGCATCTCAGTGGAGGAATGGGTTACCTAGGCTATTGTTATGTGGATTCGAAGTCCTTTGAATTCAGGTCTGAGGTTAGCGGTGGGGTAAGGCTGGCTGAAAGGACTAGAAATCTCTTCCGGGCAGTTATCCCAGGGTGGCCAAGTCTGGTCTGGTTGATGCAAGCAGTGGAGAGGCTGTCTAAAGGAGAAGAAGACAAGTGAGAATTGGAGAACTTTCAGGCATGGAAGTACAACATACGTAGTGCTGTGACGCAGGAACAATCATGGATGGTTCATTGAGCTGTCAGAGTATGGTGGAGGAGGAAGACGGAGTTACGTGGTTATTCCATAAGGGAGCGATGGGAAGGGATGGTTGGATTGCTGGGTGCAGCTGCAAAGGTTGAGAGCGTATCATGAAAAGCAACAGACAGGAAGGAATGCTGCTGGGAGGAAACTTGCTGTCGCGCCAATAGCTACTGGTCTACGTCAGGATGGACAATCATATGCGGCGGTGCTAGAAGGAAAGGCCCAATGTGAGAATCGGTTGAAACTTAAGGCCCCTATGTTCCCAGACACGTGTAAGAGAGCCCATGTATGTCTACACGCGGCGATCTCCTTGCAAGGTGACGACACATTGGAAGGAAGTGCCCTGGCAGTACTCGGCTCCAAACCGTCAGCTGGGTATGGTGGCGATGCAGTCAGAGATGGACGTCCTATCCTTTGGCAGTAAGCCTGAAGCTGGTGGATTGCTGTTGGCAGGGTCGAGCTCCACTGGCTTTCCGGCAATAATCTCTGAAAAGGGACAGAGGCTGACAGTGAACTGTCTGAGGGAGAATTACTGGCGGAGGAGCTCGAGCCTGACCTGTCAATTAGTGATGGGGATACGATGGTGGGGATGGAGGCCAGAGGTTGCAGGTCGGGACTACACAGTATAGATATAGAAGCGGGACAGTATGGGATTCTCTCAGAATTTGACGTAGGGGAGATGGGGAAGTTTGGAGGAGCTACAGACAAAGCCGATGGTGAGGTTGAAGGAGCGTTGACACTGGTGCTAGAACCGGTGGGTTTGCCAGACGCAATTCAGAGTGAACACTATCGGGTTGAAGGGAGGAAGGGAGATGGCTGTCTTGGGGGTGATGTTGAAGAACAGCAGCTGTTGGGCCAGAGGGACGAATTATTTTATAAGGGCCATCCTAGAGAGATGGAGGGGTCTAAGTCTTTGTCTACTTATGTTGTAAAAAATGATTCCCTTTTACAAGCTGTGGGTGGTGGAGAAGGAGCAGAATTGGAGGAATTTGGCCCGTTATCTCTTATGCCTTTGGCAGTGAAGGTGGGCAAGGAGCCCAGTTTGAGTGTGTCTCCCAGATGGGTGGTGGAGCGGGTGAAGGATTACTACAAACTGGTAGGTTTGTCATGTGATCGGTATGAGGATAAACTGCTGGCTCTGTTTGAAGAAATTGAAGCTACGCAGAATCAAACAATAGCTGAAAATATGGCTACGGCTACCGCAGTATCAGGGGTGAAAGGCCAACGGGAGATAAAGCGGTTGGATTGTTCCATCAACTATGATAAGAAGGGGGATCAATCAAATAGAAGGAGAGGAAAGGGTGGGGGCTTTTCTTGTCTTAATGAAGCCTAAAATTCGAACTTGGAATGTAAGAGGGCTCAATGAGCAGAATAAAAGATTACGTATTAAAGGGCTCATTAGAGAGTGGAAGGTAGATCTTGTGTGCTTGCTGGAGACAAAAATGGAATTCATTACTAGGGTGGTGGTTCGAAGTTTGTGGGGATGTCAACATGTGGATTGGTGTTACATGGGGGCTCGTGGGGCCTCAGGTGGGATTTTGATTTTGTGGGAAAGGAGGGTAGTGGAGAAGATGGATGTGTGTGGGGGTAGATATACTATAGCTTGTTCTTTGCGTAACATCGATGACAATTTTATGTGGGCATTTGGGGTGGTCTATGGGCCCAATGATGATGGGGAGAGGAGTATTTTGTGGGATGAGATGGTCGGATTGATGAGTTGGTGGGATATGCCGTGGTGTTTTGGGGGAGATTTGAATGTGGTGCGGTTTCCTAGTGAGCGATTGGATTCTCAGTAGCTATGGAGGAATTTTCGGTGTTCATCTTTGTGCAGAGATTCATGGATATTCCTCTTTAAGGAGGTCAGTTCACTTGGTCCAACAATCAGGTATGGTCTAAGATTGATAGATTTCTTTTATCTCTGGAGTGGGAAGAACATTACCTTGAGGTGTCACAACGAAGATTGCCTAGAATTTTATCGGATCACTTTCTGTTGCTATTGGATTGTGGGACGCAAAAGGAGGGAACATGTATTTTAAATTTGAAAATATGTGGCTCAAATCTGATGGTTTTGTGGAACAAGTACAACGTTGGTGGGAGACATATGAGTTTCATGGTTTTCCGAGTTATGTGTTGGCAAACAAGTTGAAAGCTTTAAAGGTGGATTTGAAGAAATGGAATGTGGATGTGTTTGGTGATGTGGGGAAGAAGAAGAATGAATTATTGGAAGGTATTCGAGAATTGGAGTGTATTGATGAAGATCAAGAGTTAGTGGAGGAGGAGCGGGTGAGGAAGATAGACATGATTAGGGAGTTGTAAAAAACGCTCATTTTTGAGGAGGTAAATTGGCGATTGAGATCTCGGGCCTTGTGGTTGAAGGAAGGGGACAATAACACTAAATTTTTCCATAAAGTGGCTAACTCGCATCGCAGATACAATCGTGTGGGAGCATTGAGGCTATGTCTAGTGATCTGGTGGAAATCAAGGAACATATTGTAAATTACTATGATAAACTGTACACTGAGCAGAGTACGTGGCGGCCAAGGGTGGATGAGCTCTCTTTCTCTTCCATTGATGCGGAGGAGCGTATCTGGTTAGAACGTGATATTGAGGAGGTGTGGGAGGTGGTGTGGGATTTGAATGGTGATAAGGCGCTGGGTCCAGATGGGTTTGCTATGGTATTGTTTTAAAAAGTGTTGGGAGTTTTGAAACAAGATATTATGGCTGTGTTTTTAGAATTCCATAATAGTTGCCAATTTGAGAAGAGTTTTAATGCAACATTTGTTTCCCTTATTACTAAGAGGGCAGACGCTGTGGATGTAAAGGATTTTAGGCCTATTAGCTTGGTGGGAGGGGTCTATAAACTCATTTCTAAAGTCCTTGCTAATAGGTTCAAATCAGTGTTGGGGAAAATTATTTCTAGCTCTCAGAATGCTTTTGTTGGTGGACGGCAAATATTGGATTAAGTTCTTATAGCTAATGAATGCCTGGATAGCCGAATGCGGTCGGGGGAGGCTGGGTTGTTGTGTAAATTGGATTTGGAGAAAGCGTATGATCATGTTAATTGGGATTTTTTAGTCTACATGCTTCAAAGGTGTGGGTTTGGGGAGAGGTGGAGGGATTGGATAAAATTTTGCATTTCTACGGTAAAATTTTCTATATTGGTGAATGGCACCCCATTTGGCTTCTTTCAGAGTTCTCGGGGGATTAGGCAAGGTGATCCGCATTCCCCTTTGTTGTTTGTGGTGGTTATGGAATTGCTAAGCTGGATGTTGAATGCATCTATGCTCCAAGGTTTGTTGAGAGGCTTTTTTGTGGGAATCAGGGATAATGAAGAATTAGTGGTGAATCATTTGCTGTTTGCGGATGATACTTTGATTTTTTGTGGTGCACAGGAAGAACATGTTCACAATTTGAAGTGTACTTTCTTATGTTTTGAGGCCGCTTCAGGGTTGAGGATCAATTTAGGTAAATCCGAAATTGTTCCCATAGGCGAGGTGGAAGATGTTGATTTTTTGGCACATATTTTTGGGTGTAGACTTGGGTCGTTGTTGATGACTTATTTGGGTCTGCCGTTGGGGGCTTCTTTTAAATCTATTTCTATTTGGAACGGAGTTATCGAGAAAGTGGAACGAAGGTTGGCTAGTTGGAAGAAACTTTATTTATCCAAGGGTGATAGGGTGACGTTGATTCATAGTACTCTTTCTAGTATTCCTACTTATTATTTATCTTTGTTCCCCATTCCTGTGAGTGTAGCCAAGAGATTGGAGCGAGTTCAATGGGAGTTTTTGTGGAGTGGCATGGGGGATGAGGCTAAGTTTTACTTAGTAAATTGGCATAGAGTTTGTACTCCCCTCAAGGCAGGTGGCTTTGGAATTCGAAATGTTATCAAATTTAATCAAGCTTTATTGGGGAAGTGGTTGTGGAGGTTTGTTCAAGAGCGCTAGACTTTGTGGAGATTGGTGATTGATGTGAAGTATGGGAGTGTGAGGGGAGGGCGGTGTTCTTTACCTGCGGCAGGGTCTTATGGTGTGAGTGTTTAGAAGTATATTCGAAGGGGTGGGATACTTTTGCGAAGTATATGCGGTTGGAGGTGAGAGATGGGCATCATGTTCGTTTTTGGCATGATTCGTGGTGTGGAGATTGGCCTCTCAAGCTTTGTTATCCAGTTTTGTACACGCTTGCTCGTTTTCTAGATGCTTGGGTGGTTGATAATTTGTCTAGGTTAGATGGAGTAGCTCATTGGAATGTTGTCTTTACAGGATATGCTCAGGATTGGGAGGTCGAAATGGTTTTTTCCTTTTATGAGTAGTTATATTCTACTCGGATTCGGCATGGGGAGGTTGATAGGTTTGTGTGGAATCTTTCTAAGAGGAGGAGCTTTGAAGTGAAGTCCTTCTATATAGCCCTAGCTTGTCAAGATGCGGTCTCTTTTCCTTGGAAGGGTATTTGGCGTGTTAAGGCTCTGAAGCGGATGGCATATTTTGTGTGGACAGCGGCCTTAGGAAAGATTTTGACACATGACAATTTGCGTAGGCGTCATATAGTGGTGGTAGAGTGGTGTTGTATGTGTAAGAAGAATGGGGAATCCATTGATCACCTCCTTCTTCATTGTGACGTGGCACGGGTTGTTTGGTGCTCTTTCTATAGGTTGTTCGGGGTGGAGTGGGTCATGCCAAGAAGCGTGCTGGATTTGTTGAGTGGTTGGGGTACATTGTTGAGTCGTGGTCCTGCTACGCGTCTTTGGAAGCAGGTTCCCTCGTGTGTAATGTGGGGTCTTTGGCGTGAGCATAATGTAAGGCTATTTGAAGATGTGGAATTGCCAATTGTGGACTTGTGTCGAAATGTGCTTAATATGTTATATGTTTGGGTCTCGGCGCATAGGCCGAGTCGTTTTATGCTTGCTGAGTTTTTATATTCATGTTCTTTTGTTTCCTCTGATTAGGAGAACTTTTGTATGCTTCCTGTGTATTAGGGTTGCGCCCCTCCTGTTTTTTATTGAATTTTATAACTTATAATATATATATATATATATGAAATAAAGTTATTTGTTAGAGCACCTTGTCATATTGGGTGGGGATTTTTGTGGAGGTATTTTTCATGCCATTTTGTGAAGGAAGAGATGAGAAGATTAGATGGATAATGCTGTTGGTTGTTGGGGGTCTCTTCTTTTTTTATTGTTGATGGGAATAAAATTAGATTCTTGGTTTTTGAAGTGTTAATGGGAGCAGATCGTAATAACATCGAGGATCCCTTGTGTGAGATAATTTGGCAGCATGTTTTTCTGTAAGATACCAGGACTCATTGTTGAACCAATTGCAAATGTGGGCGACACTTGTGTTAGATGCAAAGTGTTTTCTTGCTTTGATGTAATGATTTTTTCCCCTTTGTGTGGTACAATAGTCTGCATTTTTCTAGTTTTTTTTTTTTCTGATTCTTGGTATTACTAACTAAGAAATGGACTGATGATATAATTTTTTTTATCTGATTTTATGTGATTTTATAGATTGCTTTTCTTTGCAGCTTAAACGAATGATGGAATCTGATGCAGCAATGACGGAAGATTTAATTGCTTATAACATTATTCCGTTGGATGGTCCTACCTTAACAAATGCAATTGTGCATTTGTCTGAGGTTAGTTTGTTGCTTTTTATGTATGTCTCAACATATTTGGTTACTTCTGCCATTATTTAACCTGAGGAACTTATTGCCAGGTGCGAGCAGCAGTGTCAGCTTTAAAATACTTTACTGGTCTACCAACATTGCCTGTGGATTTTTCTATTCCTGCTACAAGAGAGGCTGATATGCTTGATTTCCTGCATTATATATTTGGATTTCAGGTCTGTACTTTTACGAGTTCTAAGTATGAAAGTTGAAATGGTTGGGATAGTGATAAGGTGTCTTTGCCTTATGGACCATGCCTTTGGACCGTGTTACCTTACCGTTGGGGCTGTTCTTAAAATTTTATGCAAACAAGGAGAAAAGATATATTTTTTTTTTGATAAGTAGAGAATTTTATTAAAGCATAAAGGCGCTCCTAAGCATACATAAAGTATACAAAAAGGATACCAAAACAAGAAAGGGGGGAAGGAGAAAAAACACCCGAAAAACCCAAAAACCAGAAACCCCTACAAAACCAGCCCACAACACCCAGAGACTAATACATCACATTAGGCCGTTTTGTCTTGCCCCGGCTAGAACCAAAACCCCTGGCATCATAATTGATCGAGCACTCAAGGTTCTTCACTTCACGACTCCCTTTAAACTTAGAAGTGGAGACTGGAGCCTCTCGACGATGCTCCTTATCAATTAGAGTCATGAAGTCTAAAAAGTCTTTCACATTTCCCTCGTGGAAGACCCCCAAAGTCCTTCTTTGGTGCTGCTTTGTATGGGATTTTTAGTTTCTTAAATCTGGGGTTTACGTAACATTGGATGGAGTTGAGCCTGGAAAGTTTCAAGGGTCAGGTGAAATAGTTCTAGACTTCTAGTATCAAATCAGTTCTTAATCTGGGTTACTGGTTTGAGAGCTACAAGCCTTTTTGTCCAGAAAGTTTCAAGCGTCAGGTGAAAATAATTCTAGTGTCAAATCAGTTTTCAATCTGGGTTCCTGGTTTGAGAGCTACAAGCCTTTTTGTCTGGAAAGGTGGTCCACATGGCTTTCAGAATCCAGGCCTTGAGGCGTATAATTAGCCTCCAATGATGCTTTATGCGTGCCAAGTCTGCATTATTCTCGTGGATTGGTGGCTCTTGGTTATCCTTGGATTTTTAGAGTTTTCTATCCCTCTTTTGCGTGTGAATTCTTTTGGTTCTGAATGATGGTTACCCGGAATGCAAATCTTTTCTTTGTGAGTGGGAAAATGCAGAGGTTAATGCTTGAGTTTGATCTTGTCAATGAGAGTCATCCAAAGAATGTTTTATATCAACTGGTGTATCATTTTAGATACTAAGGAAAGGTTCTTTCCCTTCATTCATTTGGTCGTCTTTCTCCTATGCCCATATGTTGGGTTTGAAATCCTCCCTTTCTATGTTTGTTAGATTATTAGATTTTGGTTTTTTACTGTTACCCAAAAAAAAAGAAAAGAAAAAATGTTAGAACTTGTTTCTTGCATCTAATGCGTGAAGTTTATGGTTAACAGAAGGGCAATGTTTCTAACCAGCGGGAGCATATAATTAATCTCCTTGCAAATGAGCAATGTCAGCTTCGAATTCCTGAAGAAACTGAACCGGTAAATCTCTAATCTTTATTGTCACAACTGCATTAATCTCGATGCTGTATCAGATGTTCACATAATTAGTGGAGATGTATAGAGAGTTTACCTGGGTCCTTTTATGACTCCTTTAAAGTAGAGAAAGTACTTCATTTTTTTTGTTTGGTATCTGTAATTGTTCTGAACAAAGTGCAAATAAACATGCGGGGATTACACAAGAGGGAACCCCAAAAGAAAAGACAAAGGGCAAAAGAGAACTTAAGTCTTGAATATTTGTTTTATGCTAGAAATGTAAGTAAGAAGTGGAAGAAGAAAAATGTCACAGTGGAGAATAACATGAATAAGGTATGGGGAAAACAAACTTACATCAGTGCTCCAATTTTGTGAAAAGAAAGATGCATGGCACAACCTAATCCAGAATTTGCTTCCGATTGTTTTTTTGTTCTCTTGCAAGGATTCTGTAGTTTACAGTTCCAGCTGTTCTAAAACTATCAATTATTAGTATGAAGTTCCGTCAATGTCATAATTAGTTTGTTTCCTTGTTCTTGTTTGTCTTGTTACTTTTGTTATTGTGTGCTAGCTTCTCCACCAAGGCTCCTGTTGTTGGTAAAGCCTGACTGTATTTTTAACATAAGCCATGTATATATTTTCAAGAAAAGATGAAATATAGGGTCTTTACAATGATTAAATGTTGCCCTTTATGTATATCTATGCATGCCCTTGCGTGGGCGCCGTGGAAGATGTTGAAAGTTTGGCTCGTATCCTTGGTTGTAGGGTGTCCTTTCTGCCTATGAAGTATCTGGCTCTTCCGGTGTTGGCTTCGTTAAAGGCAAAATCAATTTGTGATGGTATTATTGAGAATATTGGACATTGGTTGGCTAGTTGGAAGCGTCTTTATTTGTCGAAAGGCGGCCAGATTACTTTGATTAAATGTTCTCTTTCGAATTGGCCCACCTATTATTTGTCTATTTTCCTCATTTCGGTTCGTGTGGCTAATTGAATTGAGAAAATGAGCAATATTTCTTGTAAGACAGTTGGTGATGAATTTGAATTTCATCTTATTAGTTGGTCTAAGGTTTGTACTTCGATTATCTCAAGTGAGTTAGGGCTTCGAAACACTTCTGTTTAACAGTGCTCTTTTGGAGAAGTGGTTTTGGCGTTATGCCACGAAAATGGAGGCGTTATGGAGATCGGTTGTGGAAGTCAAGTGTGGCAGAATGTGGGGAGGTTGGCAGTCCAATGCTGTTGTTGGGTCTTACGGGGGGGGGGGGGGGAAGGGTCCATTATCATATTTTGGCATGATGTGGAGATTAGACTTTGAAGGACGCCTTTTTAGAGTTGTATAGTATTTCTCGTTCTAAGCAGGTGTCAGTGGTAGATCATGTGCAGATTTCAAACAATTCTATACAATGAAACATTAACTTTATCAGATTAGTGCACAATTGGGAGGTGGAGTCGATTACCCCGTTCTTTGATATCTTGTATTCCTTCAGATTGAGTCGAGGATGAAATTTGTCGGACTCCTAAGAGGCGGGTGTTTGAGATCCGATCCTTTTACCATGTGCTTAGTCCTCCCGTTGGGCTTGCCTTTCCTTGGAAGAGCATGTGGAGAAATAAGGCTCATTCGATGGTGGCGTTTTTTGTATGGGCAACAACTCTAGGAAAGATCTTAACTTTGGATAATATGAGGAAAAAACATGTCATTGTGTTGGATTGGTGCTGTATGTGCAAGAAGAATGGGAAATTTATTGATCACCTTGTGCTCCACTGCGAAGTGGCCAAGAATTTGTAGGTTTTGATCTTCCATCTTTTTGGGAAAGAGTTAGTCATGCCCCATTGGGTGGTGGAGCTATTGGCTTGTTGTGGTGGTCAGCTTGGTAGCCACCATAATAAAGAAGTTTGGAAGTTGGTCTTTCCATGCTTAATGTGGTGTATTAGGAGGTAATGGAACACCCGAAATGTCAATAATTGTGAGAGGAAGATGTTTGAATTAAAAGCTATTTTGCTCAAAACTCTTTATGTTTCAATGGCTGCCTATAGTAGTCCTTGTTTTTCTAGTTTTCTAGAATTTTTATATCTATGTTCTTCTTTTTCTTCTTCTTCTATCTAGGGTGTTTCTCTTGTATACCTACCATGTGCGTGGATTATGAGTCTCTGCGAGTTTTTTTCCAGATCTACTTATTAAAAGAAAAAAAAAATTACGCTAACAGATATAAATTTTCACTTGGTCAGTTGGACTAAGGTGTGTACTCTGATAGCTGAAGGAGGGTTGAGGATTAGGAATCTACTTGTCTTCAACCGGGCTCTATTGGGGAAGTAGCTGTGACGGTATGTTCAAAAGAGAGGCTTTATGGAGGGTGGTTGTGGATGAGTCTCTTAAAAAAGCTCTTACGGAAGAGTTGTGTGCTCTTGATAGGTTGGAGGAACAACGTGGTTTAGCTCCCGATGAAAAGCCGAGGAAATGTTTAGTCATTCGAGATCTGGAAAATTCTATTCTTTAGGTGGAGATTAGGTAGATACAGAAGTCAAGGGTTCTTTGGCTTAATGAGGGTGACAAATGCACTAAATTCTTTCACCGGTAGCCAACTCGAATAGAAGGTTCAATTCCATAGAGTCTCTCTTTGTCAATGGCTCAGTTTCTTCCGATTAGCAGGTTATTATGGATCATGCTGCTCAGTTCTATGAGTCCTTATTTGCAGAACCTTATAGTTGGCGGCCTAGGTTGGATGACCTCGCTTTTGACACTTTGGATGCGGTAGAGGCAGCTCCTTTAGAACTTCCTTTTGAGGAAAGGGAGGTTTTAGAGGTGGTTAAAGGCATGAATCGTGACAAGGCTTCAGGTCCTGATGGGTTCTCTTTAACGTTCTTCCAAGATTGTTGGGATGTGATTAAGACAGATATCATGGGAGTTTTCCAAGACTTTCACACTCATAGCGAGTTTGTCAAAAGCCTTAATGCCACTTTTATTGCTCTAGTTCCAAAGAAGTCTGGGGCTTTGGATCTTAAAGATTTTCAGCCTATTAGTCTCGTAAGTGGTGTTTACAAGATCATTTTTGCAAAAGTTCTTGCGAATAGATGGAGCAGGGTTGTGGAGAAGCTTAGCTTTTTTTTTTTTTTTGATAAGTAAGCAAAAGTTTATAGAAATGAAAGCGTAAGGCACCCCTACATACATAGGTAGTATACACAGGAGAGCTAAAGCTGACCCTCAAAAACCCAACATAAACCCCAAAAGCTAAACCTTAGAACCCAAAATAACATCCAAAACAATCCACAAAAGAACCCAAGCAACGCACCCACAAAAACCAAGAAAATCGCCTAAAAACCGAAAGAGCACCTGAGAAACAACCCACAAAAACCCCAAAGGCATTCAACCCTACAACATGTGGGCCTTGCCTTTCCTACACCTAGAAGAAGCTTTAATATCTCCGTAATTGATGAAACTTTGCAGATTCTGAAGCTCCCTCTTTCCTCTATGCTTCTGGTGCTCAATCATCTTGCCCTAGGTAGCCAATTGCTTCTTTCTCTGATCCTTAGTCACCGTGTACATCGCGGACACCCTCTCTCAAAGCACATCAACCTTCTTCCAAGCCTCCTCCCAATTGTGGTCAGAAACGAAAGGCAGATGCTGTATTTGGGAGAGGCCTATTCCGTCCTCCCGAGACGAAGCACTTTGATGAGAGTTGATAAATCCCTTCTCAAGCGAGTCCTTCTTTGGAAGCTCTGTATCCTTCTTCAAAGGGGCCTCCCACTCCGGCGTCAACTTTTCGCCCAACTCAGCCGAAGCTTATCTCAAAACCTTAGAATGCTTTTGTGAAAGGTAGGCAAATCCTTGATTAAGTTCTTATAGCAAATGAGTGTTTGGATAGTTATATCAAATCCAGTGAACAAGGGTTGCTTTGCAAGCTGGGTATTGAGAAGGCATATGATCATGTGAATTGGGATTTTTTATTGTATATGTTGAGAATATGTGGTTTTAAGGAGAAATGGTGTTCTTGGATTGCACATTGCATCTCTTCAGTGCGTTTCTCGGTCTTGGTGAATGGCACCCCGTTTGGTTTCTTTAGTAGCTCTTGTGGGCTAGGACAGGGTGATCCTCTGTCTCCCCTTTTGTTTGTCATTGTGATGGAGGCTCTAAGTAAGTTGCTCACTACTATTGTTCGTAGAGGTCTCCTATCAGGTTTCTCTGTGGGTTCTGGAAGCTCTAAGGTGGCTAACATTTCTCATCTGTTGTTCGCAGACGATACTTAGGTTTTTTGTAGGGCTAATCCTTTCCATCTTTGTTATCTACGTGTGTTGTTCTTGTGCTTCGAAGTTGTCTCAGGTTTAAAGATTAATTTTGGCTAAGTTTGTTTTGGTTCTTGTGGGTTGTGTGTATAATGTGGACGGTTTGGCGGGCATCTTGGATTGTGGGGTTTTCTCTTTACCTTTAAAGTTTCTTGGCTTTTCATTGGGGGCCTCTTTTAAGGCCAAGTCCATATGGGATGCTGTTGTTGGAAAGATTGAGAGGCGGTTGGCTAGCTAGAAGTGAATGTATCTGTCTGAGGGTGGTAGGGTTATCCTTATAAGGAACACTCTTGCCAATCTTCCCACTTACTTATCTCTTTTCCCCATTCCTGCTTGCGTGGCTAATCGTATAGAGAAGCTTCATCAAGATTTCTTTTGTGGAGGATTAGGTGAAGAGTTCAAATATCACCTGGTTAGTTGGTCTAAGGTTTGCTCCCCTATTTCTTAAGGTGGCTTGGTCATTCGGAATTTGAGGATTTTCAACAAGGCTCTTTTAGGGAAGTGGTTGTGGCGTTATGTGCATGAGAGAGAGGGTTGGTGGAAATCTATTGTGGATGCAAAGTACGGTACTGCTTGGGCTGGGTGGTGTTCCTTAGAGCTGCCTGAGTCTCACGGAGTGGGGCTTTGGAAGAACATAAAGAAGCGATGGAGTTTGTTTTGTAGTCATACCAGACTTATTTTGGAAAATGGGTCCAGGATCAAATTTTGGGATGATGTGTGTAGTGGAGAGATGCCCCTCAAGGAAGCTTTCCCGGTTTTGTATGGCATAACTTGTGACAGGGATGCGCTCATTGCAGCTCACTTGGTTTCAGAGAGTGGTTCCTTTTAGTGGGATGTTAGCTTTATTCGAGCGGCCCACGACTGGGAGGTGGATGTCTTGGCTTCCTTCTTCACCTTGTTAT
Organism: Alnus rubra; assembly: GCA_028654335.1. NCBI lineage: Eukaryota > Viridiplantae > Streptophyta > Magnoliopsida > Fagales > Betulaceae > Alnus > Alnus rubra. Next base: position 331,685 of record JAJPGS010001384.1, on the reverse strand, counting down.
ATTTCATTAGAGTGAGGCGTGAAGACCAGCTTTGGTGGTCTCCTTCTCACAAAGGGAACTTTGATGTTAGATCTTTCTATGAGGCCCTTGCTTGCAAAGAGGTAGTTCATTTTCTCTGGAAAAGTATTTGGCGGACCAAGGTTCCCTTGAAAGTGGCTTTTTTCGTTTGGTCGGCGGCGCTAAGGAAGATCCTTACCTTGGATAATCTTAGAAAGAGGCGTGTCGTTGTGATTGATATATGTTGTATGTGCAAAATGAATAGGGAGTCTGTGGATCACCTTCTTCTCCATTGTGAGGTTGCACGCGCTCTATGGAATGCTATCTTTGGTCGCTTCAGTCTATCTTGGGTTATTCCTCTTCAGGTGGTAGATTTATTCGCTTGCTGGTGGATGGGTGGTCGCTCTCAGAGTGTTGTTGTGTGGAAGATGGTTCATTCTTGCCTTTTGTGGTGCTTGTGCAGGGAAAGAAATGATAGACATTTCGAGGAGAAAGAAAGGACGATTGAAGAGCTCCTTACTTTTTTCTTTTTTTCTTTGTTCTCTTGGACTGCTACGTTCCTAGCTCCATTAGTGATTAGCTTTAATGATTTTCCTTATTCTTTTTTCTTCCCCTTCTTAGCCGCTTCTCTTGTATACTCCTTATGTACTTCACTGCGCTTTGCGTTTTTTAATGATATTATTCTTACTTATCAAAATAAAAATAAAAATATGATAATGTTTGGTATGGGTGGTATTTTATGGAGTAATGCTAGAGACCATCTTTTGATCTTCCCAAAGTTGATGTGGCTTCTAAAATTACCATTGGATTTGGTTAAGGGTAGTAGGGAGCTTTTAAATTTGAATTGTTCCATTAATTATGATGCGAAGGGAGTATCATCTAGGCGCGGGAAAGGCAAGGCTTACGCTTGTTAGCGTTTGAGGGTTTTGGGCTTTGTTGTCTTGTGGGTGTTGGGGTTGTGGGCTTTTTGGGTGGGTTGGGTTTTGGGTGTTTTTGCTATTTCTTGTGTTTTGGGCTTGCGGGAGCTCCCTGTGTACTTAGGGGCGCCTTAAGCTTTCTTTAAAGTTTTACTTGACAGGAGTGGGTACACGAAGTGGCCCTGCCTTGGAGGGGTTCCTCGTCATAAAAAAAACATTCAGGTAAACATAATTCTTTCCCTTGGAAAAGCATTTGGAAGGTGAAGGCCCCTCTTATTGGTTTCTTCTTATGGGCAACAACTTTGGGTTGAATCCTCACGGTGGATAATCTCAGAAGGCGGGGGTTCTAGCTGATTAACCGGTGTTGGCTTTGTAACAAGGATGAAGAACTATTAATCATCTTCTCCTTCATTGTGAGTATGCCGCTGATATCTGGCACCTAGTTCTTAACAATTTTGGGGTCTCTTGGGTTATGCATGGTAGCATTCTTCAGCTTCTCCATTGTTAGAAATTTCTTGGGCATTCTTTTGTGGTAATTAGTATTTTCCCCCCTTAAGAAAATTTCAGCCTAAGAATATTAGGCTTCAATATCCTCTACTTTGGTATTACTAATATTGTTATTTTGGGAGCGGACTCTCTCTCCCTCTCTCGGCGCGGGAGAGCGCATCAACCGGGAGTTCGCTCTTTCCTTTTCGTCGATTAGCCTCTCGTTTGTTCTTCCGGGCTAGAACTTTGTTCTGTCCGATTTTTTGGATCGCGTTTTTCCGTAGGGGCGTAAGCCGGTTACCATTCTAGTTGGGTGGGTTTTTTTCTTCCAGCGACGATGTGATGCCTTGACGTGGATGTTTTGTGTTTTGGGTGTGTCGCGAGATGGACAAGCGATTTATAATAGAAGCCAAGACTTTTGTCTTTGCGGTTTTGGATGGGGAGTCGGTGTTGAGGGTGGGGGAGAAAAGAAAAAACTTCTCCGGCGAGGTCATCTTGAGCTTCCAGTGTTTCGAGTGGCTTGTGTCAACGATGGAATGGCTTTTGGGTTCCCCGGAAGAGCAAAATTTTGTCAAGTCATTCAGGGAAGGTCCAAAAGTCTTGATTGCTCGGATAGGTGGCAACAAAGCTGGCTGTTTTTTAGAGGCGACAATTTTCAGGATGGGTGGCCGGGATTGCACATAAAAGGGACCTTCTAGGAATTCACGTGCTACATCAATTATATTTATATAATTTTTTTTGAACTTCAGAAGCATGCATGTATTTTTCCTATGTAAGGGAAGATTTTACTACTCTCACATAAGCACGCTTAACTGTAGAGTTCTGATAGTTTCGTGGCCATCACAGCTTTTAAACGCGTTGTGTCAAGAAGTGTGCGAATATACATATAAGCACATTCCCATTCTAATATCCAGTCGATGTGGGGCGTCACGCGGACCACCTTCTCGATTTTGGGATGGTTTGTTCCTTATGCAATGCTTTCTTCAGTCGCTTTGGGCTGTTCTAAGTTATGCTTGATCGGGTGGTTGATTTGTTTACTTGTTGATGAACGGGTGGTAGCTCTCGGAGTGTTGCAATGTGGACAATTGTACCCTCTTGCCTTTTGTGGTGCCTTCGTTAGGAAAGAAACGATTGAAATTTTGAGGATTGAGAGAAGACGTTGGGGGACCTTTTGTCTTTTTATTTTTTTACTCTCTTTATACTTGGACAATTGTGTTTTTATAGCCTTTGGCGATCATTTTTAATGATTTTTTTAATTATCAAAAAAAAGTTTTAATGAATTTCTTGTTCTTTTTTGTCCTTCTAGATAAACGTTTCTCTTGTATACTTCTTGTGTATTAGGTTGTGCTTTGTTTTAAAGATATTTTGATTACTTATAAAAAAAAAAAAAACCTTTTCAACATCTCAATAATATTGCCAACGACTTAGTCATATCCCAATAATCCCAAACAAAGGGAAAATCATTGAATAACTCCCGAACAACAATGCAATGGAGAAGATGGTGTATTGTTTTCCTATTTGCCTTGCACATACAACACTAACCAACTATCATTATGTCTTATTTCTTAGAGAATGCAAATGCATTAATGTTGCTTGAGTAGAGAATGCAAATGCGATGGTTTCCACAGATGACGGGTCCTACTATCTCGTTCATCTACTAAATCCCATCTCACATTTTCTACATTTTTCTCTCTATTTACTTATCAAAAAAAAAAATAAAATTACTTGACATGTTATACATGATTTAACAAGTTTTTATTCCAATAACTGAAATACTTTATTTTTTTGACCTAATAAGTAAGGGTAAATTGAATTTGGAGGGTTTTACCTTAGGCAGTGGGGTTTGAGAGTTGACCAAGTATATCGGGTAAAAAGCACCGAGTGTGGATTAGAAGAGATATAGATGGGAAAGTTAATGTTTTCCGTGCTCCAACTTTGGTATTTTTTTGGAAATGGTTGAATATGGGAGGAAGATCGACTATTTTATGCTGTATGACTTAAGCAGTTAGCTCACAAGCTTTACTTTCCTTCAATATAAACTTTAATTTCAAATTACGATGTATGTGAAATGGGTGGTCTATATGGCAGTTCAGTACATTTGTTTATTTGTTGGTTGGTCAAAGTGTTCATTTATTTGTTTATTTAGGGTTTTGTTTTGTTTCTTTCGGTTAGTCTGTTTAATCCATCAAATTGTGATATTTGCCTTTATATTGCTCCAGAAATTGGATGAGGCTGCTGTACAGAAAGTATTTCTGAAGTCACTCGACAATTACATTAAATGGTGTAACTACTTGTGCATTCAGCCTGTTTGGAGCAAGTAGGGATTTTTAAATCTTTTTGTTACTCCTTGTGGCTGTTCCTTGAAGTGAATTCTTGTTAATGGTTTTTTGTGATTGTGGAATAAATATTGTTTTTTGCAGCCTGGAAGCTGTCAGCAAGGAAAAGAAATTACTATTTGTTTCTTTATACTTTCTGATATGGGGTGAAGCGGCTAACATTAGGTTTCTGCCCGAATGCTTGTGCTACATTTTTCATCATGTAAGTCAATCCAGGGGTGATTAGTTCATAAAATTTCTTGCTGGACATATTAGTTAGTTCTTGTTTTTAACATACTAGTGTGTTGCTTGATGATTGTTTTCTTTTCTTCCCCTCCCTGCTACATAAGCTGGTCCAAACTTCTAGTGTCTGTACACGAACTTTACCACAACTGATTCTTGATTTTTTTTTTTGTATGTTTTTATTTAAAGTTCATGAAAACAATTGTCTTGAAGTTTTTTCGCCCTCTTTAAAAGTTGGCCCTAACCTCTAGTGCTTTCTAGTGTTTACTTTCAGTGCTACTCATTTTAGAATATAATTATTAGCATGAAAGGAGTTCTGTAGAAATTAATTAATTATATATTGTGTGCTTGTTTTCTCTTGAGCTTTTTGCCTTTGCCACCTTTGACATTTGCCCCACATTCTTTTGCTGGAAATCAAATGCAATTTAAAGCACTCACCAGTGTTGAATTTTTACCTGACTCTGCTTATTTATGTAGTTTATGTTTTATTTTTTCCCAAAGATAAAGTAAATGCTGTCTGTCATGGTTTTTTTCATACATCTTTACTGAAATATCAATTTCTTGTCTGTCTTTGCATCTGAGATGCTTTTCAGGTTTTGGTTTAGCATTTTTTTTTTTAATCTTTTCTTGTTAAGACAAATTAGTTTGTGGCGTTGCATTTTTGGACTACTAAAGCCATCTGTAAAGCTGAATTTATTGAATTTTTTAATGCACTTCTCATCACTTTCCTAGTAATTTCTCCCTGCTTTTTTCTGCTCACCCGAGTCATTCTTTGAATCATGAATTTCATGTCCAGATGGTAAGGGAAATGGATGAGATTTTAAGGCAGCAGATTGCACGGCCAGCCAGTAGTTGCAATTCTGAGAATGGTGGGTCATTCCTTGATGCAGTCATCTCTCCTTTGTATGACGTTGTCGCTGCGGTATGCAACTCTCTCTGTTTTTTCATTTTCATTGTTTATTTGTTAACATGAAACTTGATATTTAATCTGTTGATATACCGTTACTTTGCCTGATTGGAAATATTCTTTATTCTTTGGTTGTTGGTCTAGAGCTAGTCTACCTTATCAGTCAGTTAAGCAAGCACCTTGTTTTTTATATTTTCTTTTCTTTTTGGGCCTCGGGAAAGGGGGGAGGGGAGTTTGAGATTTACGCCTATCTTTGTAATGACCCGTTTTTTACAAAAATGCGTAAGTGAAACTTTTGATTTTCACGTGTCATTACGACGTCATTAGAGTTAAATAATTGGCAGCGGAATATATTATTCTTTATAAACTTAGGAAACATAATACGTCAGAGCTGACTGAATTACTTCATTTTATTAAAATACAAATCATTAGTTCTTATACAATAAATACAATCAATTATACTATATGTGCCACATGCGGCACTTAATAATAATAAAAGGTCTCATCCTTAAATATAATAATCCTAGTGACTCCGTCCTTCGTCTTGACCTGCATAAACTTTCATGCCTAAACTTTCATGTGATTGTGGTTAACACCACAATCTCATACTGTCGGAACAGTGAGTCAACTGCATCACATAATATAATGACATATTGATACATTTAACCATGCACAATACTATAACATGATGTATGATGAATTCATATGCATAGTCTTTTTAACACTTCCTTTATTGATGCCATGGACTTTAACCATCATTTTGATACCGTGGACTTTAACCTTTCTTTTGATACTGTGGACTTTAATGCTCCTTTTGATACCATGGACTTTAACCATCCTTTGCATCTTATTAACAACTTCATATCTTATGACAGTATAATATGCAATGCCAGTTATATCACATACCATTTAATGTCACAACATCCTTAATATCACCGTATTATCAAGCAAACTAACATCACAACATAAACAACTAACATCACCACTTAATCGAACAACCGCATTCCTAGTAAATATTCTAGGAAACACTTACCTACACTTACGCCTAAACAATTGCATACCATCAAATAAGCCTATATATCATCATATTAAAGAACTCAGTATCATGCTTAGTGAGTGGAATACTCACAGTTCTTTCCTTCTACGAAGATTGATCCACAAAAAGATGACTGCATAGTTATACATATATGATTAGTATAAAATACTAACTACCTATTTACCACTTCTTTTTACTTATGACTTGTAAATCATTTAACCTAATTTTTAATGTTGCTTAGAAATTACCACGGCATATAAAATAGATTAATTATAATGCCACATATTTCGTATGGGCATTATAACAGCATTTATTATTAAATGACCAAAATACCCTTTTACATTAAAATGGTTATTTACATATTATTAACATAATATCATTTATAAAAATAGACATAATAGTTTTAAACCACATATGGCTTATTTTTATATCAAATGAACCTAATAACATCATTAATAATACTACTAACTTGTGCTTAATTACCTCTAAGGGTTTTGGTTGTTATCTTAAGCATAAAACTCACGAGTGTTAAAAACTTTTCGTAGTTTTAATTGTTTTCATTTGTAACTTTTGGAAAAAATTATCTTTGTATTTTGCAGCGTTTCTTTTACTAATAGTAGAAGATTAAAATTGACTTCTTCACCCATACCTCCCCACAAAAAATCCCACTAATCAAATCAAGAATCTAACTTGTCACCGAGTGAACTAGTTTTAGAGAAGAAGTTAAGATTTTGCATTAGAAGTGTCTATCAAAGAGAGGATCTACAAACTTTAGAGTTTTTCCTGGGAAGTTTGCGTCTCTCAAGTTTTTCAGCCATGTGAGGCATGTTGATGTCGACGGGGCTGTTGTGAACCCCGTCGGGGGTTGTCGAGTGTGGTAGGGTATGGAGAACCGGTTTTTTGTGGAGGCTAAGTCCTTCATCTTCTCGGTAGTGGATGGAATTTTTGTGTTGGGGGTGGCGGAGAAGAGGAAAGACTTCTCAGGGCGGGTTCGGTTGAGTTTGGGTTGCGTTGCTTGGTTATTGTCGATGGTGGAAGAGGTGTTGCAAAATCCAGACTATGATGACTTTGTTAAATATTTCAGGGAGGGTTCGAAGGTGACCATCGTTCGGAGAGGTGGAAATAGTTCCGGCCGGTTCTTGGCGGTGACGGTGTTTGATGTGGGTGGCTGGAGAGGAATGATTGTGTTTCCTGAAGGCCGTGACGGGCAGGGTTGGGGGCGTGTTTCTGGGGAGCTAAGCAAAGTGCTGGATTTCTTTGGATCCTTGGTGGTGTATCCTTCTAGTGGCGCCCGGCCGGGGAAGAGGTTGGGCAAGGACGCGGGTTTATTGTCGTACGCAGAGGCGGTGCGCTTGTCTGTTGGTGGTGGGCCTCGTGTTCAAACGACAACGACGGTGGCTTGGTGCGAGACGGAGAAGATTTTTTCCTTGGACCTGGAGCAGGTGCCCTTTCGGCAGGTGGTGGATTGTTTTGCTTTGGAGAGGTCTTTCTTCGGTCCTCTGGGTAAAGACCTTGCGGACGATTGCTACGCTATGGGAAATTTTTCTTCTAGTCCGTTGGGTAAGGACCTTCTAGCGTGTTCCAAGACTCGGGTTGCAATCGATGATGTTGGCTCCATGGATCAATGTGGCAGACAGTGCAGGAAGGTGTGCTCAGAGGGTGATCATGAGTGGGATTTTGACGTTTTGGGGAAGGAAGTTGGGTTTTTCAGGAAGATTCTCGACTCTGTTGGTGATTGGTTGGATCGGGTGTGCAAGTGTCCAATGCATTTGGGTAGGATTTCTTTTGGGCTGAAACAGAAACTGGGCTTTTTGGGTTTGGGCTGGTTATTTAGACGTTTGGGGAAGTTTAGACGTTTTGGGGTTTGGTCCTCCTATGCTCACATGCGGACTGGTTCCAGGAGGTTGAGATGTTTGCCTTTCACTAAGAAGACAAAGCTGTGCGGGTTAGCAAAGAGCAAAGCGCGTCTCCCTCCATTTTCACCCAGAAGTTGCTCACGGAGAAGACTTTTGCTCCGTCTAGTTTAGAAATTTCAACAGCGTCATCCACGGTCGCTACTTCTACCGAAGACTGTGTTGGTCCGGTGTAGTGATTGGCTCTTTATCGGCAGAGACTGGGCTAGCTTCGGTGGGGGATTTTCATTCGGTTTCTACTGAGGCGGCTGTGTCGGGTGCGGGTTATGAGGTGGGCTCGCCGGAAGGGAGGGTTCTTCCTTTATCACCCTTGAAAGAGCCCACGTTGAAGCCACTTATTCAATACAAGCGTAAAGGGAGGAAGCCGAAGTCGGCGGTGGGTCAAGGGGAACTCGAAGATGTGGGCTTTCTCTGGTGGGGCTTTCTTAAATCGAGCTCGTCCTCTCTTCTTCCTGCAGATCGTGGTTTCTCTGGAGGTGGTTGTTCTAGTAAAGCTAGTCCTCTCTACTCTACGGGTGGTTCCCAAGCTATTTCTCCTGTGGAGTGGTCCTTATTTTGGTTTTTGATAGGGTTCGAGGATAAGGGAGAAGAGGATAAAATTGTGGATTTCCTATTTGCCCTTGATGAGGAACATAGGAGGTGGGATAAGATTGAGAGGTGTGTGCTCTAGGAGCTTAGGGTTGAGTTGTTTTGTGGGCTGTTTTTTTAGGGTCGGTGGTGAGGCTGTTGCTTCTTGTATACTCCGCGTGTACTATGGGCGCCTTACGCTATTTTTTTTAATAAATTTGCTCTTACTTATAAAAAAAAAATAACATCATTAATATAATTAACGATGATTTCTGCTAGACACGCGCCACCCAGCCGCATTTTCCGTCGTCCTCTGCCCCTGCTGCCAGAAGAATCGGTTGTGTTGGTCGCCGGAGCTTGGCGTATGGTCCTCACGCGCCAGGGAGTCTTTGCTCTCTGATTGCGCGTGAAGGCCATGCTCCGCCTGTTCAGGCTGTGCATGGCGGTGCCTGTGGTCTATAGCGTTGGATCTTCTGCTGGGTGCTTCTGGACACGCATCGCCACTCCGGCGAAGTCAGCCTCTTTGCTTCACCACTGGCGACTTGTTTTTGGGTTTTTTCTGCCTTTGTGTTTGTGTATTCCCCTTGTTTCCTTGGTGCATTCTGTCTTTGTATTGCTTAAATTTTACTAGAATTTTTGTTGGCTAAATGCTAGATCGGCCCTCTTTTATTTTGAGAGTGAGCGTTAATGTAAAGAGAGGCTCAAATGTAATTGCTGTAAGATTAGTGTTTTTGCTTAGGTAGCTGATTTTTAAGTCAGATCCTTTTGGCTTAAAGTGTAGGGGTCTTGTACCTCTTTCTCAAGATGTATGGCTTCGGACCTTTTCAGCAATATATAGTAGCACATGCTACAATGTTCTAAAAACAAGTGAATAGAATATGAACATAAAATAACCTTATTTTAATCTTTATAAATTCTGATAATAACGGCATTAATTTTAATAATGTCTAAAATACTTTTAAAATATTTGGGCGACGCGATGACGCTTTTTGTAAAATCATCATTTTTAATCGGGCATCACAACGGCGTGTTTTATATTTAAATCATTCCACTTTGAAAACCCTGTTTAAAAAAACACAACTTAAAACGTTAGATAACTTTATAAAATCACAAGCATGAAAAACAAAGCTTATTTAAAAAGTTAAATAACATTTTCTTTTTATCTTTTTCTTCTTTTCTTCCTTATCTCTTTCTTTCTTTTCTATTCTATTTTCCTTTTTACTATCTACCTTCTTCTTTCTTGTTCTTACCGAGTTGCATCCGAGAGAGAGGGAAAGAGAGATAGTGAGTGAGAGTGAGAGCTGCTAAGATGGAGAGGATCCTTCTTCTCTGTTTTCTTGTGCCAACCCGAGAGATAGTGAGAATTAGAGAGAGACGTGAATATATATATATATATATATATATATATTCCTATTTCCTGGAATAACCGAGAGATAGAGAGGGAGATGAGATGAGAATTATCTTACCAGAGGAAGGGAAAGAGAGCTCCTGATGTCCCTTGATGCAACTCAGAAAAGTTTTGCTGGGTAGAGAGGAAAAATAGAGAGCTTCATGCTTTGTTTTTCCATTACAAAACAGAGGAAGAGGGAGAGTTATTTCTCTCAACTGGACCAGCCAAATGAACAAGAGAAATGAAGGATTATGAGAGCTCTATTGCATAGCTTTTTCCTCCTGAAATCACAAAGAAACAGAGAGAAGAGAGAAGCAGCAGAATATGAAGAAGGACCGAGAGAGAGAGCTCTTGAGAAGAAGAGGTGTGAATTGAACGTAGAGGGGCCTTCCGTATATAGCAAAATCAAAGGTTAGGATTGCTTCGATTAAAATTGATCCAAAGGCTGGGAAGATGTTGAGCTGTGCTGGCGATAGGGTGTGCTCGTGCTAAAGAAGCTTGGCGGTTAGCTCCTCTGTGCTTATTGTGGTGTATTTGGAGGGAGCAGAATGCGCGGCTTTTTGAAGATGTAAAGACATCTATGGTGGAGCTATGGAAGCGGTTGCTCAATACGTTATATATTTGGATAGCTTCCCATCATAGTTTGAATGTTTTTACTTATGTAGACTTTTTAAAATTATTTTATGTTCGTCCCTTTTAGGGGTTCTCTTGTATACTTTCCGTGTATAAGGGTTGTGCCCCTCTGCGCTTTTTTATAAATTGCAATTACTTATCAAAAAAAAAAAATTGATAAAAATCTGAGGACAGTTTTTCGTTGGGTGAATCTGCTATCTGATGCAGAAAGTCAATCGATCTATTTGAACAGTAAGTCGATCGATCGATTTTTAAGTCGATCGATCTATTTGAACAGTAGGTTGATCGATCGATTTTTAAGTCGATCGATCTACTTGAACAGTAGGTTGATCTACTTATTATGTCGTGCTTTCTCTTTTATTTTAGGTTTATTAAACCACTTAATAACTTAGACCTATAAATATACCTCTAATAAATACTTAATCTCTTAAATATTTATATCTAAATTGATAAATATTTATTCCATAAATATTCATATTTATTTCATTTATATTATTAAGCCTTAAATCCTATTTTTAAATATTATATTCAATATCTTAAAATATGGGGTGTTACAATCTTTGATCAGCATCATTGGGCTAAATCAGAATTCTCAGCATCATTGGTCAATCTAACCTTCATCCCATCCAAAAATCTTTAACTAATCTACTTAATCATAAACTCTAAAGCTCCCCACACACTCCTATTTTGGGTGGTTTGTAGTGTTTGGGGTTGTATTCATGTGGATTGGCTGTATTTGGGTTCGAGAGGGGCTTTGGGAGGTATTTTGTTAATGTGGGACAGAAGAGTGGTAGAGAAGATTGAGTGTGTGGGGGAGGTATGCGGTAGCTTGTGTGTTCCGTTGTGTGATGAAGGAATTTGATTGGGCGTTTGCGGGCGTCTATGGGCCCAATGATGATGGTGAACGAAGAGGGCTGTGGGATGAGTTGGCTGGTTTGATGAATATTTGGGAGATACCTTGGTGTATTTGTTGGGGGGGGGGGGTGGGGGGAGATTTTAACATCGTTCGGTCTTCATGCGAAAGAAGGTGGGAAGCGAGGTCATCACATGCAATGGTGGAGTTTTCTGAGTTTATTTTGTAAAAGTCCATGGGCCTTATTCACTCTCAAAAGACGCCTTGAGAGAAGAGGGGTGTCCATGGCTTATAAAGTCTACAAGATAAGGATCTCTTAGCAATGTTGGACACTTTAACACGCCCCCTCACGTGTGACATCTTTGGCCAAACACGTGTTCAACAACGGGAGGGAAAGACCCATCATTGTCAAAGGAACCTGCTCTGATACCATGTAAAAGTCCATGGGCCTTATTCACTCTCAAAAGACGCCTTGAGAGAGGTGGGGTGTCCATGGCTTATAAAGTCTACAAGACAAGGATCTCTTAGCAATGCGGGACACTTTAACATATTTTTGACCAGGGTCTCATGGATATTCCATTGGTCGGGGGGAGATCCACATAGTCTAATTACTTATAAAAAGAAGAAGAAGATCTACATAGTCTAATTGCCGAGCTTGGTCCATAATTGATTGATTCTTGCTCTCTCCAGAATGGGGGGAAAATTTCCTGGAGAAACTCAAAGACGTCTTCCTCGCCTTCTTTCAGATCATTATCCATTATTATTGGATTGTGGAGTAGGGAGACGGGGTAGGGGGTCGTTTAAATTTGAAAATATGTGGTTGCAAGTAGAAGGGTTTGAGGAGCAGGTGAAGCGGTGGTGGGGTTGTTTTATTTATGAAGGTACGCCAAGTTTTGTGTTCACTCGAAAGTTAAAAGCATTGAAAGCTGACTTGAGGAAATGGAATAAGGAGGTGTTTGGGAATGTAGGGGTACAAAAAAAGAATTTGGAAAAGGGTCTGAGTAAGTTGGATATGATTGCTGAGGAGAGACCGTGATCTGAAGAAGAAAATCGCAAGAGAGCAGATTATTCTAGAAGTTTAGAGTAGAATCTTTATTGTGAAGAAGTGTGTTGGAGACAAAAATCAAGGGCATTGTGGTTAAAAGAGGGTGACGTCAATACAAAATTCTTCCATAGGTTGGCAAATTCACATAGAAGCTTATTCTGATGGGTCGGGAGTAGGATATGATCTGGCAGGCAGTGGACTGCTATGCAATGGAGTGTTTTTCTTCTGATCCTCTGGGTAAAGCCCCTCTTGTTGGTGGCTCCAAGATTCAAGGTTCCTGTGGGTGCAGTCTAGCGTGTTCCATGCAGAGGGTTGCAATGGGTGAAGGTGAGGTTTCAGAGGGTTTCGTGTCCAGAAGAGGCAGTTTGGCATGCTCGAAGAAGTGTGATGGTGATGCCTCAGAGGAGTTTGGGGTTCTCATGAAGCTTCTTGGTCTTTTTGAAGCGTGGCTTGGTTGGGCTTGTGAGCATAGGCTTTTTTTGGGCTTGCACTCCTTTGTTGGGCTGAAGTGGAGAATGGGCAGATTTGGGTTGGGTTGGTTGCTTATGAGTGGTTATGGGTTGGGTTGGAGGCGTTTTAGGGATGGGTCCAATAGAGTGGATTGTAGGTCTAAGAAGTCTTCAATGTCGGGTTTTGATCAGGTACGGGGCTCCAACGCTTTTTCTGTGGGTTTGAGAGCGAGTTCGGGTTCGACCTTGGGCCTAGCGGCTTCGGCGGGAGCTGTTTCTTCTCTGGCGCCGATTGCTTTAGGCTGTTCGTCAGGTGAGTGCTCGGTGTCTGCTTTGCACTCTCCTTCTCTGAAGGTATCATCTCCGGCGGCTTGTGTAGAGGTGTTTGCCGCTGCTCCAGAGCAGTCAGCTGTGGGTTGCGTCCCGACGCTTTCTGCAGCTGAGCTGTCTTCGGCGTCCTTGGTGAGTTCTGCTTTGGGTGAGGGTCCTCTGTTGTCGACTTCGTCTGAGGTTTTCTGCGATTTGCTGGCTCCTTCTCCGGCTTTAGATGGGTTTGGTCCAGCCCCTGACGTTTGCTTATCAGAAGCGGCATCACTTGGTGAAAGGCTGCGTTATTCTCTCCCTGTGATGCCTGAGCCTGGAGTGCCTATTTATCCGTCGGAACCCAAGTCTGTGCTTAAATACTCCCGGAAGAAGAAGGTTGGCAAATTGGATATGCATTTGCTTGAGGAGGCTCTTTAGACTTTTGGTGTTCCCAAGGATTCTTCCTTGTCGTCATTTGGGGTTGCTACCAAGCCCTTGTTAGAACCAACAAAGGACGGGATAGTGTATAGGCTTGCTCAGGATGAGGGTTGTCAGCCTATTCTTCGGCGTGGCTTTCTTCTCCCAAGGGGCACTTCCCCTTCTCCTTCAGAAGTGGGCGAGTCTCCCGAGGCAGCCTTTGTTGATGTTTCTTTGCGGGGAGGTGGTCTTGAAGAGCTTGGTGGTCCTCCCGGGGCAGCAATTGATCTTAGCCTCTGTTTTCAAACTTTAGGGGTCTCACACGAGGAGAATGAGAATGACTTTTTAGACTTTATGGCTCTAATTGATGCGGAGCATCGTTTAGAGGCTCCAATCTCCATTCCTAAGTTTAAAGGGTGTCGTGAAGTGAAGAATCTAGAGTGCACAATTAATTATGATACCAAGGGTTTTGGTTCTAGCCGAGGCAAGGTAAGAGGGCCTCTGATGTGATGTTTTAGTCTTTGGGTTTTGTGGGCTGGTTTTGTAGGGGTCTTTGGGTTTCCTTATGTTTTTGGGTTTTTCGGGTGTTTTTTCTCCCTCCTCTCTCTCTCATGTTTTGGTTCCCTCTTTGTATATTTCCTGTATGCTTAGGGGCGCCTTTTACGTTTTTATAAAATTCTCTACTTACAAAAAAAAAATTGATGTAGAAGACATAATTTGATTGAGACTCTAGTGGTGGGTGGACATCTGACTGATGACACTACTGTTATCGGGAATCACATTATGAAATTTTATAAAAAGTTGTACAATGAGCAATATCAGTGGATACCAAGGGCAGATGACTTATCTTTTCTCTCCATTGATGAGGAATGAATATGGATGGAACGCGAGTTCGAGGAAGATGAAATTTGGGGGGTCATACGGAATTTCAAAGGCGATAAGGCCCCTGGGCCTGATGGATTTACTATGGCATTTTTTCAACATGTTGGGAACTCTTAAAGACTGATATTATTGCGGTGCTGAAGGAATTTCAGAATAGTGGAAAGTTCGAGAAGAACCTAAACGCTACTTTTGTGTCGTTGATTCCAAAGAAAGCCGTAGTGATGGAACTCAAGGACTTTCGACCTATAAGTTTAATAGGTGGAATGTACAAAATCATTTCCAAGGTTCTGACAAATAGGTTGAAGTCAGTGCTGGGGAAGATTATTTCTCATTCTCAGACTGCTTTTATCAAGGGGAGGCAAATACTGGATTCTGCATTGGTGGCTAATGAATGTGTGGATAGCAGGATTCGGTTTAGGATACTGGGCATTATTTGTAAATTTGGATTTGGAGAAGGCATATGATCATGTCAATTGAGAGTTTCTGCTTTATTTATTGGAGTGATGTGGTTTTGGAGAGAGGTGGTGAGGCTAGATTGCTCATTGTATTTCAACTGTTTGTTTCTCTATCATTATAAATGGGTCGCCTACAAGGTTTTTTATTAACTCCCAGGGTTTACGACAAGGGGATCCTTTGTCTCTGCATCTGTTGTGTTGGTGATGGAGGCCTTCAGTTGGATGATATCTGCTACGGTGGACAGTGGGCAACTCTCTGGGTTCTCAGTAGGATCGCGATCGCAAGAGGCTATGATGGTGTCTCACTTATTATTTGCAGATGATACATTCATCTTTTGTGATCCTAGTGCTGACCAATTCCGAGATCTGAGATGGTTGCTGCTATGTTTCGAAGCGGTCTCAGGCCTGAAAATCAATTTGTCTAAATATGAGATTGTTCTTGTAGGTGAGGGAGGGGACGTGGAGGAGTTGGCTAGCATTCTTGGGTGCGGTGTGGCTTCGCTTCCTATAAAGTATCTGGGACTTTTGTTGGGGGCTAAGTATAAGGACTCTCATATCTGGAATAGTATTATTGAGAAGATGGAAAATAGATTAGCGGGGTGGAAGAGATTGTATTTATCTAAAGGTGGGAGGTTAACTTTGATTAATAGTACACTTTTGAGTTTACCTACATATTTTTTGTCCCTCTTCCCTATTCTAGTGGGAGTGGCTAATCGTTTGGAAAAACTTCAAAGAGATTTCCTTTGGGGTGGTATTGGAAATGAATTTAAATTTCATTTGGTTAATTGACCCACGATTTGTTCTCCGAAGGTTTCGGGGGGATTAGGAGTGAGAAATATGATTCGATATAATAGAGCTTTGATGGGTAAATGGCTATGGAGGTTTGCTTTGGAAATGGACGCTCTTGGAGAAAGGTGGTGCGCTAAGGAGGTTGGGGATAGTTTGAAAGTCTTGTTTTGGCTTGATGTGTGGTGTGTGGAGTTACCTTTGAAGACTCTTTTTCCAGAACTGTTTCTTATTGCATGTGGCACAGACGCTTGGGTGGCGGTGAATATGCAGAGACATAATGGCACAATTCTGTGGAATGTTTTATTTATTCGACCCGTTCATGATTGGGAGATGGAAGAGGTTCGTAGATTTTTTGAGATGTATTCTCTTAAAGTTAGGAGGGAAGGCGAGGATACAATTTGTTGGATTCCAGCGAGAAGAAAATCCTTGGAAGTAAAGTCTTACTATAAAGTTTTATCTAGTTCTATACAGTCTTCGTTTCCTTGGAAAAGTATTTGGAAAGTTAAGTTTCCCCCGAGAGTGGCTTTCTTTGTGTGGACAGCAACTTTTGGAAAAATCCTAACTTTGGACAATTTACAAAAGAGGAACATTATTGTGACAGAGTGGTGCTACATGTGTAAGAGAGTCCATTGATCATTTGTTCTCGCATTGTATGGTTGCTACAGAGTTGTGTAGTACGATCCTGCAACTGTTTGGTGTGGTGTGGGTAATGCCGCGATCGGTGAAAGATATGTTTGGGAGTTGGAGGAGGCAAAAGGGCAACCGGACATCGATACTGATTTGGCGAATGGCTCAATTGTGTTTGATGTGGTGTGTATGGAGGGAACGAAATGCACGCAGTTTTGAAGATTGTGAGACTGGTTTGAGTAACTTGAATAAGCTGGTGATACAAACTTTGTTTATGTGGAGAGTGAAACTACAGTGTATGTTTGAGTTTTCTTATTTTAATTTTCTAGATAGGTGCTCTCTTTTCTCTTTGAATTAGGGGTATCATGTATACATCCTGTTTATTATGGGTTGCGCCCCTTTGCACTTTTTGAAATATACTTTACTTATAAAAAAAAAAAGAAAAAAGAAAAGAAAAGATTGACCGCATTTTTGAAGTGATTATGGGCTGGTGTCCAAGAGAGAGGGGTTTCCGAAAGTTCTGGGTGTTAAAGAACTTTAAAGTTGCAAGTACCTGAAGTTTCTAAAGGTAGGGTTCGAGTTTGTGTCAAATCAAAGCTTGTGGCTTCCAGTGAGCTAGCAAAGCTTTTTCCCTTAGTGTTTGCTGTAAGGGTTGTAGCGTTGTGCTTGAATCCGAAGCTT
Source organism: Alnus rubra (assembly GCA_028654335.1). Lineage (NCBI taxonomy): Eukaryota > Viridiplantae > Streptophyta > Magnoliopsida > Fagales > Betulaceae > Alnus > Alnus rubra. Next base: position 314,780 of record JAJPGS010001384.1, on the reverse strand, counting down.
TTGAAATTGTCGATATCCATTAATTGTTCTGTTTCTTCTCAGGATTTGAAAGCTGGTTCTAGATGCTGGCCATTGTTGTTTTAAAATTTTGCTAATTAAGATAATTATTTCTTTGATGGAAACTAGTCTTTTCATTGATGTTTTTGATTATTTGTGTTTTATGGATGACTTATTTGCAAAAATGGATAGGAAGCTGGAAACAATGATAATGGACGAGCACCACATTCTTTTTGGAGAAACTACGATGATTTTAATGAGTACTTTTGGTGAGATTTCCGCAACAATATATGTATAAAATATATATTTTGTTGTTTCGTAAAATGTTGTATTTTGAAGCCTTACCTTTTTTTTTTTTTTTTCAGGTCACATCATTGCTTTGATGAACTTAGTTGGCCATGGCGTAAAAGTTCATCATTTTTCCAAAAGCCAACACCAAGGTCAAAGGTCAGTCTGCTGTAGCTTTTTAATTGTTAGAAATTGGTTATGCTGCTCTTTTTATTGAATTACTCCGTGTCCCAGAAAAAAATGCTGTTCTTTCTTAATTAGAATTTCCAAAGTAAGTGCCCGCAACATTTGGAGTGAAGGCATTTTACATTCTTTCCTTTTCATTCATAATTGTGTTTTTTAGAGCCATGATATTTATTTTGGAATGAAAGGTGTTATTATCTTATTGAGAGAATTAGGTGTTGGGAATTGGTTATTTTGTTTTTTTTTTGTTTTGTTTTTTTGCTTTTTTGTTTTTTGTTTTTTTGCTTTTTTGTTTTTTTTGTTTTGTTTTTGTTTTTGTTTTTTTTTTATGTTATATTATCTTTCCAATAGATATATGGACACTTATGTAAAATTTTGGAAAAAAGAAAGCATGGATGAAGTACATTAGCTTATTGTTATGAACCAATGAGCGTATTGTTATGATGTTTTTGAGTTTGCAATTGAGTGAGCGAACAACCTAAATGATTACAGTTTGCAATTGAGTGGCTTCGGTGCGTGTTATAGAGGGACTGCGTGTATTTGGGCTGGAGTATTCTAAGGCCCATTCCAAGTCCAAAAGCCCAATCCCAAGGATTAAAGACCAGGCCGCTATAAAGACTCGTTTTATGCCCTTGCTACGCACAAAATGTGCGTTTTTCAAACCAATGAAACGAGCGCTTCATCATCAGGTTGGGGAGGATCGCGTGTCGGGTCCAGAACTGGATGATGTTTCGAGTTTGTTCTCTCCCGCTCAGGCAAGTGGAGATTCTGGTTCTTCCTCGTCGGTGGTCGTCGGTACCAAGCTAGTGGTAGAGCGAGGTCTACAACTTCCTTTGGTGGACCTGCCGGAGGTAGGAACCCGTTAGTCAGCTAGTGGCTCTCCGGTGGACTTGCCATCGGTGGAATTTTCGAAGTTGGTCATTGAGAAAATGTCTCAGAATTCTATGACGGTCTCTTCAGTGGTCGGTACCCTTCAGCCCATGTTGTTTTCTCTGGTGTTGGGGCTGAAGAACGTGGACATCCCTTCCCTGCCTGCTGATTCCGCTGAGGAGGTGGTTGATTTGGTACCCTTTACTATAGCTCACATGGGTTGAGATAGGTAGACTCATTGTCTTCTTTTCTGTTCGTTATTGTCATGGAGACCTCAAGTAAAATACGTTCTGCAACTGTTGATATGGGTTTTCTCGCAAGCTTTTCTTTGTGGTCTATGCACTTTGGGGTGGTCTAGGCACTTACAACGTGTAATATTATACGTATGTAGATAAGATATCTTAAATGGTTGTTCACCACACCACACATCATGCCAAAGACCAACCTTTGACCCATCACTCACTGCGAATCTAACAAATTTTGAAAATGTTTCCCACTCCCTCCATATATATTTCCATACTCCCACTCCAAATGGCCCTATTACCTCCTTGGGACACCAACCTCTCCTTAAACTATCATATTTGGTCTCTTTCATCAATCTCTACAAAGCCTCACTCTTCGTATCATAATGCCATAGCCATTTACCCAATAGAGCTCGATTGAATTGAATCAAGTTTCTAACCCTCAAACCACATGATTTTATCGGGGTACAAATTCTTGACTAGTTCTCAAAATGAAACTTAAACTCGTCACCAATTCCACCCCATAAAAAGTCTTTATGAAGTTTTTCAATCCTATTAGCCACACCCATTGGAATAGGGAAAAAAGACAAGTAGTATGTAGGCAAATTTGAAAGAGTGCTGTCTATCAATGTCAATTTGCCTCACCTAGGTAAATAAAGCCATTTCCATCCAACCAACCGACGTTACATTTTTTCAATTATGCCATTCCAAATAGATGTAAGATTGAAAGGCATACCCTGCCAGCAGATGAGAAAAGAGCAAGACAAGGCGAAAGATGGTAAAACCAACTACTTCATTGGCAAAGACGCTACTCTACATCCTATTTTGTGAGCCAAACCTTCTACATCTACCACATTGCCAACATGAACTATCTCTGGTTTCGCCAAATTAATCTTCAATCTCGAAATAGCTTGAAAACATAAGAGAAGGAATTGTAAATGTCAAGAGTTGTTCAGAATTTGCCTCACAAAAACTCAAAGTATCATTTGCAAAAAATAAGTGGTACGCTAATAGTTCTTCATTATTCCTTGACCCTGCCGAAAAACCAAGCAAAAGTCTCCTATCCATTGTAGCAGTTTTCATCCTACTCAACGCTTTGATAACAAACACAAACAATAATGGCGATAATAGGTCCCCCTATTTCAATCCACAAGAACTACTGAAGAAACTAGATGATTTACCATTAATAAGAATGGAAAACTGCACCTTAGAAATACATTGCCCTATCCAATCCCTCAATTTCTCCCCAAATCCACATCTCTTCAGCAAATAAAACAAGAACTCGCAATTAACATGATCATACGCCTTATGCAAGTCCAATTTACACAACACTCCTGGCTATCCAAACATTCATTAGCGACGAAAATTGAATCCAAAATTTGTCTAACTCTGATGAATGCATTTTGGGAATTTGATAAAATCTTTCCCAAAATCGAGTTTGACCTATTTGCCAAGACTTTGGAGATAATTTTGTAAACACCACCCTTTTGTTGTCAACTGGTGTTGTATGTGCAACACGAATGGAACTTTGTGATGCATCTTTTCCTCCATTGTGAGGTTGCTTGTGCCTTACGAAATGCTTTTTTTAGTCGTTTTGGGTTGTACTGGGTGATGCCTGGATTCGTAATTGACTTATACCTTAGGCTGTAATAGGCCGAAAGTCCTTAATGTCCACTGCACCAACTTTTTTATTTATTTATTTTTTTTTTTGTAGAAGGGAGACAAATGTTGCATTAAAACTCTTCTCAATTTTCCTTCGTCTATGAAACTCTTTAAAAACTGCCATGATGTCCTCTTTCATAACCTCCTAGCACTTCTAGAAAAAAGCCGTAGAGAAACCATCTGGACGCGGAGGCTTTTCACCATTTAAATCCTTTACCACCCCCCACACTTTATTCTCCTCGAAATTTTCAACCAATTTCTCTCATTTGCATCGGTGGAATTAAACAAGAGGCCTTCCAATTTTGGTTGCCAACAAAACTGTTCAGCATACAACCTCTTATAGAATAGTACTATTTGCTCCTTTATTTTTTTAGAGTTGGAATTCATAGACCCATTAATAACTAAAGAGTTCTCCATGATATATTTTCGATGAGAATTTGCCACCTGATGGAAAAATAGTCTTTAGATGGGCCATGAAAGGTGGATTTGGCTTTGAAAAAAAAGTGGTTCAAATTTGAAAAAAAGATGGGTTTCAAATTTAAGAGTTATATTGCAAGTTAAATGGAAAAACTTGTTGATTTTTGAAAGCTTTCACGTCATAATCTATTTTGAGACGGAGGGTAGATATAGTGATGTTTTCAAGTTATAAGTGGAGTAACTCTTATCCATTACACCCCTAAAATGCTTTTCATTGGTTTTGTATTTTTCACAAACTAATCGTTGGTTACATTGTCACCTTAGAGTCCATGCTTGCCTAATATGAAGATGATTGAAATTAATAATTATTTTATCTATGAAATTTTCACAAAATCTTAATTTAATTAAATATTAATTTTTTTCTTGATAAGTAAATTTAGTCTTATTGAAAGCATAAAGTGCCCCTAAGTACAATGGAAGTATACAAACGGAAACACTTAATTAGGAATAGAAAAACGAATAAGGAAATCAACAAAGCTAATCGACAGTAATGACAAAAAGCCACCGTCCAAAGATACAATGTATGAAAAAACGAATCTAAAATATCCTCCATGCAACTCTCCAAATCCTTGAAACACCTAAGATTTCTTTCCTTCCAAACACACTAAATACCATCTTCCAAATCGCAGCACTCCTTGGCCTTCCAGACTTCCACCAATAGGCAAATAAGTCGAAAATTCTTCTAGGCATAACCCAAGACATACCAAGCCGAGTAAAAATGTTATCCACAGAACGAAAGTCACATCACAGTGAAGAAGAAGGTGGTCGACAGATTCCCCATCTCTCTTGCTCAAGCAACACCTGTCCACAACAATTATATGCCTCTTCCTGAGATTGTCCATAGTAAGGATCTTGCATAGGGCTGTTGACCATGCAAAAAAAATTGACTTCGAAGGAGCTTGAGTCTGCCACACACGCTTCCAAGGGAAGCGTCTACCTTCATAGCCAGCCAAGGAGCTGAAGAAGGACTTGACCTTGAACAAACCTTTCTTGGAAGAGACACACTAGAGCCTATCTGCACAATCTCTACTCACCATGGCTTAGTGCAACACCTAGAAGAAGGAAGCAAAGACAGACACTTCCCAATCATACGCCTTTCTAACAAAGCTCATGTTCCATTGAGTAGAACCGCCCAAAATCTCCATATTATACACAACTGAGGCATCCTTTACCCGAGCAATACCAAAGAGATCAGGAAAAACTTCATTCAGAACCGTATCCCCGCACCACAGGTCGTTCCAAAATTTTGTCCTAACCCCATCCGCCACCTCAAATCTAGCAAAACCAGAGAAGGTCTCCAACCCTTTTCTGATGTTCTTCCATAACCCCACTCCAAAGGCACCTACAGGCTCATGGAAGCAACACCCACATCACAAACTACCAAACTAGGAGTCCACCGCAACTTTCCACCAAGCATCTCTCTCAATTCCAAACCGCCATAACCATTTTCCTAACAAAGCGTGGTTGAACATCAAGAAGTTTCTAAAACCCAGCCCTCCCTTCAAAAATTGGGGTACATACCTTTGACCAATTCACCAGGTGATATTTGAACTCTTCACCCATCCCACGCCATATAAAATCTCGTTGTAACTTCTCAATGCGATTAGCAACACTCCCTGTGATAGGGAACAAAGACAAATAATTAGGTAAATTGGCGAGGGTACTTTTAATAAGGGTGACTCTACCACCCTTGGAGAGATATAACATTTTCCAACTAGCCAGTTGATGCTCTATCTTCTCAATTACCTCGTCCCAAATATGAGTAGACTTATAAGAAGTCCCCAATGGAAGATCAAGATACTTTATCAGCAAGGAAGCAATCCCACACCCTAGAATGCCGGCTAACCTTCCCACTTGATCTACATTCCCCACTGGAATTAAATTTGACTTAGCCAAATTAACCTTCATGCCTGAAGCAGCTTCAAACAGAAGAAAGAGACTCCGCAAATAACACAATTGAGAAGAATGAGCACTACAAAAATCAGAGTATCATCGGCAAACAGAATATGCGAAAAAGTAGCATTACCAACTTTGAAACCTTGCAGCAAACCCCTACTAACCGTAGCAGAAATCATACGGCTCAAAGCCTCCATCACAAACACAAACAATAGGGGTGACTGAGGATCCCTTTGTCTCATACTTGTGCCCAACTCATATGTATTATCTTTTAGTGTAACCACAAAGAAAAGCTATGTAGGAATTGTAAATGTGATTAAGCGCATACATTCTTGGAAAGCTGAGAATTATTTCCAATTTCATCTGAAGTCCCAGCTTGTGATTATTCTAATAATGATTTGTGGATTTGATCTTTTGTCTCTTTTTCTTCCTTCCCCCCCCCCCCCCTTTTTTTTTGGTTTGTTTGTTTCGTCTCTAGTGGGAATTTTTGTAGAAAGTTAACCTTATTGAATCTTCCAAAGTCTGAAAGTTTTATTCAAGAATTTTGAATGTGTTCTTTTATTGTTGGTTAAGTATAAACTGAAGAAAAATATGAAGATGATGATTTTAACCAAAGATTCATGACAATCCCTTCCATCCTTTTACCTGCTAAGCCAATGGCCAAAGGCATATATGTAATCCTTTTTGGTATGCTCATTTTTGGCACTCTTGATTGACTTCTTTTGTGATCACATTTATTTTGCACAGAGTAAGTGGTAAACTGAAGTTTCGGGTTGTATGGTTGATTGAACACTTTTAATTTGTAATTGGATTATGATGTTTGATGGTGAAATTTGTATTGAATTTGGAATTGGGGATATTTGCGAGGCTCACCAAAATCCAGATCATGCATCTATTTTCAATTTTGCAGAACTAAAAATAAAAAATTTCTTCCACTTAGAGCTTCCTCAATTTGTTGGATTGGGTGTAGACATTACTTTTTAAAGAGGCTTGGAATCCAAAGATGTTCTGGGCCGAAGAAGATAGGAAACTGTAGTAGAAACCAATACATGTTTAGCCCTAATGACCTCCTGATAACTGCAAACAGATCACCCAATGCAATCTGGTTATATTGATTGCATGAACTGTGAGAACAGTTTCCAATGTTGTTCATAAGAACAATGTGCGGACGTTTACAAATAAGTGAAGAAAGAGGAATTTGAATAGTGAATTTTGTGCTCCAGTTTGCTGTACGCTCAAAATAAAAGAAATTAATTCTCACTCATTTCAATACTGTTGCATTTGGAACTTGAATTTAGGCCTCAATTTTGCATAGCAGTTGGAACATCTAAATTCTTAATATCTTATGGTCCCTCATGAGTTTCTTTGCGTAAATATTTTGCTCTTTTCTTGCAGAATATGCTTGCATCTGGCAGAAGTCTGCGTCGAGGGAAAACTTCATTTGTTGAGCACCGGACGTTTCTTCATCTTTATCATAGCTTTCATCGTTTGTGGATATTTCTTGCTATGATGTTTCAGGTTTGCATGTCGATTTCTAATGCTCATTAATACACAAGGCATGCCTCTGTTATTAATTTAAGCATTTGTTAGATTGCTTTTAATATCCTGCTTATTCTTTCTGTTCGTGTCCACATCTGTTCCTTTTTTGTCCTTTTTACAGTCTGTTTGTTTGTTTTTTTTTTCTCCCTCTCTCTCTCTCTCTACAGAACTCTCTTCCACCCTTCCATTCTGTCTCTTTCACTAACTAAATCTTTTGATGTATCTCTTTGCTCCTTGTCTTGCTTTTAAATGATAACTATGGCTAAGTGGAACCATGTATATTACTTTAATTTGGTGTGTGCTAGAAGTTGTGAGAGTAAAGAAGAAATAAAAAAGAAGGTTGAGTAAAGAGTTGTATTTTTCTTTATAATACAAACATAGGACATCTACATGAATAAATAGAAAGGTAATACAAATTATTGTGGATATATACTTAATGCAGATTGTAATTGTAATGACAGTAAACTCAGAGAATAACGACATTAAACTCAGAATAAAATCAGATCAGGAATTAAGCGATTTTTCTTCATCAACACTCCCCCTCAAGCTGTGGCAAAGATATTTCACATGTCTAGCTTGCATAAGGTTGTATACTGGACACTCCCATCATCAAAATATCTGCAAGTTTTCCCGTTTTGACATAAGGTGTTCAAATTATTCTTGCACGCAATTTTTCCTTGATTGAATTTCTATCAACTTCAATGTGTTAAGTTTGATCTCGCTTGACTGGATTATGTGCAATGTTAACTGCAGCCTTATTGTCGCAATAAAATCGAATAGAATGCCTAGAATCATATCTAAGTTCTTTAAATACAAACATAGGACATCCATATACTTATAAAGTCTAGTTTCACCTATCATGGAACCAATTTGGGACTTAGTACTTGGCACCTTTATAGTCCACTTAGAGTATTCCCAGCAGCTACCCAACAATTTTCCCTAAATGTAGGGAACAAAACCACTTTTTGTTTCCCTAAAGAAATACACTATACAATAGCTTCTTTTTATCTTTCCCTATAACAATAAAATATTATTTTTAATTTAATTTTTCATTTTTTTATTCATTTCTTCTTCTTCTTCTTCTTCTCTCTCTCTCTCTCTCTCTCTCTCTCTCTCTCTCGTCGTCTCCGTCTCCTGCAAGATGCCGAACTCCACCAGGTATGCGAAATCAAACTCAAACCCTTTCACCAAATTCCCTCACAATTCTCAGTTCTCTTCTTTCCAAGCAAACACTAATTCCACACACTTTCAACCGTTCATGCTTAACCTGCTTTCTTTTCTTTCTTCTTTATACACAATAACCAAAAACAGTCTATTTGAGGAACTCTTGTTTCACTTTTCGGTATTGAGATGAAGATAGTTAGGCTCACAGCTTACGTTTTAGTTGATTATAGTTTATTATTAGGGATTGAAATTTAAGATCGGTGTTTTTGAAATTAGGGTTTTAAGTTAGTTTAGGAACAATGTCTCTGCTTCAAACATTGGAAGCCGATGATGGTGCCGAGTACTCGTTTGCAGTGGAATACAGTGGCCCACCGGTGAGTTACGATCTCCCCCATGTCATTCTAATCAATGTTGAACGGATTCCGGTGGCGACGGTGGTCAGACAGGTCTCCTTGTCCAATAAATTGTCGTTACCAATTGTGCAACTGTTGTTAGCTCTCGATCCTCGGAGCAAAAAAGGGATTGGGACTTGGGAGACGTGGTAAGATAGAGGAGAGAGAGTGTTGTTTTTTTTTAGGATTTAATAACCTATGGGAATGCTACAATGCTACTCAATGTATGGGGTAGCACTGTAGCATTGAGTACAAGATCTGACTCTTTTGCGTTGAGCACTAGGAAGATCTATATAATTAACAACATGTATTGAGGTGGCTAAAGTAGTCGGCGTAGGATTACTTGAATTAGGAGTTGACATTTGACTGGAAGATTCAAGAATAGTCATACTCTTCTGACGCCTAGAATAAACTCTTAACTTCTCCACTGGTGGCTCACATTTCTTATCAACAATTGGTTGCTATCGTTGACCATCTATTCTGAAACATCTTGTTTTGGTAATGTGGTAGGTACAAGTAAAAGATTTGTTGAAGACTTCTCTTCACTACATGTCTCCGCTTGAAGTGAATCCTTGGGAAGACAAAAATATGGTGGAGATTCAAAAATGGTGACATTCATAGAGAAAATGCTTTCTCGAAGGGGGATGATAACATTTATACCCCTTTTGAGTTGGCGAAGACCCCTAAAAATATACACTTAAGAGCTCTAGGATCCAATTACCACGTGATGAACCATGAATATCGACGAAGCAAACACAACTAATGACTCAAGGAGGAACAACAAATAATGAGGAAGTGCTTCAAGGCTCACGTGCTGTAGTGGAGAGTGCTTCTTGAGGATTCAGATTTGAGGGCTTTTGGGTTTTGAGGGTTTGTTGGGTTTCTTTCTTTTTGTGGGCTGCTTTGGCTGTTCGTGTGTATACTTCCTGTGTACTTAGGGGCACCTTTCATTTTTTTAATAAAACTTTATTACTTATTAAAAAAAATAATGAGGAAGACAAAGAGGGCAACAAAACATTAATTGGTGTGTTAAATTCAAGACACGAGATGGTATTCAATTAATAAGATCTGTAGCAGTACGCAATGCATCATCCTAGTAGGATTTAGGATTATTGATGGAAAACATTAATGGGAGATGCCAGTTGTTTTGCTCAATATTCTCGTTTTGTTGTGGGGTGTAAAGGTGTTCATGGATGCTAACTCCGCATTGGTTCCTTATTATGAAACAAAACAATGCGGACTTCACACCCATGAACACCTTTATACTCCAACCCACTGACACGACCAATACCAAAATGAAAACCCACCACTAAGCCAGAAATGAAAACACCCAAACCCAACCGATGCCCAAAATTCACCACGTATCATTATGATTACCCCACCATCAACACATGAAGCGTGAGGCAATATGGGAGCAGCCTCCTTACATAGCAGCAACTGTATGACATCTCGATGCGGGTACGAATGGATGTGTTAGATTTTCATGGCGAACGAGATCTATGTGTTCCAAGATTGGCTCACTGCTTGAAGGACTACCTCGAATAAATTGGTCTCTCTCTAGAACGAAAGGTTCGTTTTGTGAAGATGAAGCTCATGTTTGGTGGCATAGTGTCGAAGAATGTCTCCACCGCCTTTGTGTGCTACCCATCTCCGATTGGGAAATATGAAATTCAAATTGCAAGATAAGTATGGTGTTAACGATCGTACTCAACAACACTGTCTGTAAATCATCTATTTCTACACTGTGACATTGGTAGTGGCTTATGGAATGCTATCTTTAGTCGTCCTGGTCTTACTTGTACGCATAGGAGAGTGGTTGACCTGATTGTTTGTTGGAGGAGGTTGAATGGCAATTCCTAGAGTGCAATATGGTGGAAAAGTGATTCCTTCTTGTCTTTTGTGGTATATTTGGAGGGAATGCCCCTCTGCGCTTTTTGAAACATACTTTACTTACAAAAAAAGAAAATATTTGGAGAGAAAGAAATGATAGGAGTTCTGAAGACCTCGAAAGGATTGCGGTGGATTTAAAGTCCTTTCTTAATACTCTTTTCCCCACTGGGCGGTTGCTTTAAACTTTCCTTATGTGCTTTATTTTCATGATTTTCTTGACCATATTTTTCTTTCTAGTTAGGTACTCCTATTGTATAATTTATGTGTACATGATTGCGCCTTTTGCGCTTTTTAATGATACTTTGATTACTTACAATTTTATTTTATTTTATTTTCAGGGGCTCACGATCATTGCATTCAATGATGGACATCTTAATTCCAAGACCTTAAGGGAAGTTCTTAGTCTTGGTCCAACATTTGTGGTGATGAAGTTCTTTGAGAGTAAGTTTCACATGCTGCCTAAACTTTTGTTGGTGATTTCGTTATCTTAATCCTATGAGTTCTTGTAGCATCGAAGTTGTGTCTGATTAATATCTCATAATTTCTTTATTGCTTGCCACTATGGAAATTCATTTTTAATTGCTGAAGTTACTCTATGTTCGTTTAGGTGTTTTGGACATTTTCATGATGTATGGTGCATACTCTACAACACGGCGACTGGCCGTTGCTCGAATTTTTCTCCGTTTTCTGTGGTTTAGTATTGCATCAGTCTTCTTATCTTTTCTCTATGTGTAAGTTTTCTGTAATTGTTGAATGATTCTCCATAACTTTATTTTCCTGCTTGGTGGTTTTGTTTCTCAGCTTGTCTGTTTGTTGGTAAATCATTGGTAACCTTTTTGATTGTTTGTGCATCATACAGGAAAGCTCTCCAGGAAGAGAGTAAACCAAACGCTGATTCAGTTATTTTCAGATTGTATCTGATTGTAGTTGGCATCTACGCTGGTGTCCAATTTTTCATCAGTTTCTTCATGCGAATTCCTGCCTGCCACCATCTTACTAATCAATGTGATCGCTGGTCTTTAGTTCGCTTTGTGAAGTGGATGCGCCAGGTTCTTATTTCTCTTGTCTTCTTTTTTTAATTATATATATATATTTTAATGTATCTCTTGAAGCCTTTGTTCTGTGGTTTCCATCATTTGTTGAATTTCTTTATGCTGATTCATTTGTTCTTTGTTTTTTTTGTTTATTTATTTGTTTATCAAAGGAACGGTATTATGTTGGACGTGGCATGTATGAGAGTACTACTGATTTTATCAAGTAATCTCTAATTCTCCCATGCTCTTTAATTTATATATCTTGTGACTTATTAAGAATTTCTTTCTTGTCTTTGGACTGCATGTTTGTTTGTCTATCCCTTTCACTTAGGCTGGTTAAAAACAAAATCAACTATTGACAATTAAGTTGGACAGCAACGAAGGCAAAAGAGAAATTCCTGTTTATTGTTAGTACAAGAACCACAGAATTTTTTCTAAATTCCAGTGAGATCTTGGAAAGACATATTGATCATATTTTCATGCAAAATGGGTTGGGGGGGGGGGGGGGGGGGGGGGGGGACGGAAAAACAGAAGGCAGTCAACTTGATAGGAAATTTGACTTCCATTATTAAAATCCTTCAGGCCACAAAGTCATCTACTCCATGGTGGATTTTGAATTCCTTTTTGGAAATATGAGAAATGCTTTCATCCTTACACTGGTAATTTTGCAGGTATATGATCTTTTGGCTTGTGGTTTTGAGTGGAAAATTTTCGTTTGCCTACTTTCTTCAGGTTAGTGGTGCAGAACATGATTTCTTGTGTTAAAAGACTATTTTTGAATCACTTGTTTCTTTTGTTGGTTGTTGCAGATCAGGCCTTTGGTTAAACCAACAAGAATTATAGTAGATATGGAACCTATAACATATTCTTGGCATGATTTGGTATCTAAAAGTAAGGCCCCCCCCCCCCCCCCACCCGTCACATATTTTATGGTACACAGATTCTGCTTTGGTCCATATATTTTGCTAATATGTTGAAATTAGTGTTTTCTGTTATTTCTTTGTGGGTGTGTTATTTGTTGAATGCAAGAGGATTATGTGGACTTCCTTATGGGGGTATCTTTTGTATCTTGGGTTTTATTGTATTATGAGGGTTACTTTGTATCTTGGTTGTTTAATGGGGGGTTTCTATTGTATCTTAGGTGTTTGTTGGGGGCTTCTTTTGTGTTTTGGGTTTCATGTGGGTTTTGGATGTTGTGGGTATGTAGTTTCTTGTGGGTTTTCTCATGGGCTAACTGAGTCGCTCCTGTGTATACTTCTTGTGTACTTAGGGGCGCCTTACGCTTTTTTAATGAAATTTTCTTACTTATCAAAAAAAAAAAACTTTTTATGAAGTATGTATGAAAAAAATCGCTAGTGATATGTTTGGGGAATGCCTGCTGTATTTTCTCTCTCTAGCCACTCCTTATTATTGTTCGGTGTTTTGAATGATTAAATAAGCAATACTCTGTTTATAATTTTAAATAACTTATTGATTTTATTAAAAAGAAGAATAAGACTGGTACACAGCAATTATGCACTAAAGTGTATCTTTATCATTGGTAGGCTCAACGTTTTAACATAATGACATCGTTTTGGTCAATTAAAAAAAACGGAAGGTAGTTCTGAAATTGGTTTCCATGATTTCTTGTCTCCTGGTGTCAAGTTTCTTTTAATTGCTTTGCTTCTGACACAAGGTTAGATCATCATTTATGAGAGTATGTGTTATGTGTCTGTCATTTATTGCTTTGGTGAGTTGTGTTATGTGTCTGTCATTTATGAGAGTATATTTGACTTCTTAAGTAACGAATTTGAATTGTTTTGTTAATTTTCTTCAGGAAGTCAGGCCAAGACCTCATGTACTTTTTTTCCATTTTGACTTTAAGACCTCAATTTTTAATTTGATAGATTTGAGACCAGAGTTTATACCCATTCTAAATTTGAGACCTTCGTCTGCCTTTCTGTCCAATAGGTAACATAAATGGATATAAAAATACAACTATGTTATTTATCAAAAATAAAAATAAAAGTACAACTATGCCCCTCTAATAAAAAAGAAAATAAAAAAAGAACAAGAGCCATCCCCTTATAGAGGGGTGGCCATGACTCGCGGTCACCCACTCACTGAAGGCGTGACTTGCAGCCACCCCCTCTGTTAGGTTTTTTACATCAATTTTTGTTACCTATTTGATGAAAATGCTGACAGAAATCTTTAATTTAGAATTAGCCCAAACTCGGGGATTGAATTTATAAAATATAAAACTGAGGTCTTAAATTCTGAATGGTAAGACGTATCGGGGTCCTAACTTGATTTCCCGTTTTTCCTTGTTGATGCTTCTGGCTCTTTAAACTGCCTTCATTTGTTGCAGATAACCATAATTCATTGGCAGTTGCTAGCTTATGGGGTCCTGTGGTGGCTGTAAGTTTGAATTCCTGTTTTTCATATATTGTGCAATTCTACAATAATCATTTCAACTAAACTTTGAGATTGTTTTCTTTTTCCTCCTTTTTTTTTTTCCTATGTGATTCATTTTTGTTTTTTGTGAAACAATTTAGTTCCAGATTTCTTCCACCTCAAGTGAAAAGCACCTTCTAGTGAGCGGAGTGGCCTAAATACTTCTAGAAAGAGGCTATGTCCATATTGGACACTTACTGTATACTCCCAGATACATATTATGCTCCGTTTGTTTTGGCGTAAAATGATTTCTGAAAAATAATTTCGGCATTTTCCAGTGTTTGGTAGGGGCGAAAATAATTGTCAACCGGAAAATGATTTCTGTTTGACCAAAAATGCTTAGTAAATTTCGGAAAATGATTTAAGCTTTTAAAAAGCGTAAATCATTTTCCGAAGATGCCAGACGCAGTCGATCTATTTTAAACGGCACAGTCGACCTTCACGTTCAAGTAGCCGACCACCATCAAAATATTGCTGGTATCGAAATCCAATATCCGGTTAATGTCGCTGGAATCTGGCGACGGAATCCGGCCATCTGGCCGGATTTGGCCAGAGATGCCGGATCCCGGCCGGCTGGCCAGAGCCGGCCGGATCTGGCCAGATGGCCGGAATCCGGCGAAACTGCCGGAATCCGGCCACTTTTGCCGGAATCCGGCTATCCCAGATTCCGACGAAACTGTCTGGATTTCGGCCTTTATCTCGAATTCTGGCAATATTAGCCGGAATCAGGTAAAAATAGTCAGAATCTTGTCGGTCAGTGACCGAATCTCGTCATCGATGATTTTTATATTATTTTACATTAATATTTTTATGTTGTGAATAAAAATTGATTTTTATAAGTTAATATGATTGAATAAAAATATAAAAAAATATTTGCGATTTTCCGTACGCGCCAAACACCGGAAAATGCTTTCGACGGAAAATGATTTCCTGAAAAATGACTTCCCTGAAACCATTTTACGACGGAAACCATTTTACGTCGAAACAAACGGAGCATTTGATACATCTGAAAATATTCAAAATTCTTTTTATCAAGGAGCCCTGTTGAATATTAAATTGAAAAGGCTGGGATCAGGCATGCACTTATTTTAGAATCCTTTGGTGTTGAGTTAGTCAATTAGAGACAAGAAAATTGGGGAATTGATTTTGACTCAGGTTTATGGTGAGGTTTTTAGTATGAATATCCTCATTTTTTTATTTTTTTCGGTGGTGGATAAACCAGCTAGAAGCAGAAGAGAATAACATGCCCTAAATGTCAACATCAATTTCCATCCTATGATTGCAGCATATAGATCCAACTATAGGCTTTTATACTAGTAATTGTGGACCATAGGCTCCCAAAGCATCTGCTCTCCAGCTTCTCTGAATTTGATCCAAATCTTCACATTTTAAACTCATGCTACAAATTTCATGTACTTTTCACAAGCACCCAAATATGCATGGGGATTTGAACCTCAATACTATCAATTATAGCTCTAGAATGAAGGGATGCATTAAGCCTTCTTCTTCTATGAAGGGATGCCTTCGGCGGGGGTTTCTAAACCCGA
Source organism: Alnus rubra (assembly GCA_028654335.1). Taxonomy (NCBI): domain Eukaryota; kingdom Viridiplantae; phylum Streptophyta; class Magnoliopsida; order Fagales; family Betulaceae; genus Alnus; species Alnus rubra. The sequence continues at coordinate 299,166 of JAJPGS010001384.1, read as the reverse complement.
GTCCGGCAGTGAAAGCTTCATCTATTCATACCTCGGTTTTAGAGACGGTTGTGTCTTCTTCGACTCCGGAAGTTAAGGAAGTTGGGGTAGTAGGGTTTCCCTCCTCCTTGGGTGGTTGTGTCACTCCTATTGTTGGTAAGGATGGTGATTCCAGGGTGAATGGGTTATCCCAATCTCAGAAGTGGCCAGTAGGTTTTGGTCCGTCTGGGGAGGTGGTTGTGTGAGAGCAGGGTGATGAGATATGGGATGGGGAGGATGGAGATTTCCCTTACCCTTTGGGTGTTTTTCCCCTCCCAACTTGGCATTGGATTGGGAATTGGATCGTGTTGACGACGAGGATGTGTCCTTGGCGATTATGGATGCATTCGAAGAGGACTTTCTTCGGAAAGTTAAGGTTGCACGGCCGAAGACCAAAGGGAGGAGGGAGATTTTGAATTTGTTTAGCACCATTAATTATGGTGATGCAAGTGCGTCTTCACGGCATAGGAAAGGCAAGGCTTACGTGTTGTAGTAGGGCTCACGTGTTGTAGAAGGGTGTGCTTCTTGAGGGTTCAGGTTTGAGGGCTTTTGTTGTTTGAGGGTTTGTTGGGTTTTTCTTTTTTCTTTATGTGGTCTGTTTCGTTTTTCGCTTTCTAGCTTGGTGCTTTCTCTTGTATACTTCCGGTGTGCTTAGAGGTGCCTTACGCTTTTAATAAGTCAAGTTTATTACTTATGAAAAAAAAAATTATAGCTCTAGAATGACCTTCCTTGTAAATCTTCTTAAAACTTCTTTTCCTGGAATTGGTCCATTTTGGAGATGTTTGCTACCAAGTGGTTTGTTGGAGAAGAGTTCAGTTCATTAGAACTTTAGGGGCATAATTGTAAATGTCAAATATTTGGCTTTGAATTTATGTCATTTAAAATCATCCAATAAATCCCACATCTGTTTTTTAGATCTGCCACATTTCTTAGGAAAATGATAAGCTGGTAACCTAATATATTTTGTGGGATGTGCGAGATAAGTAACAAATAACTTCATTAGAAAAAGACTCACAAAAAGACACAAATAATGATGTGCCCCCCTCTCTAGTATCTTTATAAAATATCTCTGATTCAGAGTTCTGTTTTTCGGAATCTAATTCGTTGTGCTCTATCTCAATTTTGATTTCTTTTGCTGGGAGTTTTTTTTTTAAAAAAAAATTTATTCTCTCTCTCTCTCTCTCTCTCTCATTTATTTTTAATTTTCCTGGTACAGATCTATCTCTTAGATATCTATGTGTTTTACACTATTATATCTGCTGTTTGGGGCTTCTTGCTTGGGGCAAGAGATCGTCTTGGGGAGGTATGTTACTTTTATCAGATCTCATCAGGTTTCTTTTATCTTTTTGTCCTATACTGATTTATCAGGGAATTCTCCCATTTAGTGTTATGCTTGAGATGAAGCCTATCATACTTTTGTTTTCCAGTTGAGGGGGTGTTTTGGCCATTGCTGAAAATCTTGAGTGGGTGACTTGAACCACTCCCAAACACTTAGGGGGGCCCGAACCACCCCCTCGGTTCTGACGGGGTGGTTTGGCCAACCCCGAGACCCTGATTAGGGTGGTTGACTAAGGGGGTGGTCCACCACCACCCTTAACCCCCCTTCCCCCACTTTTTTATTTTTCTTATTTATTTATTTATTTTTATTTTAATATGAATCATCTAGATAAGGACAATTTAGACATTTCAAATCCAAAACATGCTCGTGTAGGTCATTTTAACACCAACAACTTGTCAAATTGAACTGAATAATAACTGAAATAATAACGGAAGCAAGCGAGAAAAGAGACAGAGAATTTACGTGGTTCGGTCTATGACCTAGTCCACAGGGTAAAGCCGAAAGGGCTACATTGTGCTCTTATTAACTTGCATTGTCTACAATACAAAGGTCCCTATTTATAGGGTTTAGAGTAAATACTAATATGGTAATCAAATCCCCATGATTTGATTACAATTCAACGTAAATAGAAAATATTACAATATCAACCAAATAAGGAATATACGGAAAATATAATATATTCTAACATCCCCCCTCAAACTCAAGATGGAAGATTCTGAAATCTTGAGTTTGATTATTCTTCTTTCTCTGAAAACCTTGAACGGGAATTACTCCCCCTGAAAACCTGGAATCATTGATCAGAACCGGATCATACCCAGAATCGGCCGCTCAGATGGCCCCTGAAAACCAGGAATCACTGATCAGAATCGGATCATACCCAGAACCTGAAAACCTGGAATCACCAATCAGAATCGGATCATACCCAGAATCACTGATAGGAATCGGCTACTACCCAGAATCAGCCGCTCACATAGAATCGGTTGCACTAAAAAGGGGACTTCCTCATTCGGAACCTGTCCACGCCAACGGATTCCACAACCGTGGAATGACACCACACCAAGGGACCGCATTAGAAACGGCCAACCACACAGAAGAGAGGAGCACCCACCGGAAACCCACTCTCTGATTCACTCGAAATACTACTTCAAAACTTTTTTTTTTTTTTTTAAACTCCCGGAAAAAAACACCACACCACATCACACGTCACACAAAACACACTGCCCCCTCCACGTTCACCGAGAACCGCACAACAACCGAAAACGAAAGCACAAGAACCAAACCCTCCACAGATGAATGGTAAGTCAGCAACCGAACCCCACAGGATAGAACCGCTGAACACCAGCAGAATAGCCGATCAGCAACCACCGATCACCAAAAAATTTAGAACCACGGGACCCAGCCTTCCAAAAAAAATTCACCGCACCTCAGCTTTCCACCAAAAAAAAATTCAGAACACCGAATTGCCGAACAGGATTTCTCATCATGAAGAACACTAGAAGCGACGAACAGGTCCGTGAAGAACCTGCTAGAAATTCACACGACCAGAAATTCACACCAAAAATCCACACCCAGGACACCGACACTCACCAAGGAATGAATAACACACTGATTTCACCCGTCCTCGTTCACCGGAAATTCACAGTAGGCCACGGGAGGCCACTCCAGAAATTCACGACCATCTGCCTTTTTTTTTTTTTTCGCAACCAAACAGGCTAAACAGCACCCCTTCTTCCCCAAATAAACATAATCAAAACATATCCACCGAGAAAAACAGCTCGCGAGCCCGAGCCTCCAGTTCCAGCTCTCTCCATTTTTACACCAGCGCTGGAACTGGATGAGAAACAATGCAAACCTCCGGAACCGATTAAAACCAGAAAACCCAGCTATTCTTATCCAGGATAGGGGACAGCAAACAACCAGAACCAAACAGTGACAGTCTTCTCCAACCAACTTGCTGGGAACCAGCCGGGACTACAAGAACTCGCCGAAAACGCCACAGAACACAACAGAAGTCGCCGGAAAACTAAAAAAAAACATACGATGAAATCCACAGAACTCACCTCACCACCCGAACCTTCAAAAACAATTGCCCAGACCAGATCGGCTAGGCACAGTACTCGTCCGACAGCACACCCACCGCCGAACACCAGACCCGCACAACCTCTTAACCAGAGATCCCACCAGACTCGGCTGACAGCCACTAAACCAGAGACGGCCGAGAACTCCAAAAGCAGAGAACCACCGCACCCCCAAGAGACCACCGAGAACTCAACAGAGACGGCCGACTCCTTCACCAAGACCTGCCGGGTTCACCAGAAACGGCTGAGAATTCCACAGAAACAGCCGACTTGCCGAGAGACCAAGAGACTGACCGGAAATGGTCGAGAATTCCACAGGAACAGCCGACTTGCTGCTACCCAGGAACGGCCGACCAAAGACCACCGGAAAAAGGGGACAGCCGAACCGCCAGAAAAAAAAAACACCGAACCACCAGGGACATAATCAAACAGAACACCAAAGGAACACGTCGAAAATCATCGGAAATCACCCCAGGACCATTTGACACCGTCAACAACCAAAAAATTGAAAAACTAGAAGAACCCTAATTTAGATAATATATTTTCCATATATTCTAACACAACTAAGAGAAGGGGTTGTGTTCTTTTTCTTTCACCTAAGTGGGTGTCTCTTGTATATACCCTTCTATGTACTTGAGTTGCTCTCCTTTGCGCTTTCTAATAAGATTGAATTACTTATAATAAAAAAAACAACTAATGGTGGGGTTCTTTTGCAATGAAATGGTAGTTTGAGGGTGTATGTACAAATGGAATGTCAGTTTGAGGAAGGTTAGTATATTTTCTCGAAAAAATAAAAGAGAAAAAACAATGTTTGTAGAGTTCCTAAATTACAAAGTTCCTTCATCCACCGCCTCTCTCTCTCCCACATCCAAAAAAAAAATAAAAAACTTGTCTTTTACCATGAGTTGCACCCCAATTGAGTAGTGCTTTAAATTCCGTTTTTTTTTTTTTAATCATCTTCTTCTTCTTTTTTCTTTATTTGTTTGTCATGATCTTCAGATTAGGTCGTTGGAAGCCCTTCACAAACTTTTTGAGCAGTTTCCTGGAGCTTTTATGGACACTCTTCATGTTCCTCTTCCTAACAGGTTGATTTTTTTATCCATTATTGGTTCGTTGATATTATGATTTCAGTTCTTTGTGGACAAATACGTGTTTGTGTGTATTTGTGTTGCTTTGTTTTGTTTTGCATCTGAATGCAATATGGCTTTTGCAGGACTCGTCGTTCTTCTTACAGTCAGGTTAGTCATCCATCAATGACAAAAAAGGAGAAAAGGTTCTTTCAATGATAGCCTTGTGGTGAAAGCTTCAGAAATTTATATTATATAATAGTCATATTTTCTTTGTTCAGACTGCAAAAGAATTATTAGTCTTACCAGGAAGGTCATTTTTCATTAGTTAATTGTCAACGTATAATTAAAATCTAAATAATATTTGTTAAGGGTTCAGGGTTTTAAGTAATTTGTGGCTTCAATTGGTTTTCTGTCTTTTTGGTATTTTAGTTTTTGGTCGCAAAAAAGTCTGCAAAATTGTTTTTAGGTTTCTATACTGGCATTTTTTTCTTCTTATGATGTTGATTAAAATATTATGATATTTGTCTTTGGAAGTCTGATTCCTTTCTGTGTAACTGAAGGTTATGGTCTAGAATCTGTCCTCCAAGTGACTGAAACTTTTTCTGCAAGCATAGTGTACATGGCTTATTTCTTTTGCTTATTCAAGAATATAATTTCTAGCAAAGTGATAATGCTTTATATCTGAAGGATGTGGAGAAGAACAAGGTTGATGCTGCACGATTTGCTCCCTTTTGGAATGAGATCATAAACAATTTAAGGGAAGAAGATTATATTACTAGCTTGTGAGTACCAAAATTTACTCAAGTATTTTATTTTATTTTTTTCTCTGAGCAAAAAAAAAAAGTATTCACTTTGGTAGCTCTCAGTTCTATTGTATTTTTATTTACATAAGTGTGAGATTTGCTCTAGTTGCTATGTTTTGATGCGATGTTTTTTTGGGGGGCAGGGAAATGGAGTTGCTTCTCATGCCAAAGTATTCTGGAAATCTCCCCTTGGTTCAGTGGCCCCTTTTTCTTCTTGCTAGCAAGGTCATTCAGTTGCATTAATTTTTTTTTTTTTTTTTTTTTTGGTTAGTTGATTCTTGTTCCAAATGTGAATCTTCAACTGTAATTTGTTTATAATGCTTAAATTTAATCAAGTTTAATTCATCATAATTCTCTAGATATTTCTGGCTAAAGATATTGCCGTAGAGAGTAGAGATTCACGGGATGAGCTCTGGGAAAGGATCTCAAGGGATGACTATATGAAATATGCTGTCGAGGAGTGCTACCATGTGATTAAACTTATCCTGATCGAAATATTGGATGGTGAAGGAAGAACATGGTTAGTTTTTATGAAATGCTCTTTAGCCTCCAATCTGAATATTTGCTTTGTAATTTGAGTGGTGAATGAGAATAGGAATCAAAAGAGGTTTATACTGTAATCTCCTATTGTTTCAGGGTCGAAAAAATATATGAAGCTATTCATATGAGTATCGAGAAGAGGAGTATTCATGTGGACTTTGATCTCAGTAAGCTGCCGCTTGTGATTACTAGAGTCACTGCATTAATGGGACTTCTGGTTCGTATTAGTAATCTTATCTCTACTGTTGCTTTAATTGATAAAAATTAGAAATGAAATTCTCTTTACCTGTACTTATGATCATCCTCTGATTAAGTTTGATATAAGTTATTATGGCTTTTATGTCATCTAGCTTGTAACCTGTGCAATGCACGGATTTTTTTAAAAAGGTTCTTTTTCATTTTCAGATTTAATTTAGAGAAAATAACAAAAGTAATTCACTTCATAATCAACCTTTTTCAAAAAAGGAAGGGAAAGCCCCAATTTGTGCTGAAACCCTCTCCTGCAGGCCCTTCTCCTAAAAGAACGGTTCTTTCTGTTAAGTGAAATAAGTTGGAGGTTATTTCCAGCAATGTTGTGCATAGCTTGTGGGGGTGTTAGCATTTGGATTCGTGATGCTCACCTTCTAGTGGGGCTTCCGGTGGCATTTTGGTTATATGGGATAGGGGGGGTGGCGGAGAAGATAGAAGAGTGTATTGGGTTTATTTTAGCTTGCTCCTTTAGACACGTCAAAGATGAGTTCTCCTTGGTTTTTGTGGGGGTCTATGGGCCTAATTATGATCGTGATAGAAGGTTATTATGGGAGTAGCTGCCTGGTTTGGTTTGTTGGTGGAATTTGCTGTGGTGCATTGGGGGTAACTTCAATGTTAGATTCTCTAGTGACCAAAAGAGTCCGATTCTCTCTCCATGAGGGAGATGGCCATGACAGATTGGCTTCCAGTAGTTATCGTTTCCTTATCATATTTATTTGCTTATTATCACCTGGTATGTAGTTATCTTATTAGAATTAGTTTTATAATTAGTTTGTTTGAAGCCGTAGTATAAGATGAGGTGTCGTCGAGTAGTCGGGGATTATTGAGAATTGTAATCAGATACTTGTCTTGTGGTTTGTCTCCAGCCCTAATTGGAGTTCATTATCAATCTATTTCCATTTTGTTAGTTGTGGGTTCCAATCAAAAAGTTAGAAGCCGTAGTACAAGATGAGGTGTCGAGTAGTCAGGGGATTATTGAGAATTGTAATCAGATACTTGTCTTGTGGTTTGTCTCAAGCCCTAATTGGAGTTCATTATCAATCTGTTTCCGTTTTATTAGTTGTGGGTTCCTATCATAGATGTACTGCAACTTTAGTTAGAATTTTTCTAGTGGAGTCTTTTTTGTGCTACCGTCTTAGGATGATTTGGTTGAAAAGATTTTGGGCTCTGATGGGAGAGTTATAAGGTTTTTAAGATCACTTGCAGAATCAAGCGCACTCTGTTTATATGAGAAGTCGCTGTTCTGTTTCAGGGTTGGAGGGGCTGATCAATATAATTATTAAGTGCACTAATTTCATAAGAGTTCCATTTTCTTTGTGTATTGATATTAATACGTATTGCTTTTCTAGACTTTTCTTTTCTCTGTTCCAACTTTTGACTGTGGGATAGCTTTGACACTATTGATTCAACCTTGTTTTTGACACTGTACAGAAAGAGGTGGGAACACCAGAGAATGAAAAAGGTGCTGTTAAGGCTGTTCAGGATCTCTATGATGTTGTGCGACATGATGTTCTTTCTATTAACATGAGGTCTGTTAATTCTTTTAGTGTATGCTCCTGCATCAGATAGATTTATTTTACTTTTTCCTTGAATGTATAATTTTGATGATGAGTTGAATATATATTTTAGTGAGAACTACGGAACCTGGAAGGCATTGTTAGAAGCAAGGGCTGAGGGTCGTCTTTTTGCAAAGTTGAAGTGGCCCAAAGATGCTGAGTTGGTATGTTTGGGAAGATTTGTTTCCAATTATCTTTTGTAAAGAAACATGTGTTTTCACTTTCTTGATGAGATTGACTGATTTTGAAAGATATGCAGAAAGCTCTAGTCAAAAGATTGTTTTCGTTGTTGACTATCAAAGATTCGGCCTCAAATATTCCCAGAAATCTTGAGGCCAGGCGTAGGCTGGAGTTCTTCACTAATTCCCTTTTCATGGAGATGCCGGTAGCCAAGCCAGTGCGTGAGATGTTATCGTTCAGGTATACCTTTTCTCTCATGCATCTCTTCTGCTTTTGGAGGGAGCAATACTTTTGCTTGATAAATCTAGCATCCTCATCTTTTTCTTTTTCTTTTTTCCATATGGAAATGCAGTGTTTTCACTCCATATTACTCTGAGATTGTACTTTATAGTATGGCTGAACTCCAAAAGAGAAACGAGGATGGGATATCAATTTTATTTTACCTCCAGAAAATATATCCAGGTACTCACTGCTTGTGCTTAGTAATGCCCCTTTATTTTATTGCTCAGCTATTCGTAACGAGAAGCTGTTCAGTGCTCCCAAAGACGGAAAAAGGACCTGCTTGTAAACATTAACCTTTTCTAGCAAGTTTTGCTTTCTTCTCTTGGGATCCTATTTTGTATCAAGTTTGGGAACTGCCTTAAATTATTTGTCAGGCCAATAAAAGAAGACTTAATTATGCTTGTTATGATTTTCTAATTATTCATACTATATGTCTCTGGAGTTAATCTGATACAACAAATTGTACCATCATGCACGTGCTGGAGAGTACTAATTTTTTATGTTTGCGTTATTTGTGGATGTGACATTTTCTAGTTATGAACTGTCTTTGTACATATCTGTCATTATATCTGTTATTTTGCTTGACATATATCTTGTTATTAACTTTTTAGTATGGAATGTCCATAGACATTTGCCATTTGTACTTTTTGAACGCCCCTGTATTTGGCACCTTGTATGCCCAGGAGGTATTGTCTGAGTATGGGGAAAATCAAGTACTGAAAAAATACTAGCAAGACAAATTGCAAAGTTGGTCCTTTCCCTTATCTTTATCAGCTTCATATTTTGCTAATATGTACTTGTTCCATTTTTGATCTGTTCTTCCATATAGTATCCTGTGAAGTCATGGGAATAAGTCTGCTTCTTCCAAAATTTCCTACAATATTTGGGACATATTTTGCTAATATGTACTTGTTCCATTTTTGATCTGTTCTTCCATATAGTATCCTGTGAAGTCATGGGAATAAGTCTGCTTCTTCCAAAATTTCCTACAATATTTGGGACCAGCGAAAAGGGAGAATAACTATTATCTAGAGTTGTTATTATTTTTTTATTGATAGCTATTAGAAGTTTGAGTGTAACTGATATATTTTTGCTCTAATTAAGCACTTTGCTCAACTATTTCCTTCAATATTTTTCTGTCTGCTAAATATTGATCTTGTGTTTTTACCCTGTGGACTATAACTTGATGTGCTGTCCAAAATGTGCCACTAATTAAATTTTGTTTTAGTTGCAATAGAAGTCTTGAACTTCTTGCTCATCATATTGACAGTAATCATATTTCACCGCAGATGAGTGGAAGAACTTTCTAGCTCGAATTGGTCGTGATGAGAATACGCCAGACTCTGAACTTCTGGATAGTTCTAATGATACCCTTGAACTTCGGTTCTGGGCGTCGTACAGGGCACAAACATTGGCTAGAACTGGTAGATGGTTTTTTTCTCTCTGCAATATTCTTTTGGTTTAATCTTGAGAATTGTATCCATTCCATATTTATTATTTATTATTTTTATTTATTTGTTTATTTTTTCTTTCTTTCTTTGTTATACAGACACATGAGAGTGTGTGTCTATATATTCAGTTCGTTCATACTATTGTAATACTGTATACAATTGGGGAAAGCATTTCAATGCTCTAAGCAGCATTGGTTTGATAATGTAGGGACATTTCTTGGTATCCATATTCATCAAAATGAGTTCATTTGGTTTTTGTTTGTATGTTTTAACCAAGTACGTCCATCCATGCTTGTCTCAATCTGATGATAGATTTTCTACTAAAATGCTAAATGGTTTGCGATTTGCAGTTCGTGGGATGATGTACTATAGAAAAGCTCTGATGCTTCAGACTTATTTGGAGAGGTTAACTTCTGGAGGTTAGCACAACCAAGTATGTCTTGTTTTTTGTTTTATCTTGTATGGTCAGTTACCTCATGTATTGTCAATATCAGATTTGGAGGCTGCAGTTTCTAGTAATGATGCAACTGACACTCGAGGTTTTGAACTATCTCCTCAAGCGCGGGCTCAGGCAGATCTTAAGTTTACTTATGTAGTTACATGTCAAATATATGGAAAACAGAAAGAGGAGCAAAAACCTGAGGCTGCTGATATTGCATTGCTTATGCAAAGGTGATTCTTTTCTTATACAAAGAAAAGAAATATGGGTTTAATTGGATTTGTTTTTGAGATGTTTATTTTTAAAAATTTGAGTATAATAATTTTGTTTGTTGGAGATGCTTTAAACAATTACTCTTTAGATATCTAATTTTCACTTTTTTATTTTGATGTTAGAAATGAAGCTCTTCGAGTTGCTTTTATTGATGAATTTGAAACTTTAAAGGATGGTAAAGCGCATAAGGAATTCTACTCAAAGCTTGTGAAAGCTGATATCAACGGGAAAGATAAGGTTTGGTTACCTGTTCTTTTGTCTTTCAATTTTGGCACTAGCTAGCCATTTAATTTTTTAAAGAAGTCGTTTGTTGTTGCAAACAATTGTAACTCCTATGTTGATTGATGATCTTAGTGATCCATCTATATATTGAAAGACACAGCATCTTTTTTACATCTAAGTGTATGGATTGTATGATTTTGTTTGTTCTTTAAGAAAGTAGATGAGCAATGGTTATTGTTACATTTCTGGCCTCTTTTATTTGTTTCTGATCAAATACATGAATTATTGATTTTATTTGAAATGAGACAAGCAAATGGGTAAAGTGCATCCTACTGAGATAACAAATTCCTTTTCAAATGGGTCAATGGGATGAATTGTTTGATGTTTCCATTTGATTTGGCATTGATTCTTCCTCACATCCCGAATCTCTAAATTCTCAATTACCTGTTATTGTAATTCCAGTATGCTACTGGTTGGCTTGGGCTGCAAAGATCAATGATAGTGGTCTCGTTTCTTCCTTGATAACTTATGGAAAAGCAAATCTCTCCTTTTCTCTGCTGTGAATCCCCTCCCAAACCCACAACTTTCTCTTCCTTACCATCATTGGAAAGGCATCGTTATTGTTCTGCCTGAAGTTAGGGCATGAAAGGTTCGAAAAATAGGAATAACAAGAAAATAGAAAGAGGAAAGCGAGGTAGTATAAACCATTAATTAGACCTGCATTACTGCCCTAGTCATGTTCAGAGCATAACTGAATCCACCCCTTGGTGTTTAGGGTTCCCTTAGAAAAAAAGCATTATTAAATGATTCAAATGCCCTTTTTCATATATATATATATATATATATATAAACCTAATATAGTCAATTTTTTCCACTTAAAACTGGGGACAACGTCAACTCCCACAAGAATGTGGGGAGGTCAGTATATGTATATATATTACAGAATTGCAACAACAGTATTTTTAAATGTACTGTAGGCTTGTAGAATCTGGGAGTAGTTATCTATACTTGCAGATTATGCAGGACAGTTAGGCACATATTTTTTTCTTGTGCAACTTTTCTGATGACTTCAGTTCTGGGGGCTTATCTTCTCTTGAGGTTTTCGTGTAACCTTTAGATTTTCCACCCCACTATGTATACCAAAGTTTATGTCAAAGATGAATTTTTCTTGAACTTCTTGTTAAAGTACTTATGCTATGGCTTTTATCTTTCTTCCAATTAAGGGGACTTTTACTTGAATAATTTTAAAGCTTTAAAATAACCTTTCTGTTTGTGCTCTCATGGATGTTAGCATGTTTTATTGTTGAATTTTTTGTTTACTTATTTCTTTTCTGATTTTGCAGGAAATATACTCCATAAAATTGCCTGGAAATCCAAAGCTTGGTGAAGGAAAACCTGAGAACCAAAATCATGCAATCATATTCACTCGTGGAAATGCAGTTCAGACAATTGATATGAATCAGGTGATTCATTTTTTTTAGCCCAGTGACTCAATCATCTGGGTTTTTAATGTTTTTTCTCCGTCAGTCAATTAAATTGAGGAAGTATTCTCGTGGTAAAAATTCATTTTGGAGTTTGGTTTTAGAAGTGTACGGAAAATGCTAAACAAAGACAGTATTATTACCAGTCAATACAGACATAAAAATGAATTAGACGTACATTCAACTGACCTAGTAGACAAATAGATGTATGACTGACTTGATTGATTTTATGACATGCGTCATCCCTCTCCTGAATCTCACTAAAGGTCAACCACTGGTAGGTCAATATCTAGAGCTCTAGCATAAGTTTGGTGTAGTTTCCATGTTGAGACTTCAGATGGGCTAGTCCAAGCTGATATAGGCTACTGATTTATTATGAGACGATCTTGCATTTTTTGTTTTCCTTCTAAAGGGTGATGTAATGGAGGTACAGATTAAGCTAGTAAAAAATATTCAGTATGGTGGAGTGGTTCAATCATCTTCATAGACATTTCTTATACTTACCTGATAAAGAATATCCTTTCCCCTAGCCCGCTATCCGCCCAAACCAAAAAAAACAAAAAAACAAAACTCAAATCCCCCAGACTCCATTACATAATGGGTCAAACCCTACGAATCCTAGATATCCTCCCCAAGAATGGGGAGAAGTGCCATTGGGCTATTTAGGCTAGTGTCACCTTGTATATATATAATCTCTTTCAGTACATTTATGATGCTCTCAAGTTCTTTTAACACTTATAAGCAGGTTTCATGACTAGTTGGGCCTTTTAGGAGGTCCGTCTTTGCATTGCAGTGGTTACATCATCGACACCCCACACAAATTCTCAATTCTATTTCAATTCCCTTGGATCATTATATTACTATTATGCTACAAGTAATTGCAGAGATATACAGTTAATTCTCAAAGCCACGTAAAAGTGAGGTTCAAAGAGATATTTATCACATCTGCAACTCGATTTATTTTGGAGGGACACAACCACAAAACTGATACCTTAATCACTTCTGACTTCTATAAATGTCATTAACACAAATTGGAAAGAACTCATTTCTGGTTCATTTTTCTTGGTAATTCCTACTATAATCACTTTTCTATCAGATTCTGTATGTTCCATTTTCATTGGGTTTCTACCATAGTTTCTAGAACATACTATTCCCTAGTGAACTGTCTTATCAAAAAAAACTATTCCCTAGTGAACTGTGGTTTGAACCACATGATCTCAAAAGTGGCACACTTTCATTCCAATTTGATCAAGCATTTACATTTTTCTTCCTTTGTTTATACTTTGAAAGGCAGTAATTGAAGTATCCTACTATCTTACATATCTTACAAACCTTTTGTACTAAGTCTAACGAAAATTATGAACGTTTTAACTTAAAAGACTGTCTCATCAAATTTTATCTTCCGATGAAAAGATATATAGAAACTTAAGTCTACCCTACCAACTATCGTTCGACATCCCATAGTAAGTGGAACACCTGATTCAGTACCCATTCCATGTTCCACAACGATCCGGATTTTTCGTATCTTTGGTTTTTACTTTCTTGTATTTGTTTCATTTATGTTTTTCCAATAAAAAGATAGGATATTGCCTTATTCCTCCCCTGTCATGCTTATTATGAAGCTCTAGTTGCATTACATACTGTTTGTGTCTGAAAATTTTCTTTGCAGCTATGATTGATTGTACTGTTACTTAATATTTGTACTTTAGGATAATTATTTTGAGGAAGCCTTGAAGATGAGAAACCTTCTTGAAGAATTCCATCGTGATCATGGTATTCGTCCTCCCACTATACTTGGTGTCAGGGAACATGTATTCACTGGAGGGTATTTCCATTGAATCCTTATCTATTTTAAATCTCACACTCACTATATTTCCTTTCCAAATTTGCTTTCAAGTAATTATTTGTATTGATGTGCAGTGTCTCTTCTTTAGCCTCATTTATGTCCAATCAAGAAAGTAGCTTTGTGACTCTGGGTCAGCGTGTTTTGGCAAATCCTTTAAAGTAAGTTCATTTGAATTATGCAAGTGATTTGATTGGCTTCCTGGTATATTCTAAATTCAGGTTCGTTGACATTGTTGTCATAATTAATTTTTAGGGTCCGAATGCATTATGGCCATCCAGATGTTTTTGATCGAGTTTTCCACATAACCAGGGGTGGTATTAGCAAGGCCTCGCGAGTTATCAATATTAGTGAAGATATCTATTCAGGTATTCTTTTTCCCCCGTTTTTTCAAGAAAATTTTGCGCTCATTCTGTCAATTTGTGTTGTTATTGTGTGTATAACTCAATTAAGATCAGTGATGTTTGAAACCAAGCGTCTAAAAAATTTCTTTAACTGTTGCATGGATGAGGTGGTTGCTTAAATGTTGTGTTGGAGAGATATTATCTGTTGTTCTCAACTCTTCGGTCGGCGTAGCTTTCCCAATATGTTTTATGTTGTTTTCTTTACATGACGGAAATAGTCAAACCTTTGATCGTGTTGAGCTTCCATTGCATATGCTCAAGCCCTTATATTGCAGCTTGCTTTTTGCTGGATGCTGGATTAGTTGGATTCCCTTTTACTTCTTTTTGCAGTCACTAGCTTCCTCTTTTTTCTAGTCTTTTTCTGAAGGGTGGGAAGACTATTTGTTTTTTTCTATGTTCTAGCATTGGTTACTTCCATACTTGTTGATGACATTTTACAGAATAGTGGGGAAAGAGGACTTCAGCTTGAATAAGGTAACAGGGAAATCTCCCAAATTTGCAAGCATTACCTGTGGAAGCTTTTAGAATAGATATCTCTTTTGCATCCAATCAACTGGCATGCCTTCGATGCAATGAATAATTGAAGGGGTTCTGACTCTCCTTAAGAAGTGTTAGGATATCATATTTAATGCTCTCTCTCTCTCTCTCTCACCCACCCACACACACAGCTGTACGAATTGTTATCTCATAAATGCTTTATCTTCCCCCAGTGCATTTGATTTGGCGTTTCTCCTGCTCTATGGACCTTATGACTTCTGTACTTCTACACTTCTTGCAGTATCTTATATCCTCACTATATAAAGGGATATGCTGAGCTGTATCAAAATTTCTTTGATATTTTCTTTTATTATTTCCTGATCTGTTCAGTTCTGGTGTTAAAATGCAGGATTCAATTCAACTTTACGCCAAGGAAATATTACTCATCATGAGTACATCCAGGTATGCTTGTTCATTTCCTCATGTGATGTATAAATTGGATGTAGTTTTCTAATGCAGTTTTACAGGTAGGAAAAGGACGAGATGTCGGGCTCAATCAGATTGCCTTATTTGAAGGAAAGGTTGCTGGTGGTAATGGTGAACAAGTTCTTAGTCGTGATGTATACAGGCTTGGGCAGCTCCTTGATTTCTTTAGGATGATGTCATTCTACTTCTCCACTGTTGGATTCTACTTTTGTACTATGGTATGCTATTTGTGCATTATATTATTAACTATGGATTATCTTTCTTTTTATTAGTGGCTGGGTGGACTGAAGGTTAAACGGGCTGATGTGATTTAGGAAAGCCAATTGAGCTCCATAGTTCTAAACAGAATTTTTTTTTTTTTTGTAATTTCTTGGTGACATAGGATCTTTGTGTTATTTACTTTCCTGGTGCGCAACTTGCTTTCTTATTTCATTTCTTTCTTGTTGATGATTTTTGTTCCTAGAGAGATAATTTGGTAGAGTTTCAGAAAAGAAAGGAGATCTTCTAAAATATATTAATGTGATTAAGGCTATGTATGATGATGGTAGTAACTTTGAGAAGTAGTAGAGGTATCAGATGAGCTTACTAGATGAATTCAGAATGAGTTTGTTACGCACCTATGTTAGGCGTAACAAAACCCTAACGCTAATCATAGTGGCGGGTTACAGAGCATTTGATTAGGATTCGTTGAGTTGCATTAAATTGAGTCCTGTTTGATTGTTTTAATTGAGTTGAATTGAGTCCTGTTTATGATTTTTGTACTATGTGTTTCTCCATCATACAGTTTATTATATGGATTCTTTATATGTTTGTGTGCAAAATATTGTGAAAGCAATATTTCACTACCTAGGAATAATTAGAAAAACTGTACACATCATACATAGAAGCTTTGATGTTCTTATGCTTATTGCTCCAGAACTCAATAATCTATAGTTTTAAAGGAGAAAAAATAAAAAATGTATGCTACAGAGGCGTTTGCCTCCAAGATAGTTGAGTTCAGATTATGAATTTAGAACTCCGTGATAAGTTTATCATATTGATGCTACTTTTATTAATGTCTGAACAAGTCTTTGTCTTCTTTTTTTTTGTCTGTGCAGTTAACAGTGCTGACTGTATACATTTTCCTATACGGGAAGGCATATTTGGTATGTTGGATTTTATTTATTTCATGTGACAATTTTATCATGCTTGTAGCCACAGGCAATCCACATCTCATCTCAATTTTATCATGCTTGTAAGAACACTGCCTTGAATGCTGCTTTAGATTATTGACCTTTCAATCTTATCCAGTGATTGTATTTTTTTTTTTGATAAGTAAGAAGACTTTATTAATGAAAGCGTAAGGCGCCCCTAAGTACACAGGAACAACCAAAGCTAACCCGCAAAAACCCAATCAAACCAATAAAACCCAAACCCCCGAAAACGAAAAAAAACCCCGAAGCTACAATAGCACCCAACTAAGAACAAAAACAACCCACCACCCACCCACCAAAGCACACAAACCTACATCATGTGTGCCTTGCCTTTCCTACTCCTAGAGGGACCTTTAGTATCACCATAATTGATGGAGCTATGCAGATTTAGTAGCTCCCTTTTTCCTTGAGGAGACTTTTGGCGTGCAATCATCTTCTCCCGCTGAAAATCTTCTTCCATGGCATCCCTAATTGCCAAGGCGGCCTCCCCAAAATCTCCTTCCAATGCCCAATCCAAGGGCAATCCATCCCAATAATCATCTTCCTCCTCCTCCCAAACTACAATCTCCCCGTTGTGGTCAAAACGGACAGGCCAATTTCAAGATTGGGAGAATCCATTTCACTCAATAGAACAAGGAGAGATGCAGCCACTCGGAGGAGAGGAAGGTCGAACCACCCCGACGTCCTTAACCTCCCGCGGCAAAACGGGGGGGACAGAAACAATCGGGGAAAGATTAAGAAAACCCTTCCTAAAAAGACCATTTTTCGCTGGAGTTTCTGTCTTCTTTTTTGCATGAAACTCTCCACCCGTATCCTTAAAAAGAACAGGTTCTGCGGACAGCTTTGAGGCTTCCTAAGAGTCAGAAAGAAACCCATCATTCCATAACACCGAATGCCCTGCCCTGAGCTCCCTAGCCCTCCTGAAATATTGCTGAAACGAGCGACTATGCAGCAAGGGGAGGGGGAAGAACGAATCTTCTTCCCCAACTCAGAGGCCCCTGAGAGAGAAGGAATAGAAGAGACGAACAGTTCTGCACCACGCAGAAGCCCAGCCAACGCCGGAGGAGCAGCCAAAGTCGCCGGCGATGGCAACTACGCAGTCGGTAGAGGTGGGAAGACGAACAGAGGAACTGACTTAACCAGAGACGACCCACCCCCAGATCGGTCTTCGCACAAAGGATCCCCAACGGGAAACTTTGACAGATTGAGATCGCACGGCCCAGAAGAAGCCACCAGCATCGTCTCCGTTGAGAAACTCGATGACCGGAAGGAATTAGGTTTTCGCAAGAAGCGACCCAAACGCAATCCCTTTCGTCTCAATCCATTCCTTGCAAGCCGGCCCAAAGCCAAGTTGAAACCTATGACCCGCTTACTCCACGTGCGCAACTTTGAAATTTCAAACTCGTTTGTGGAAGAAAAGTCTTACCCATCGGACGGTGAGGCTGGTCCTTACCCAACAGATCAAATGAAGAAGACTCCAAAGTAGAACGGTCCAACGCCGACCTCAGATCTGCATCTATCACCCTCACCGCCAGAAGAAGGTCAAGCTCACACTGATCCACTGGCGTAACCATTCTCCAGGACAAACGACCCCCCCTGATAGGCGCCTTCTTCACGACAGCGGCTGAGCCTGCCTTCAACACCTCCACAGAGGAGGGCCCCTTCGTGAAAGGAACCAAATCCGGCCAAGCCTCTACTTTCTTCCCCTTATTCTCCACCAACTCATGCAAGAACCCAGACCCCTAGCCCATTGAAGCAGAGAAGGAAACAACGGCCTTTCTCAGCTCGTCGGAGAATTTGATCCAACCCCACCCTCCACGTCCCTCAGGGATCAGAATAAACCCTTTCCGGCCACCCATCCCGAATGAAGCTGCCTCTAAGAAACGGTCGGCTTCGTTACACCCTCTTCGAGCAATCAAGACTCTCGATCATTCCCTGAAAGATTTGATGAAAACTTGATCTTCCGAAAAATCCACAAGACACTCCAACGTCGAAGCCAACCACTCAGAGCACGAAGAACTAATAAAATTTTTCCCGTAGAAGCTTTTTCTCTTCTCCCCCACCCTCAGCGTCGACGCCCAATCCAAAACCAAGAAGACAAAAATCTTTGACTCCACGATAAAACTTAACTCCATCTCAAAAAAACACCCATAACCCAAGCGGCCGACCCAGAGAATGATCACATTTTCGATGGAAAGGAGCCACACAGTCACGAGACCCACCGGCTTGTCAATGGACAGCTGTGCTGTCCATAATTGTTCATTATTTCCTTACTTTTCAGCCCCCGATTCTTTCCTTATTTCTCCATCTCTTATTTTGTATGGTTGGCATATATATATTTGACTGAATATAGTTTATATGTATAGGGCTAGAATCATGCGGGACTTTATTTTCTTTCCATGTATAGCATTCGTGTAAAGCCTTTATAATAGACAGAACTCAAGGCTAAAGGTAGCTATTCACATAATATTTTGTCATGGTATCAGAGCCCAATTGCTAAATTTTTCCTTCTCCTGAATTTTTTTCTTCTCGGTTCTTGGTTTCTGGTCTTTCGCTAGTCTGGGTACTCACCGCACAGTGGTCTGTCACTCTCGGCACAATTTTCTTGGCCTCAGTCTCTCGGAACAGTTTTCTGCAACTTGTGTTGGTGTTTTCGGCAGTCTCTGTTTGATTCTCGGTGGTTTTCTCGGCACTTCTCTGGGCAACAGTGCAGTTTGTCCCTATTAGTGGATTTCTCGGCAAGTCTCTCTTCTCGGGTTCTCCTTCTTCCCTATGGATTCAGCTCCTGTGTGTGTTAAGTTGACCGGCACCAATTATGCTACCTGGGCATTTCAGTTTGAGTTCTTTCTCAAGGGCAAAGCGCTTTGGGGTCATATTGATGGCACGGATGTTGACTCATTGTCCACTTCTGAAAAATCTAAGGCTGACGGGTCTTCTCTGTCCTGGGCTGTGCTTGATGCACATATCATGTCCTGGCTTCTTGGTTCAGTGGAGTCTCATATTGTCACTCACTTGCGGCCTCATCGCTCTGCTCAAGCCATGTGGGCTTATTTGAAGAAGGTTTATCATCAAGATAATGATGCTCGTCGCTTTCAGTTAGAACATGCAATTGCCATGTTTCAGCATAATAGTCTTTCCATCCAAGACTATTACTCGGGTTTTTTGACTCTTTGGCACGAATATGTTGCCTTAGTTACCGCGGAAGTTCCTGCTGCTGCTCTTTCTACTATTCAAACTCTTCACGCCACTACCCAGCGTGATCAGTTTCTTATGAAACTTCGCCCAGAATATGAATCTGGTCGCTCCTCTTTACTGAATCGCTCTCCGGTTCCCTCTCTTGATGTTTGTTTTGGTGAGTTACTTCGCGAAGAACAAAGTCTTAGTACTCAAGCTATTTTGGAGCAATCTCATGGCAGTTATGGGGCTGCAACTGTGGCCTTCTCTGCCCAAGGCCGTGGACCGCCTATGCATTCTCGGACCTTGCAGTGTTTCTGCTGCAAGGAATCTGGGCATATTGCTGTTAATTGTCCTAAAAAATTCTGCTCTTATTGCAAGAAGAAGGGTCACATTATCAAAGAATGTCGTATTCGTCCCTCAAATCGTCCAGCCCAAGCATTTCAGACTTCAGTTCTTGCCACGACTACTGCTGCCCCTGCCACCCCTCCTGCACCAGATTATTGCACTCCAGCAATGGTGCAACAGATTCTGATTTCAGCCTTATCAGCAATGGGGTTTCAAGGCAAACATTCCCCTAAACTCTGGTATGTGGACTCGGCAGCTTCTAATCACATGACTCCTACTCACACCGCTTTGCATCATGTTCGGCCCTATGCTGGTACATCTGCTATTCAGACTGCCAATGGCAGTTCCCTGCCAATAGCTGCTGTCGGAGATGCCTCTTCTACGCAACGCGCTCTCATGCGCCGCCACTAGGGCAGAGAGAGAGAGAGAGAGAGCACTAACTTTTCACACAAATAAAAACACAATATATTGATTGTTAAATTTCCAGTGATTGTATTGCTTCTTTTTATTTATATTAATTGCACATTATGATGTTAAAGCATTAAGTACCATCTGGACCTTCTCTCAAGTTATTAAGAAGTTGGGTGGGTTGGTAGTTGCTCTCTCTCCGTGTCTAATGGGTTAGTCTTAATTAGCTTTTAGGGAGCTGTGACATCATTCTTTTTCAGGCGCTATCTGGTGTTGGTGAAACTATTCAAGTGAGAGCTAAGATAATGCAGAACACTGCCTTGAATGCTGCTTTAAATACACAGTTCCTCTTTCAAATTGGCATTTTCACTGCTGTGCCAATGGTTTTGGGCTTCATCTTGGAACAGGGTTTCTTCAGGGTAAATGCTCATCCTACATGTTTTGCTTATCCTTTTAATAATTTACACAGAAATGTGTAATTATTTTCATATATTATCCGTATGCATGTTATATTTTTGAAAGATAATTTGATTTTGCTGCATCATGCAACCGAGCTATATGTGCAATATGTATTGATTTTAATGCTGAAAATAATTGTGTATTGGTTTCTTCTTGTTCCATTTTTCTTAGCTGTATGTCTCAGTGTCCATCAAATACATTGCAATTTGGTAGAATGAATTAGATTAATAAGTGAATTGCGTTGTTATTAGTTGCTGTTCTGATTTGTGCTTCAGACAGATGGTCTGAGGACATAACTTCAAAGTCTTGATAATCAACTTAGTCTTTGGGGTGTTGGAGAACTGTAAGTTTGTAACAAGTACAGAGCCTTCAAGCATAAGTTCCTTCTATTTCTGTTAATATATAGGGCACATTGTTTATTGAAGAATTTTTAGTTTATTGTCCTTGGGAGATTTTTTTTTTCTTTCCCTTTTGGTGAGTGTATATGATTCAAATAGATGTAGGTTATAAAGCATTGAGATTGCAATCTTACAAAGTTTCCTTGTTTTGATTAAATTTGACTTTGAATGAAATTTGATGAACACTATAAAAAAAAATTGTAGGCCAAAATAAATCATTCTAAAAAATAATATGAACAATATAAAAAAGATGAATTCACGTTATATAGATGATTCTTTGATACACATAAATTATAGCCTGAAGAATGGTGTGTTTATTACGAGTACATTTTTCAGTATCTGGGAGCATGTGCATTAACAACATTGGCCATGAGTTCTGATTGAGTGTATGAACTATATATCCTCGTTGCTTTTTTTTTTTTTTTTTAAAGTATCTAATTAGTTTGTAGTATAGTTTTTATCTGCTGTCTTCTGAAGTTATTGAAAGTGGTTCTCCTTAATATAAGGTGTTTACTTCAGACACTAGCATTTTGTAGATTTACTAAACCTACTGCTGGGTAGATTTTATTTTTTTATTTTATTTACTTTTCGTTGGACTTGTATTTTTCACTGGCAACTCTATTTCTTCCCCTTTTGCTCTGTTGGTTAAATTTTCTTCCAATTGCTGCTGCAGGCTATTGTCAGTTTTGTCACAATGCAGTTTCAGCTTTGTACCGTTTTCTTCACATTTTCTCTGGGCACAAGAACTCATTACTTTGGTCGGACTCTTCTTCATGGTGGTGCAAGGGTATGTTGCTGCTCGCCTTTCTCGTTCAATTGTTTTCCCTTGTCTTTATAATGTGCTCTCTTTTCTTGTTCAATTTTTTTTCCTGGTCTATATGATGTTAAATCAATGTTTATTTCTCAACAGTATCAAGCAACTGGTAGGGGATTTGTTGTCCGCCATATTAAATTCTCTGAGAATTACAGGATTTACTCCCGCAGTCATTTTGTTAAAGGGTGTGGCTCTCTCTCTCTCTCTCTCTCTCTCTCTCTCTACGCGCTCGCTAAAGAAAGAATTGCATTGTCACATTGTACGGTTTTATGTTAGGAAAATTGGGGAATGTTTTAAAATTGATTCAGTAATTATACTTTTGGGCATTTATTTTTTGTTAGTAATATGCTCGTGTTTCTCCTTAATATTTGGCTTCTACCTTTGTTTTTTTTGGATAAGTAAGTAGATTTTATTCAGCTTTTACCTTTGTTTAATAGAAACTGTAAATTTCGTTAAAATTGATGCCATTTCTGTCTTCCAAATTTCCTATGAAGTGTGTATGCTCCTGGAATGACTACTATAGTTCATCCTCTTGTCTCCAGATTCGAAGTTGTGCTTTTGTTGATAGTGTACCTGGCATATGGATATAATGAAGGTGGTGCGCTGTCGTACCTTCTTCTTACAATTAGCAGTTGGTTTATGGCTCTTTCTTGGCTTTTTGCTCCCTATTTGTTCAATCCATCTGGGTTTGAGTGGCAGAAGTAAGTCTATTTTTTGTATTTGCTGAAAGGATTGTCTGCTCCACTATATTGACGAACATAAATGTTTTCCTTTCAGGGTAGTGGAGGATTTCAAAGATTGGACTAATTGGCTTCTTTACCGAGGTGGAATTGGAGTGAAGGGAGCAGAAAGCTGGGAAGCTTGGTGGGATGAAGAACTGGTATTACATCTGTTCTTGGTTTGATTTGTTGGTTGATATTTTTCTTTTGCAAGTAAATGCAATGTATTAAAAAGCGCAATAGGCGCAACCCAAGTACACAAAAAATATAAAAGAAAAACACCTAGTTAGAAGAAGAAAAAAGATCAATAAAAACAAGAAAGATAGAAATATTTAAGTCAAAAGGAATTGTCTAGCGGTAAAGAGTCTTGAAGAAAAAAATCGTTTAATTCTACCATTGTCCGTTCGCGGTCTTCAAAACTCTGATCATTTCTTTCCCTCAAAAAACACCACATTAGGCAAGACATTACCATCTTTCACATAGCAGCATTTTGAAGCCTACCAAAATTTACTTTTCAGCAAGCAAAAAGGCCTACCACTCAGGCATTACCCAAGCCAAACTTGCAAGGTTGAAAGATGGTATTCCATAATGCACTAGCCATTTCACAATGGAGTAAAAGATAGTCCACTGACTCCGCAATCTTCTTACACATACAACATAATCAACCACAATGACACGTCGTTTTCTAAGATTATCTGTTGTTAGTATCTTCCCTAAGGCAGCCGAACAAACAAAGAATACCATTCTCAAGGGAGCCTTATTTCTCCAAGAGAAAGAAGTGCTATCATGGGGGCCAAGGACATTGTAGTACCCAACAAAGTTTGTTTTTGCCATCTTGTCTCAATCTAAAGGAATACAACTAATTGAAGAACGAGGTAAAGAAATACTCCTCCTAGTCATGAGCGCTTTGAGAAGTTAACATTCCACTAATGAGAATAACTAGAAAACTCTAAATGATTTGTTGTAGAAGCATCCTTATAATGGGCCAAAATGAACAACTTCGGCAAAGCTGGCTCGAGGACCTGATCCCCACACCATACATCATACCAGAATCTAATTGTAGAGCCATCACCAACCTCCAATCTAGTATGACTATAAAACTTCCCCGAAACCCTCTTGATACACTTCTATAGCCCCACCCTATACGACCCATGAACCTCATTTGAACGCCACCCAGCCCACATGTTGCCAGATTTAGAATCCACAACCACCCTCCACAAGGCCTCCCTCTCTCACGAACATAACACTAAAGCCACTTCCCTAAAAGAGCTTAGTTGAATATAGTAAATTACGGACCCAAAACCCTCCTTTAGAGATCGGAAGACATACCATAGACCAGCTAACCAAATGCAATTTGAATTCTTCACCAAAACCAAATGCTAACCAGACCTTCTACATTATTGCCATTGTGAATGGGGACCAACTCTAATTTAGCTAGATTAATCCTCAAACCGGAGATTGTTTCAAAGCATAAGAGCAAACAATGCAAGTTACAAAGATGTTCTTGATTTGCCCACAAAAAATCAAATTATCACATGATAAGAGACCCCCTTCAACGGTTTGAAACGTTGAAGGCTCCATCATTCCTAGACCCCACCAAAAAGCTTGATAAGAGACCCCCGATCATCATACCAGAAATGATTCTACTTAACGCCCCCATAACAATAACGAACAATAAGGGAAATAAAGGGTCTCCCTTTCTCAAGCCACAAGAACTATTAAAAAAGTTCATCGGAGTGCTATTCACCAATATAAAAACGCACACTGAAGAAATACAACGAGCTATCAAATTACACCAGTTCTCCCAAAACCGCATCTCCTCAGCATATACAACCAAAATTCTCAATTAACATGTTCATATGCCTTTTCAATATCCAACTTGCACTATACACCTGGATCCCCGGATCTAATTTTGCTATCAAGGTATTCATTGGAAATGAGAACAAAATTTAGAATCTGCCTACCCTTGATGAAAGCATTCTAAAGCTTTGAAATTATCTTCTCCACAACCATTTTCAACTTGTTAGCTAGGACTTCGACAACAATTTTGCGAACTCCACCCACTAAGCTAATAGGTCGAGAGTCTTTAATGTCAATGGCTTCAGGTTTCTTCAGAATGAGAGTGATGAAGGTGGTAGTGAAGCTTTTTTCAAACATACCTCTAGCGTAAAAGTCGTGGAAAACATTCAGGGACCGGGGCCTTATCACTCTTCATGGCTGTCACCACCTCCAACTAGATGGCCTCATCCTCCCCAATGGAATCAAAAGAAAGGCCATCCAACCTAGGCCTTAAACTGTGCCATTCGGAAAACAAGTTATCGTAAAATTGCACAATATGATGTCTTATCTCCGATTAATCTGAAGAGACTATACCATTAACCACCAACTGTTTAATGGAGTTATTCTTCCTAATCGAGTTGACCATTCGATGGAAGAACTTTGTACACTTGTCACCTTCTTTTAACCACAACACTCGATTTCTGCTTCCAACTCACCTTCTCTAGGAGTGTTGTCCTCTCCAAATCATTAATCACTATAGGCTTCCTCAATTTTTCCTCCACACTTAAGACACTCACTTTTTCCAAGCCCTCAAGAACCCCATAAAGCCTCTGGAAGAGGCTTTTTCTTTTCTCTACATTGCCAAACACCTCCTCATTCCAGACTCTTCAATCTACTTTTGAAGCCTTAAGTTTGCAAGCCAAAATGTAACTTAGAGAAGCTTGAAAGTGATAAGAAGTCCACAACTTATGCACCTGATCTACCCTCTAATTTTAACCGCATGTTCTTGAACTTAAAGTGCCTTCTACCTCCATGAAGACCTTTGCAATCAAGAAGGATAGGAAAATGGTCTGAACATAGTCTATGCAACCTCGGGCTTGTTTGGCAAAGACCTGTACAGAACATAATAGAATAGTGGGTTGTTAATTTTGGAATTAGTAAAAAGTGATGATGAGATATAAAAATTTAAAAAAATGTATAGAAAAGTGAAAAAGTTTTGGATTGTAGTGAATAAAAAATTATTGATGTGATATAAAAAGTGAAAAAGTGGGAATGTTTTGATGTTGATTGGTAGTGAAAAATATTAAAAAAAAAAAAAAAAAAAAAAAAAAAAAAAAAAAAACGCATGAACAGTATTGTATTGTTTTGTATTCTATCAAACAAGGCCCTCTTCTGGGTCAAGTCAGAAGAAAGAGGAAATCTATCAATTCTAGACCAAGAGAGGGGATCGCTATTGTTTGAACATACAGGAACCTTCTACAAGCGGAATATCTACAAGTATGAAAGCTCCACCATAGCTGGACCAATGCGGGCGTTACTCAATCTCTCACTAGGAAATTTAGAAACGTTGAAGTTCCCCAAAATGAGCCAAGGCAAATTCCTCCAGCTTATCAAACCAGACAATTCATCCCATAAAAGTCTTCTGTCCCTATCAATATTAGGGAGATAAACACCCACAAAAGCCCAAGGAAATTGATATTTGACGCTTCTGAAGGAACAGACAACCGAGAACTCTCCTTCACTCTCTTTGACTTTTTCCACCACCCTCCTATCCTACATGATCAAAATACCTCCAGAGGCTCCCATAGAGTCTAAACAAGACCAATATGCTTGAATGCATCCCCACAAGCAACGCACAATACTACAAGTCATAAACTCGAATTTAGTCTTATGTAGACAAACAACTTCTCCTTCCTAACTCTAAGGTACTTCTTCTTTCTAACTCTAAGGTACTTCTCACCCTTGTTGAATCCTCTTACATTCCAGGTTAACAATTTAGGCTTCACTGAACAACTGAGGTACGCCTCTCCTTAACACTGGTTCTGCCAGAACTGCCACTGTAGAATCATAATTAATGGAACAAGACAGTCTTTTTAATTCTCTTTTTCCAATGAGCTTTAGTGCTACAGCCCTTAGGTTTCTTTCCTTGTTAGCTTTTTTTTGTTTGTCGTAATTTCTGTTGCTAATTTTTTCCTGTTATAGATGATGAATAATTAATTTCTGTTTGTTCGAAACAGAATATAATGTAATGCTGACCACATATCTTATGTTGTGCCTTTTGGATAGTGTCCAAATTCAACTGTTTCGTTTAATATGTGATTCATCGTTGTACAATTGGCATCTAAGTAAAATTCATGTCTCCACCTTGGAGTGTAGGAAATCTCAAGGGTGGGAGATTGTTTAAGTGGTGATTTAACATGCTATCAGAGCCAGGGTTCTAAGTTTGAACTTTAACTCCACTGTAAACCGTGTTGTTTGGTCCCAAGCATGAGGGAAGTGTTAAAGTATGAATTAAATGATTAAATTCATCATTCTCCTTTGCGCTTTTTAATGAGATTGCATTACTTGTAAAAAAAAAAACAGTTATGTAGTTCAATGCATCTTGGCACTTGTGAGCAGATGATGCGTTGCTTTGATCGAGTGAATTATCATATTGTAATTAGATGGGAAAGATTTTTTAAAGAAATGAAAAAGAGTTTAGCTTTTAGGAAGTGGGCCTACAATGTATGTCAAGCACACAACCATACTAACACCAAACATACGTTATAAGCTTTTTGGTCAAAGAGTATCCAGTAATTAATGTCTTGTCTGTTAGAAAGGTTTTCTTTGTTCGCATAAGAAAACATGGTTTTTTTTTTTTTGGGGGGGGGGAGGGGGGAGAAGAGACGAGTTCTCTGGAGTTTGTGGCAACTTGCCTTGGGTGAAGTTTGAGCCCAAGGTATTGTGTGGTTGGTTACTATGGCGAGGTGAACAAGAATTGAACTTGTTGAATATTCATTATTAATTTGTGAATTGAATCTAATACTCCCTTTGTTCTAAAATGTCATGTTTTGGAATGGCACTATTGTTATTGAAAAGTTCAAAAAATAGTGATCTTCCTAAAATAACATCTACTTTATATTAGAGGTGTCATGACTTTCAAGAAGAATATTGTTTACTTTTTTGGAAATATAGGAAATTGAAGAAGTAACAGCTTCCATTTTTATAAAGTATGGAACATTCTGGAAAAGAATGTTGGACATTTAAATTAGGATTGAGGGAGTATATCCTTAATAGTATTAAACTAGTCCTTAATAACCTCGGACCCTAGTATAAACTAGTCCTCCACAACGATCCTCACACGCCGCCACTAAACTCACGCACTACCCCTCATAGAGAGAGAGAGAGAGAGAGAGAGAGAGAGAGAGAGTCAATCAAGATCTAAGTTCCTATAAATAAATTGCTCTTCCAACCACTGTATTTTGAAATAGAAGTTAGTACACGGAGTGGGCGCTTTACAAGGGTCCGAGGTTTACTTGACTGGAGTGGATATAAGAAGTGGCCCAACCTTTGAGGGTTTCTCGTCAAAAAAAAAAAAAATCCTTCGTCCAATTGAGCACCAGCTCATTCCTTTTTAGCACAACCTAGTTACACTACCTTTGCCTCTTGTCGTGTTGTGCATTCTCGATTGATGAACTCATACACTTTATTTTATTGCTTTTTGTTTATTTTTGTTGTCACTCCTGTTTTTTCCTGTCAGTTATTCATATATGTTGCATCTGCAGGCACATATTCGGACGTTGGGAGGGAGGATAGCAGAAACTATTTTGAGTCTAAGATTTTTCATCTTCCAGTATGGCATTGTCTACAAGCTGCATGTGGAAAGGAGCAATACATCATTGACGGTAACAGCTCTCTTCATAAGTTGATACAATTTTCAGAGCTTCTTTCTTCAGCAGTCATTCTGTTTGCCTACTTTTGCTAGTTAATATTTTTGCAAAATGCTGTTTATGTATCTTTTATCACTTACCAAATAACCGCTCTACCTTTCCCATAATGTATAGCATTTAATACACTTTTAGAGCTCAGAGTCCAGACATAACTGACATATATTATACCATTGACCACATCTCTTGGCCTCTTGGATTCTCACCAATACAATATCCAAGACCACCTTGAAGCATGTTACCAAGTTTTCAAATTTACATTAGCGTTGCACTGAAAGGAGCATGCATGAGGCAAACAGTTAGTGTGAAAGGTTTGATTAAGTCTACATTGGCGAATATAACTGTTCTGCTATTTGTTTATTCTTTACAATCTGCAGGTGCCATTTTGTCATTTTGTTTACTTTGTTGTCTACATATAATGGTTAGGGCAGTCAAGGTATTGGGATGCAATTTTTAGGTTGTATTTGAGTTGGCAAAGGACTCATTGTATGGACCTAGAAAAGCAATATTGGCTACTTCCCGAGATTATTCTTATTTTGCATTAGTTTTTATGCTCACAAGTTCATCATGCTCATGTGTCACAATGTTTGTGTATAACTGTAGGTGTACGGCCTGTCATGGATCGTGTTAGCTGTGCTTATATTGCTTTTCAAGGTCTGTATTATCACCTATAATGCAAGTGCTGGTCTTTCAACTTTCAAATGCATGTTATGTGGTTTGTGATTTTAACCCTTCATTTCGTATTTTTTTGTGTTTTCACAGGTTTTCACCTTCAGCCAGAAGATGTCAGTCAATTTCCAGCTTTTGTTGCGCTTCATCCAAGGCCTCTCCTTTTTGATGGCACTTACTGGTCTGGCAATTGCGGTTGTATTGACTGACTTGACATTGCCGGATATATTTGCTTGCATATTAGCATTTATACCTACTGGATGGGGAATCCTTTCGGTGAGTTCTCTTCGTCCGTATTCTCTTTTTTTTTCTTTTTCATTTTTTTCTTTCTTTTTTTTTTTTCATTTTTTTTCTTCCCATTTTTCATATACATATATATGTTGAGAGGCCCCTTATTTCAACTAGTCTCAAAGTTGCTTGAATGGATCTGATGAGATTCGTAGGAGCAGGAAGCCTAATCCAAAGTACTTGGATTAGACTCTTCCAATGGGCAGTGATAAGTGTTGTTCTGATAAGTTGATGGGACTAAAGGATAAGAGGTAGAGGTCCAGTTGCCTCATTATCATTTGAATTGTTAGTTACAGTAGCTTCTCTATAAAAGTAAGTCATTGACATAAGGGTTAATTCATTGAGTCATTTGATCAAATACCTTGTATGCTGATGAACTCCTACCCTAAGTGGATTAGTCTTTCAATAATATTCCTTTCCATATTTACAAACTCTTCACAAATCATCACCCAAGCACAACCGAACCATATCAGTATCTCTTGGTTGATGAGCAGGTCACCCAGAGGGATAGAGATCCATAGCAATTTTGCAGCCCAACAATTTGTAGTAAAGCCCATGAAATTTATCTTTGGCAAAACCGAGGCTGACTACTTGGGCCACGTAATTACCATTGAAGGAGTGAAGGTGGACCCCAAGAAAATTGAAGCCATGCAGATGTAGCCCAATCCAAAAAGTATAACTGAATTAAGAGGTTTCCTTTGGCTCACTGGATACTACCTAAATTTGTTAAAAATTACAATGTAATTGCAAGTCCATTGACTCATCTTTTAAAGAAGGGGCAATTTGAATGGAGCCCACAGGCCGAAGACACTTTTGTTGCATTGAAATAGGCTATGGCCACAACACCTGTCTTGGGCCTACCTAATTTTTCTAAGCCCTTTGTACTGGAGACGGATGCGTCATAAAAAGGGATTGGGGCAGTGTTGGCCCAGAATGGGAGACCTCTGGCCTACATGAGCAAGGCTATTGGGCCTCCTAAGAGAGGATGGTCTATTTATTCTAAAGAGATGCTCACATGTTAATGTAGGCAATCTGGATGTGGCGGTCGTACTAATTGAGCCGAAAATTCCAATTATGGACGGACCAAAAGAGCTTGAAGTTTTTTTGGAGCAACTGGAGTAACTCCTAAGCAACAAAAATGGGTCTCGAAACTATTGGTCTATCAGTATGATATCTTTTACAGACCGGGTAGAACCAACTCAACAGCAGACGCCCTATCTGGACAACCCACAAGCCCAACTGAAACATATGCAAGCCCGAATGTCAATCTGAGCAGTCCAAAATAGAATGGTTGAGTGATGGCCTGCATTGAATAGCCCAACCTTCAAGCTACTAGCAACCCCCACTTCCAAATTTGGTCCGACCTGCAACACGCCAACAAAGAGGACCCAGTATTTGGTGGACCTATATCATAAAATCAGCCAACCTGAGAGGTACTCGAATTTTTTGAAACTTGAAGGGCTTTTGCTCTTTAAAGGCAGAGTAGTTTTTTCTCCTTCCCCACCTTGAACGGTTCTGTTGCATGAGTTCAACAATTCTAAACCTGGAGGTCACTTCGGCATCCTTCAGACTTATAGATGCTCGCCCAGTCGTTCTACTGGGAAGCCATGAGGAAGGATGTTCGCCAGCATGTGGCGGTATGCGATGTCTACCAGAGGAACAAAAGCGACGCCTGCTCTCCGGCGACCTACTGCATCCCTTGTCGGTTCCATCGCAGGTGTAACACTCCGGTCTCATATTGGGAATAGATGAATAGCTCATATGGAGTGAGTAGTTTATAAAGATACTCATGGGTGCTAAGTCTCACATTGCTCAGTTACTAGGTGAAACTGGGCTTTATAATGGATTCTAGGGAAGCTTCAAATTGACTAGTCTTTTTGGGGTGATAGCGCAGATGTGGCTAGCGCTTTTCTTTGGGTCGTTACAAATGGTATCAGAGCCACCTAGTAACGCCAGATCATGTAGTACTAGAGCACTGCATGACATGGTTCTGACGAGGTCGTCAGAAGTTTAAGGGGGGGAGTTTGTAATACCCCGGTCCATATTAGGAAGAGATGAATAGCTCATATAGAGTGAGTAGTTTATAAAGATACTCATGGTGCTAAATCCCACATTGTCTAGTTACTAGGTGAAACTGGGCTTTATAATGGATTCTAGGGAAGCTTCAAATTGACTAGTCCTTTTGGGGTGATAGCGCAGATGTGGCTAGTGCTTTTCCTTGGGTCGTTACAGTAGGTATGAGGGGAAGTAACCCTTGATTTTGTGGATGGCCTACACTCATAGGCTGGGAAGACAGCAATCATGGTAGTGATTGACTAATTATTCAAATACACCCATTTCTTCTCCCTGACACATCCATAGTCGGTGAAGAAGATTTCAGAATTGTTTGTGGCCAGTATTGTTCGCCTCCATGGAATTCCCAAAGCTATGGTAAGTGACAGAGATTCAATTTTTCTGAGCAATTTTTGGAAAGAATTTTTCAAGCTTCAAGGCACCAAGCTCAAGATGATTTCTATGTACCATCCGCATTCAGACGATCAAACCAAGGTTGTGAATAGATGCCTCGAACAATACCTCTAGTGTCTTTGCGGTTAACACCCAAAAAAAATGGGAGCAATACTTGCCATGGGTGGAGTACTGGTACAATACTACATTTCATCAGTCCATCAGCATAACACCATTTCAGGCTCTCTATGGCATACCACATTTCATCAGTCCATCAGCATAACACCATTTCAGGCTCTCTATGGCATACCACCACCTACTGTCATCAATTATTTGAGTTGAGCTTCTGTTGTGGAGGAAGTGGAAAAAGAGTCGCAAGAAAGAGAGGAATTAATGAGGCAATTGAAGGAGAACTTGAATAAGGCTGGTAATCGTATGAAGTATCAGGCAGATAACAAGCGGCAGGATTAAGAACTGGAAAATGGCGATTGGGTTTATTTTTGGAAAATGGCGATTGGGTTTATTTGACACTGCAACCCTATAGACAGTGGATCCTTTTCGGCGAGCCCATCAAAAGTTGGCTAGTAGATTCTTTGGGCTGTACCAAATTATTGAAAGAATTGCAGCAATAGCCTGCAAATTGGCCTTGCCGGACACCGCAAAGATTCATCCGGTATTCCATATTTTTCGTTCTTAAGAAGGAAACTGGGGACTCTCCAGAATCTCCATTGAACTTCCACCCTTTTTAGACTCTCATACGCAATAGCTCGAATCCCTTTCTATCCGCTACTACAGATGGGTCAAACAAGGTGCTAAATATGTTACGGGGCTTTGGTCCCGTGGAAGAATCTGCCCCCTGAAGATGTCACCTGGGAAGAGGTTGATTCTCTGCATCAACAATTTCTTGAGCTCAACCTTGAGGACAAGGGTCGTGTCCAAGGGGGGGGGGGGGGGGAGTTGATGATAACTGTAGGGGCAGGAAGCCTAATCTGAAGTACTTGGATTAGGGTCCATCCGATGGGCAGTGATAAGTGTAGTTGGGCAGTGATAAGTATAGGTCCAGTTGGTTACGTTGTTTTGGATTCTTATCAGTTGCATTGCGTCATTACCATTTGAATTGTTAGTTGCAGTTGTTTCTCTATAAAAATAAGTCATTGAGTCATTTAATCGAATACCTTGTATGCTGGTGAACTCCGACCCTAAGTGGATTAATCTTTCAAGAAAATTTACACTGCTTCATAAATCATCACCCAAACACAACTGAACACTAGAGGGTTGCTCAAAACAATAAATAAGGGGTTGTTGACACCCATTCCTGTGCATACAACATTTGTTTGGATGCTTGTAATTGTTTTCAACTTTTTTTAGAGAAAATATTAGTGATACTAAGTTTATCGTTACACGCATTAACATGTAATTATACCATGATTTGCAGATTGCTGCAGCTTGGAAGCCTTACGTGAAAAAGCTGGGATTGTGGAAATCAATCCGTTCACTTGGCCGTTTATATGATGCTGGGATGGGGATGCTCATTTTCATTCCTGTTGCATTATTTTCATGGTTCCCGTTTGTATCAACATTCCAAACCCGCCTCATGTTTAACCAGGCTTTCAGCCGGGGGTTGGAAATCTCTCTAATTCTCGCCGGAAACAACCCCAATACATAGCTGTGATGAGTAAGTACGTTTAACCCTGTACATTTTTTGTGAAACACAGACGTTCCACCTCAATGTTACTTGTCAACTCCGGAGGCAGCGTGGATTTTTTATTTTTTTATTTTTGTTTTGGCAAACCCTACAGCTACGAAGCGTTATGAGTACGTATGTTTTGTTGATGGGTACTATGTATAAGGTCATTTTTGGTAATATAAGAGATATATCTTATTTTTCTTTTTAATCTCTCTCTCTCTCTCTCTCTCTCTCTATATATATATATATATATATATATATATACTATTATTTAGTTAACAAAGGGCACTTGGCCTGCGATTTTATATGCCCAATGTGCGATTTTAAACAAAATTGTAGATAGCATACCGTTTGGCAATGCGTTTGAAAAAAAAATTGCAGTTTAAATACGTGGAAATCCAGATAAGCGTGCTTTTAAGATGCACACCGAACTGCGATTTTATTAAATACTTAATTGTATTTTTAAAAATTGTGTTTTTTATAATTGCATTTGAAAATTGCTATTTTAAAGATTTAATGGAGCGAAGTCAAACCACATGTTTGAAAACACTAAATGAAATGAACAGGAAGATGGACACAAGAATTATATTGACAATAACAGAAAGTTTAGATGAAATTGTTCAGATTAGAAATGGGACAAACTTCAATTTGAAAGGATAAAATTGTATTTTAGGAAAGAAAAAAAGTAGGGTTCTAAACTAGTAGGAAGTGACATTTTATCACTGGTTTTAGTGGGCCGGTTCATCCACCCCCGTTGTCGCCTTAGGGGGTGGTTTTTTACCACATCAGAAAGCTTGAGGAGTTGAGGGAGATTCAGCCACTCATTTAGGTACTTTTTTTTTAATATTAATATCAATATTTTTAATTTTGTTTTTATATCTTTCATTGAATAAGACACGTATTACTTTTTTATTAGATATGACGTGGTAGAGAAGGTAAACGAAATGATCTATTTGATATTGATTCTGTAAAGACTCAATTGATAAATTTTAAATTTTATAGAGCCATTTGATAAAAAGCCATATTTCGAAGAGCTTTTAAACATTTTTTCTTAAATTAATAGTACTTCTAATTGAAAGAGAAAAATAGAGTCCTAGAAAGAGCAAAGGTAGGACCGTAGGAGCAAACTCATAGAAGAATAATACCTACACACATTTTGTTCTTATCCTAATAATATATGGTAAATCAATCTTCGGATAAACTCTTACTAAAAAAGTAAAACAAAAAAAATCAAGAACTGATAGCATGACTAAGCCCAATAATATAAAGATTTCATAAAAAAAAATCAAAAAATCAAAAAAAGCCCAATAATATAAAGGTGATGGAGGACTAATCTTCGTTGAAATATCAAGGGGCAAGCTTTGAGTTCTAAATCCTATTGACGATTTCAATGACACGCAGCCTCCATCTCAACGCTCCATTTCCGAATGCCCCAAATCCAACCGTCCATCCCACCCCTTCTCTGCCTATAAAACCACCCTTCGGGGGCCTTCCGAGCATACCTAAAACGGCCCCTTTTGAAAGAAATCGAGATTCCATTTCTCAGACCTTTCCAGATTTCTAGAGAGAGGGAGAGAGCGCGTGAAAATCAATCACCATCTCACTTTGTTCTGAAAATTTAAAACTTTTTCGGAAAATAAATACAAACACGCTCGGAGATCTATAATGATCGAACCTGGATTAGAATAGGTTTCTAGGGTTTCGATCTGTGTTTTTTTTTTGTTCGTTTGCCGCAAACGTTTCAATTTCGGATTCAGTTATTTAACGCACAAAGTATTTGAGAGGAATCGCGAATATCTAGGTTTTTCTAGGGTTTGGTTTCGATTCAATTGGTGGAGAAACGATGAACGATCAGTCGCAGATTCTGAATAAGCAGCCTTCGCAGATGATGAACCAGATGATGAGCCAGCCTCCGCCTACGCAGATTCAGATGATGGCTCAGTCCCAGGCGCTGAGCCAATCTCAGCAGCCGCAGATGATGATGCTCAACCGGAGCTACAACAATCAAGTGTGGCCGCAACAGGTGGCTTCGATGGATCATCCTAACAAGAAGTTCCAGAGCTCTTCTTCTTTGAAGCCGAATTATGTCATGACGGCCTCAAAGCCGTCGTTGAAGCCTGGACGGGGCAATTGGAAGGGTAAGAAGGTCTCTGATAAGCGCAAGGACCTAAGGAGGATGGAGAAACCGATGTCCATGCCGATGTCGGCGCAGATGCCCAACACGGCGGTGATAAGCGGTCCGAGTAGCAGTGGAGGGTACAAACCCCCGACTCTTCAGGAATTGCAGTCGCAGAATAGGCTGAAAGCCCGGAAATTCTACCCTAAGAAGAAATTTAACAATAGGTTCGCACCTTACGCGCCTAGGAACACTACGTCGTTTATAATCAGGGCGAAGAAGGCGGGAGGTATTGCCGAGCTGGTGTCGCCGTGTGCCGCGACGCCTGCAGTGCTGCCAACTCCGATGTTCTCGCCGTCTAGGGAGGTGCTAGGGGATATGGCCAAGGAGGAGTGGGGTGTGGATGGGTATGGGTCGATGAAAGGGTTGATTCGGCTGCGTTCACCGGGTGGGAACGAGCACGAGGATGAGGAGGAAGAGGAGAATGGTGGGTCGAGTGAGAGTGATGTGGAGGAGCACGTGGAAGTGGAGAGGAGGTTGGACCATGACTTGAGCCGATTTGAGATGATATACCCGAATTACAGTGGGGTTGAGTATAACAATGTGTTGGAGAATAGGGTGGATGACCAGGATTCACATATAGCGCAGTTGGAGGAGGAGAATTTGACGTTGAAGGAGAGGCTTTTCTTGTTGGAGAGGGAGCTCGGGGACTTGAGGAGGAGGTTGCTGTTTCTGGAGAGGCAGAACAAGGTGATGGAGGATATGAATGAGGAGGTGGTGGAGAACGGTTCTGAAAACGAAAGTGGGGTGGGTCAGATGCCCCTGCTATGATGGGTTGTGAGATCAATTCAGAGATGGAGTATGTATCTGGAAATAGAGCCAGAGAGAGAAATGTTGATAATGACAATGATGGGGCCTCGGACACTGAGGGTGTAGGGGATGTTTCTATGGAAGATTGGAAGAACGGACAGAGATTGTTCCGAAACAAGTGGATGCAGAAAAAAATGAGCCTAAGGATAAAGAAATTGGAAAGGAAAATGTGGTAAAGGATGAGGAAATGAGAGCTGAGTTTGTTAGGGATGCAGTCATTGCAGTGAAGGATGAGGTCAAGAAAGAAGAAGCAAGGAATGAGTTGGTACGAGATGGAGAAGCAATTGCAAAGGAAAATGAAGTCAAAGTTGATATGGCGAGGAATGAATTTGTACAGGATGAAGTAATGGCAAAGGCAAGGAATGAGTTTGGACAAGACGGATGGGTTGCAGAGAAGGATCAGTCTAGGAATGAGGAACTGGGAATGTGTGCTCAGAGAAGAGCATTGGCGACGGTGACTAATCTGTCCCGCGTTAATGTAAGTAGCTTCTCTGAACAGATGTTTCTCAGGAACATATCACTTACTGTTGTTGATTTGTGAAACTTATGGATATATGAGATTTAAGTAGTTGTAGGTTATTAGTTTTCTTGTTTTTGCTTTTATTTTCAGTGGTTTGATGAGGAGATGCAGAGAGTACTGGCATTGTTCTTTACGTGTTGTCATCATTCCACGTAATAATCTGTTTGGTTAGGTTCTACTTTCTTAGTCCGTCTCCTTTTCTTAAGGTGCAAGACATAAATCTGTATGTTTGCATTTATTACATCTAAATTTGAAAAGATCCTGTGAATTTGTGTGGTAAAACTTGTGACTATTATGTACTGGTTCTGTATTTTTGGCTTAATGGTACGGGAGCGTTATATTAGCATATTTTCTGCTTGCTTTTACTATAAATAGCCATTCTATATTGTGGGGGACCAAGTGTTTATGTTGACCAGAGACATCACTAGTCCTGTTCAACTCCTGGTGTGGGCTGTTGTTCTGGTTTTTTGTACTGTTGATTCTTCTGTTTGATTACTTTCATATACGTGCCAATCAAATTGCTTTCTTCTATTCTATCTGTTAAAGGAAGATCTTCCATTTTTGTTACTCTAAAAAGTTGTCTAGCCTTTTTGTTGGTTGAAGCATTAGGAACTTTAGAATGGGTTTGTCTTGTATTAAGCATAGATTGTTCTTGAAAGTAGTTGTTAAAGTAGCATTAATATTGGTTGCTTGGTGAATTTCACTGAAGGATGTTGTTGGCTGGGGGTTTGCTAGCTGGTAAATTTAAATTTGTGAAAGAAGTGGATATCATTTGTAGCTCGTTCTTTTCTAGAGAGATTGAGGAACTAATTTTCAGATTCAGAAGTGATGGCCAGCTGCATGTGTTTTGGAGTTCTTGGATATTTCTTTTTCAACATTTCCTTTTGTTTGGTGCATCAACTGGATAGTGTGAGCTATTGATTTGATTCCATACTTTTTTGCTTATGTTGTGAGTTTGCTTGGGTTTGCTAACGGACAATAGAGTCCAAAGGGCTTTCACATATTTTTATTGTTGATGGAAGTTTTGTGTACTTTATGTGTTGTTAGTGGTTCATAGAATCAAATAAATTATAATGCTGATAACTCCCTCTTTTTGCTAAATTAGTGAAAGAAACTCTATTTATTGAAAAATTACTGTTGAACTCTCTAACTCTGTCTTAAATTGTACATTAATAGTCAAGCCATATGCTTGATGCCACACACACGGAAACGCATATAGATAGTTTGTGTTGGTTTATACTCTTGTATATTTTTGTACTTGGACTCCACCGGTGAATGGTTTCCTTTTTTGTTTGTTTAACGAAATTTTACTAAGGACATGCAGAGATGAGCAAAGAATTACACATGAAAACTCACTTTAGTAGGTGAAATTCTCGTGTGGTCCGATCGAAAGCTATTCTTTTGATTTTATTAAATAGGGATATTTGTATCAAGAATAAATGATTAACTAGCCAATAGATAGTAAGATGATCTTGTTAAAATTCAATTCAATCTAGCCAATAGATAATAAGATGATCTTGTTAAAATTCAATTCTATTTCCTCACTTTCTGCAAGTGCTTTCGTCTCTCTACATCTCTAATCTCTTTAAGAATTGAAATAGGAAAAGAAGAGATTTAAGTATTTCTTTTCCGGAACACTTATTTATTGATTTTTTGGCTTCTAGGAACCTAGACCAGCATTATGCACTTTTTGTGTCTGTATGAGTGTGGGGTGTCTATCTGGATATGCGTTCATCTTTTTGGGTCACTGTGCACTCTTGCTTGCACAATGAGATAAGTAAATTAATTAGAATGGGGTGAAGAATTGTCTCCTTAAATGAAGGTTGAAGTATGTTTAGATCAAATAAATCGTTATGCTAGTGAATGATTATTTTTACCTGTCAATATGGAAAAACCTTGTGTAATGATGACGATGTACTCCTATGCAATCTATATGTAGTCATGAAATTTCATATGAAATGGAAGGTTCAATAGGGAAATAACTGTCCGATTACTATTGTTTCCCTATTGAACCTTCTATTTCATACACTGAGTTTGAAGTTCAATAGGTGAAATCTGAGATGACACAGGCTTTCTTTTTCCTATAAAGCCCATTGTTTGTGGAAGCTTTTTGGGTCATGCATGAGAACAATGACATCTATTTTTTAAGTCTATGAATCTTAAACTTTTAATTTTATTAAATAAAGGAATGAGATGAGACAGGTTAGATAGTTTCTCAATATTCCTACCCATCTGCTCAAATTCAGTCTATGTTATTATTTTTTCTTCCTCCTTCCCTACAGTCGGTGCCTGTAGCAGGTCTAAGACTCTGAGTTTTCACCTTTTTCTTTTCTACCTACTAATCATAGCAGTATGTGAACATTACTTGTCAATAACCTATCAAATTTAGTTGCTAGCTTTGGAACAGAATCAATTATGACTTGTAAGGCACCGCCGAACAGATGGTAAAGTCTCAATAAAGGATATGAGGATTGACCACTTGATGTGTGCTGCAAATCAAGCAGTACTGGTACAGGTCAATTGTGCTATAAGTTCACATTTCAGTTGAATCTACTACGTGAAATGTTTTTGATATGAAAAGCAATAGATAAAACATCAGTTTTGATTTTTCTCAAATTACTGCCTAATGTGAAGTTCTGGAGAGTATAAAAACACTAGCATGTCAATCTGATACATGGTTTGCATAGTTCTTTTCAGTTTGCATGAGATTTCAGGGCTTTAGGGTTCATTGGTGCAAGGAATTGAGACTGCTAGAACACTATAAGGCCATTGATGAACTAGCTTCATTAAGTTGAACTGTTAAGTGAGAAACCGAAAAAAGCTGTAAGGTCACTATTGTACAATATGGTTAAGTTTGAACTTGACTAGGACTCAGAATCATCTTACTGATGATGTCTGTATTAGCCTTTTCTTTTGTTATTTGAGTTTTGAGGTGTCACCTACGTGATTTCTCCTTACTACAATGTCAGCCTGTAATTATCTGTATGTTGGTCATGACTTTATATCCTTTACTCGTGTTTTCTTGTCTGCAACGATGACATCAAGATGAGTGGTTTGAGACCACCACCACTGCTTATGTAGCAATAAGAACTCGTGCTATGAGCACATAAGCAGTCATCAATGTTAGGAGCTTAGGATCTTTGTTTTAAGTCATTAAGAGGCTTTTGTCCGACTCCTACATTAGTTTCTGATTTTGTTGTTCAATTTGGTCTCTGGTACAATAGAAAAGATCTCAGATACGATGCATAATCTTCAACTTTGTTTTGTTTTGGTATCTGGGTTCAGAACTTGAATCATTCATTAATATACTTGCGTGTTAATTTGTGAAATTTAGAGTTAGAAATACATGGAAGGTTGTTACCTGATTTCAAAAGGCACTGCCTGTAGGTGACCTGAACTCCGGAGAAGGTGGAACTGGGAGAATCAATAGAAGATGAATTCTCCAAGCTGCATTCTTTCCTGCCTGTGAACATGAGAATTGGGAAAGTAGGAGCTCGCCTAATGGCATATTGACTGCTTTATGTGCTCATACTTTTGGTGTTGATGGCATATATGTAGAGTTGGTAAAAGCTGATGGTACATCATAAATAGTTCTTTCCGTTGGTTGTTAGACCGTTATTTGCATATTCTGTTCTTTTTCTTGCAGTAAATACTTGTGATCTGGGCAGACAACTTCTTGCTGCTAACCATGGTCCAGTCATATTTCCCTTGGCAAGACAGATTGTCTGAAGAACAAATTTTGGAATCTCAAAGGGGGTGAATTCATTTTTAGTTCTATACAGGGAACTGCAGTTAAACATGTTCCTGTGATCTCTCGGTATCTCACTGGTTAGTTCTATTTGATGACCCACAATGATCATTGATTTTCACAATGCAGCCAAGTAAGTTCAAATCTCCAGCACACCACTTAGAGGATCTGGCAAAGAATTCAGGTCAAGTTTGGGGTCTATGCTGCATATTATGTGAGGTACTGCGCAAATTTCATTCTTCCCCCAGCTTTTGTTGAAGCAAGCATACTCTTCTATATGGCTGTTTCATATCGCCCTTTTTTGCCATGACTTTTTGTTCACTCTTTGCGCAACTTCCAGCCTTTGCACCAATGAGTTTTAGCTCAAATAGTACTTCCTCCCTTTGTAGCAAGGTGAAGAGTGAGGTTGTGGATTCAAGTCCAACCGGGTGCGTGTGTTAATCCGGCCTTTGCTCTGTTGACCGCGTTTCGCGCTCTCTCTACTTAGAAGAGTATATAAATACACTGTTATGCGATTGTCACTTCCTTTAGTTGTCTCTTTGTGCTTTTTTCTTTTTTCCTTGGCCTTTTATGTACTGACACCATGTTTGGTGCGATGTGCCCTTGGATTAGGTATAATATGTCTAGTTTTTGGCACAGGATAGCCTGAAATCCCATTATTTCGTATTAAATTCAAGACATTTGTTTTCTGATTGTGCTTTGGTT
The DNA here is from genome assembly GCA_028654335.1 of Alnus rubra. Lineage (NCBI taxonomy): Eukaryota > Viridiplantae > Streptophyta > Magnoliopsida > Fagales > Betulaceae > Alnus > Alnus rubra. Next base: position 257,709 of record JAJPGS010001384.1, on the reverse strand, counting down.
ACCTCCCTCGTGCATGGTAAATTTGAAAGTAGAACTCGGCCATGCATCTTTTACACCTTTTGTCAAGCACATATGGCTATCTCTAATTTCAATTGCTGGTGGAAAAGATTAGCTAGTTGTGAATCAGTTCTTCCACGAGCCTCCAAAGATTCATTATCCTATTACGCGAGACACCCAAAAAGAAAAGGCAAAAGGGCCACACAACAGTTCACACTGAACAATGACAGTCAAAGTGAAGAATGGAGATGTAGAAGAACCAAATGGGTAAATTCAATGATGTTTATAGGTTGAAAAGGAGGTAATGAGAAAAAGAAAGAAAGATGTAATTAGGAGATTCTAGATAACTCTAACACGTTTATACAATGATTATATTGAAAGGCGTTTTCACCCTAATATTTTCACTAGACTGGACAGGCAGTAAGAACAAATATTTTCTTCAGAGGCAATAAATACACTTATGGACAGTACATGCGTTTCATTTCTGCTTTGATCCATCCATCCTCAAATGCACAAAAACAATGTTACTATACCCCCGGGTGATTCTGATCTTATCATCATCATATCTGCAATGTAAAATTCATTTGGCATTAGCTTCTAATTGGTCAGGAATTTATGATCATTTGTAGCTATAAACAAACATACAGTAGCTCCAGGTTAAACTTGCTTTCCATCTCAATAGGATATCCAAATGGACCTCCAAGTATTGCTGCATCATCCATTGTAATTTCATATATGTTGTTGCCAGTTTTCCTGCCATCAAGTGAGACAGCAAGAAAATCATATTCAACTCAGACATCAGACATCTCAAAATTAGTCCTGCCAAAAATAATTTAACAAACCATAGATTATTTAACCTGAAATTCATATTCGATTGTAACAATTGAAGACCCTAGTTTCAAATGTGCATGGATTACACGGCTGACGACTCCATTTGTTAATGCTTTTTAGGTTGTGCTTCGGCTTTATTTGTTAATGCTTTTTAGATTGTGCTTTTTTTTAAAATGTGAGTGTATTTTCTAGTGTTTTGAGTTTTGAAAAGAGAAAACAAGAGGGAGAAAGAAAGTGTTATTAAACAAAGACGGTATTTCGTGCTTTGTATTTCTGTGTGGAAAACCTCGTAGAGATTAACCCACTTTGTGTAAACCTTTATTTGACAACAATTATAAGTTTTAGTTAATAGCCAGTGTTACTATTGCTAATCTGCTTGTAAAGCTTATTGCCAAATTACATTAGTTTAAAATTTTGTTGTAAGGATGAGGGCAAGCCTCAGTTTTCAGTCTTTTGCATGTTTGACTAAGCTAGTAACAAAAATTCAAAAGGGGAGTTCCTCTATAATATGATCTAATTTCCTAACCATGACAATCACTATAAAAGCTTTTCTTCAAGATGTCCAAATGAATGGAAAATTAAAAGGAAAGACTTACACAAATCTACCAATCATGGAGAATCTGACCCCCAGCAAGATGTCAACCAGAAACTTTATTTGTCCATTCTTGACAATCTATAAGAATAACAATTTAAGATTAAGAAAATGAATAATTAACTAAGAAAATCCCACTACATAATCTGTGAAGTCAACTGAAAACTCTACCAATACTTACCTGAATGCCTGTAAGCCCATTGGCAGCATTCTCTAACCAACTATCTGTCTCTACCTACACGGATTGAATTCAGCTTAGTGAAAAATGTCACGCACTTAGACTATTGAATTGAAATGAGGGATAAATTGTTAGGTTCGAATTCAAGACCTTTATTTTGATACCGTGTTATGTTGTTACCCATCCCAAAAACTTAAGCCGATAGAAAAATAATAAATTTAATCATTTAATTAATATTTTAACGGTATTAATTTGGTCTGTTTGCATTATAGATTACTTACCCCAAAACAAAGTTTGGATGATAGAGATGATGATAGATAAAATACCAAAGTGAACATTTGACAAAAACTTAAAACGATCGGAAAGCATGCCCGTAAAAATGCTTGAATTAGTATTATCCAAACCAACACCAACAAATTCCCATCGAACTATTTGGAGTGTGCTATATGAAATCTTAAATCTTTTTTTGTGATGTTACTCTGTCTGGACCAATATAAGATGACTAGTCATGACAATTTTTTCACTATTTCAAACAATGTTTTTAAGAGTCTGACTTGTATAATTAAATAGGTCGGCTTATGGTTGACATATATAGTCTTATACCCATATCTCGACATGACCCGAACCCGACACGCGAACATGAATTGTCACCCCTAATTATTGTTGAATATATTATATAAATGCTATTAACTTGAGAAAACTACCTGTGAACTCCATAACATTTGCCATTCACCCTCTTGGAGTTGTGTTTCATCTCTATTTAGCTTTTGATGCAAGGAGATAAGCTCATCGATTGCCTGCAAAGTAATAGGAAATGAAATGAAACGTTGGTACTTGGTAGAGTGAAACCAAATCAGCAATAAAAAATTGAATTGCCATGTTTACCTCTCTGACTCCTGTACCCGTGGAAATGGCTGATAGCAATCTTTGCCTTGGTTCAGTTTTCTTTTGCAGGACAAATGTGGTGCCCTGCACTACAAACACATTACTGGATGTCCTTAGCAAATCAAATAGAAAAGCCGGTTTTGGCAATATCCTTTTAATGTGGTGAGTTTAATCTTTGTTGAATCACCAATTATCCCAAAAGCTTAAACTAATAGGAAAAATATGAATTTAATCGTTTAAATGAATATTCTAACGGTGAAGACAGAGAATCTGCAAATCATTTTGAATCGAGGGATTTCACCAAATCAAATATTGACATCAGCGATGAAACAAATCATCTTGAATCAAGGGATTTCACTAAGTCAAACATTGTCTTCAATAAGGAAACAAATCAAGCACATCACATGCTAAATCACTGTTTATGATTTTCTTATAGTTTAGGATGTTGCCTTTTGTATAGTATGCATTATGCGTATAAGAATCACCACCCGTAACTTACGATAAAATTCACGTAGTAAATTCTTTTACGGTATCAAATTTCCTTAATAAGTGGAAACAAGATTCTCTCCATTTCAAATGAAATAAATACTATATTAAATAGTCATTTATATCAAAAGCTTAAACGAATAGAAAAATGTGAAGTCATTTACCTTATTTCCTCTTGAGATACGGAGGTCTCCAGAAGAGGACAAGTATGTGGTGTCTAACCAACCCTTTGCCTCATCTCCTAGAAGTCTAAATGGCACTGGATATGGAACCTTAAATGGTAAAAATCTGAACGAAAAGGCTGCTCGATCAAACTGGAATAGTATTCGTTTACCATCTTTAATTGATGCTGATGCCTGTGTGGAAACAAAATCTAATTCATATGATATAAGAGAGAGGAAACCCAAATTATTCACAAAGGAAAATCGCAATATTTTACATTTAAACAATCACTTTGCAGGTTAACATTTGAGAATACCAAAAAATTTCAAAACTATTTTGAGTGCTATTAGGGGTATTACAGGTTTTACTGCAAATCTCTTTCAAACTGGTGTAAAACTTACCACATCAGTCACTAAAATGTGAATTGTCGTGCGGCAGTTCACGTGACATTTACCATGTTTAGATACTGATGTAGCAATACACGTAACACTTATCACGTCAGCTACTAAAATATAAACGGCCATATGCCACTCATTTTATGAAACTTTCACTTACAATAAGATAGCATTTCCATAATTCTTGCTGAACAGGCATTGCTAGCTAAACTGATATAATATAATTAGTAAATATAACAGCTGAGATATGGAATTCATACCTCTACTTTTAGCTCACCTATTGCATCAGAGAACTTTATGATATTGGACACACGTGGATCATTTGTCCGAAGGTAAACCTCTTGAAACACGCTGAAGAAGTCAACACCCACAAATGTTCTCTACAATTACATAAGTATGAACACAAATTTATTATCTTAATTTCTTGAACATGGGTTGTTAGAATATTAATCAAAATTGTTGAGATTTGTGTATAAATCTAAAATAGAAATAAAAAAAAAAAAAAAAAAAAAAAAAAAAAAAAAAAGTGTAATAATAGTGAAAGCAAGAGAGAGAATTTATGTGATTTGGCTTATGATCTACGTCCACATGATAAAGCTCAAAAAATTATATTGTGCTCAATAGCTTGATTGGTTACAATATATAGGTCCTTATTCATAGTTGAATAAGTCGACTTATAAAGTAAACCTATATCGACTTATACAAAGAAACACAAATCGACCTGGACGAAGAAATATAAGTCAATAATATTATATCTAGAATATATTCTAACAAAAATGATTAAATCAACAATTTCTTATCAGTTTTTGACATAAGTAGTGATTTAACGTTATATCATAACAAATGTTTTACAGTTTATTCCAATTTAAATTAAATATTCCACGTTTTAAGCTTCATTTGTTAGGCTTTTGAAATAATTTGTGATTTAACGTAAAGATTAAAAACTTGCATACAATCAGATCAGGGCATCCGAGAGGCAGACACTCAAAGACTGACCTGAATTGGAGATGCTGTTCGAGGTCTTGTTGTAAACATTAACTGCCATCGACCTTCAATCAAACTAGAGCTTGTCTGCAAATGTTCAAGGCATGGTCAATTCTAAGGAATAAATAGTAGTAGAAGATATAATTATCTTCCATACCCAGAAAACTGAGTGGTAGCAAGTAACCCTTTGCCCATTTTTAGAGTATAAATAGCAGGTGCCAAAATTTCACAGCAATGGAGAGATAATTGAGCAATTTCTAAGTTCTAACTCAAATTTCTTTTCTATGCCGTTCTATTAGTAATATTGTTATAACGATTCAGAAAAAGTGTTAGTCACATCTCTGCACTATCATTATAAAAGAATTAGTCAAGTTACAATTGGATCTCCCCTAGAATTAATTAAGGAATTAATGTGAGACTTAGTACTTATGAGTTACGAGTACCTTTATAATCTACCAATTCAATTAAGCAATCTATTCACTTAAATCTCTGACGTTCTTGTCAGAACCCGTTTCATGCAGTGGCACAATGCCACATGATGTTGTTAGGTTACACTTTGATACCATTTGTAAAACTTAGAAAAAACATCAATTACATCTGCATCATTACTCCAAAAGAATTGGTAAAGTTACGATTATAGCTCTCTAAAATTACTTATATAAGCCCAATCTTACCAAATAAATAACTAACGTAAAACTTAATACTCATGAATACTTTTATAATCCACTCATTCAATCGGACAATCCCCCATCTAACATGGGACTAACTTTCGAGGATGTCACAACTGTAACAACATTTATTGGCTTTCCAGCCTTACACACCTACTAAGTAATACTAAAAAATGAGATTATGAGAATAAAGATTCCCAACAATTACTATGAAAGAGTCTAGATGGGTCTCACCTACCCGATCAGATCTCAGACATTCCATCCACCTGCTGAGATAGATAGACCCATAAAAATTCTCTTACACTCATATTTAATGTCCGGATTACTATCAATCCGAACATGAAATTGCTAGGATCAAATCCCAGAAATGACATCTTAATTTAGTACAAAACAGAACAACAAAAAGCTATTTAAGATATATATATATATTGACAACACACCGGTTCTGGCACACCTTCTAAACCTTCCAGAACTTGCACGGCACGCTCAACATCCTGCAAAAATTCTTCCATACCATCAAAAATGAAAAATAAAAAGCAGTCTGAAAAAACAAAGAAAAATCTGTATATATATATATATATATATATATATATGGAATTTTGTAGGCACTTTACACTGAGTTGCTGAGGAGAGGCAGAGCGGCCTCGGCCTTGGATCCCAATAAGCGCTTCAACGAGCTGGTTTTCGGGTTCAGTGAATGAAACTTGTTGCTGTTCGTCCACCAGATTAGACCCATTAACAGAAACATCTCTGCTACTGCGAGAACACTCGAAAAGCTTTCGACTTTTGTAGCGGAGAGTTCTTGGACTGAATCTAGGTGAGAATGTGGGTGTTGGGTTCCATTGAAGTCCAAGATTCGTTGTGTAGACTTTGAGAGCCATATATAACACAGAGAAAGAAGAGGAAGAAGAAAGAAGAAGAAGAATATGATCTTCTGGTTTGCTAGCTCCAGCTTTGTGGTATACAGTTAAAACCGTTGGATTATCTTTAGTAAAGGTATTGCTTACGTGGAGAGTTGTGGATCAGACACGTGTGTGTTATCTATCCTTCATGGTTTATAGAGTCTTGGCGCCAGTGGGGGAGTTCATGGGCTGGAATGGGCTGGGCTGAGTTCGCTCTTGCGGTGCAAAATCTCTGATGGGCCAAGGCCTTCTCAGGCTAAGGAAACGTTAACTCTTCTAGCGGTTATAATGTTATATCATATCGAGATATTCTCTATATGATCTTTTATTACTTTAAGACACAACTCTTGACCACATTACTCATATGGCAAAGTGGTCATTTAGTTAGCTTTAGGGTTTTTTTAAAAAAATAAAAAGTAAAAGTAAAAGTTGTCACATGGGCAAATGTGGTCAGGAGTTGTGTCTTGGGGTGACAGTATATCATATCTCTCATATATTGTTAGGAAATGATTTTTCTACATTACATTACCCTGCATCAATCTTATACCAAGACACATAAGGTGTGGGACCCATGTATATGAAACCCACATCACTAGAGAGTTTGTTTAAAAGATATGAAGTCATGGCCCCTGTCAACCCCCTCGCAGTCCGACTGCTGAGTTGGTCCTCTTGTTGATAGAATCATTGATTGTTCAAGATTTAGGAAGGAATGCTATGGTTAGGGAAACCATTTTTTTACTTCAAGATTAACAATTGGAATAGCACCAAAATCTGGTGAGACCCCTGGATGGATCCCCAAACTGGATAACCTAAAGCCATTCCGAAGGAAGGAATCGACCCCCATCATAACAATCTAAGGGTAGCGGATCTATTACTCCCTAATCTTATAATTTGGGATGACTGCAAGATAAAACATCTATTTGATCAATCATCAGTGGACAATATCCTCAGCATTCACATCTCTCCAAGTACCTCTGATGATAATTAAGATCTTTTGAGTCCCGGACAGCAAATTAAGGGAACTTTTTGGTGAAATCAACTTATAATCTTCTTATTCAGGATAACATCCCTCGATCACAATGACCCTCTTGATCCAAAATATATATATATATAAATAAATAATAGTAAGGACTCTGCATGTCTCAATGTTATTCAAAAGGCAGTAGCTTTAATTTCATGACCTAACTTCGTCCTAGAAGAATTGGTGGCTGCAAAGGACATATATATATAATTATAGGATAGCATTTCTTCAGACTCCTCTTGATTAAATATGAGCCAGCCACACATATATTATAGTAATATTGGCTGCGATAATGACTAAGATAGAATATTCCTTGTTTTGTGTTACCAAGGAATTTCTTGGCATGCAATTCAATTCCTTAGCACGATATACATGAAACAGAATAATCAAAACATTTTTGTAATATTCTTGTGAGTTTTAATTTATCTGATGTAGAGTTTAATTAACTACTTGAATTTATGTTATTCCTAATCTTTAGTATGTTTTTTTTGTCTTTTTTTTTTATTTTTTTTAAAAAAAAAAAAAATAGATGTGGCTTTTAAAATCACAAGATCAAAATTTAATAGTGATCCATCACAAAATTAATGACAATTTTAAAAGTTACATTAATTTTAGAAAAACAAAAAAAAGGGTTCCTAACACTGCTAGATTACAAAACGTCCTCCAAATCAACTCAGGAAAAACAAAATACTAAACTAAAAGGACTATGTCATCCTAAAAGGATAAGGCTTTAGATGCGTTGAAAAATCCCTCTGCATATACACTTTGATTAATAAGATGGGATTTAGAATGCATGCACTATATCTTAGAAAAAGTTTTTGTCATTAATTAAGCTAATTGAATTTGGATGTTAGAGCATTATTGTATTCAGAACTATTCTGCTAGCTAGCTGTAGATATATGCCTTAAACCAATACGTTGCATTTATGCAAAGGGAAAATTGCATCGTTGGTCCCTGTGGTATGCCATAATTATTTTTTACTCCCTGTGGTTGAAAAAATTACTGGGAGATCCTTATGGTAAACAATAATTACAAATCGATCCCTGGCGTCAAATTCTGTTAAATTTTTTAACAGATTCTGTCAAAATGCCACGTCAGCGACACGTGTCGCCATCTTATGGCGACACGTGTCTATCTTAATAAAAAAATATAAATTTATTAAAAAATAAATAAAAATACTTTTTTTTAAAAAAAAAAATCAAAAAAATCAAAAAAAAAAAACTGTATGGGTGGCTTGGCCACCCATTTGGGGGTGGCCTGGCCGCCCCCAGCCACTGGGGTGGCCGCGCGCCACCCCCAGAGGCCGCAGGGGGTGGCGCGCGGCCACCCCCAGTGGCCGGGGGTGGCGCGCAGCCACCCCCAAGCCACAGGGGGTGGCCTTCGGGCCACCCCTGGAAGATCCGGGGGTGGCGCGCAGCCACCCCAGTGGCCTGGGGGTGGCCGCGCGCCACCCCGGAGTTGTCTGGGGGTGGCGCGCGGCCACCCCCTGTGGCTTGGGGGTGGCGTGCGGCCACCCCCAGTTGTCTGGGGTGGCCATCGGGCCACCCCTGGATCTTCCAGGGGTGGCCCGAAGGCCACCCCCTGTGGCTTGGGAGTGGCCGCGCGCCACCCCCGGCCACTGGGGTTGGCCGCGCGCCACCCCCTGCGGCCTCTGGGGGTGGCGCGCGGCCACCCCCAGTGGTTGGGGGCGGCCAGGCCACCCCCAAATGGGTGGCCAACCCGTTCAGTTTTTTTTTTTTTTGAATTTTTTTTTTTGAATTTTTTTTAAAAAAATAAGTATTTTTATTTATTTTTTAATAAATTTTTTTTTTTATTAAGATGGACACGTGTCGCCATAAGATGGTGACACGTGTCACTGACGTGGCATTTGACGGAATCTGTTAAAAAATTTAACAGAATTTGACGCCAGGGATCGATTTGTAATTATTGTTTACCACAAGGATCTCCCAGTAATTTTTTCAACTACAAGGAGTAAAAAATAATTATGAAATACCACATGGACCAACGATGCAATTTTTCCTTATGCAAAAACGTAGGCCGTTGGTATCAGTGGAACCACCTGCGCGCAGAACGAGAAAGCTTTATCAGTGCCAATCACGAGGGATGTACATGTTCGATCACTTAATATATATATATATATATAACGCTTTAATTAACAACTTTTTAAAAGCCAAAAGGTAATTAATTAGTGCAATCTTTGAAAGCGTGCTAGATATCTGACCTTAATTGGGTCCTTATTATATATATGCCTAATGGGGAAGCAACATCAATTTCCCCTCTATGTTTTATTGAAGAAACTGAAATCGACTAATTTGCCACTATGAAGGGACGTGAACTGGTAACTTGCTTTTTTAATGATGACATGCAAATTCCTTGGCAAGTGTAGGGACTGTATAGTGCCGAGCTATCTCTAAAAGCAGAGGCTTGGTTTGATTCATGTGCCTATGCATATGCACGGCGGACACAAGCTTGAGATGCCACGCATCCTCAATTATTGACGTGGTTGCATTGTTCTACCTTGCTTTTTGTGTGTATGCACAAGACGCAAGTTCCTTGATGCAGCGTATGTCGTAGGTGTAGTGAATTTCAACCCTACTAAAACATTGAAATAAAGTCGATTATGTCGAACTGATGTGATCGCGTCAGGATGAGTAAATGTCTCCGTCTTGACGACGATGTAATCTCATCACGACCTGTTGCTGACGAGATAATTAACTGACGAGCTTCTCAGTGGCTCCCTTCTTATTGAGCTGGTCATGACAGCTTTTTGACGAACCTTGCTAACAAGGCTCTCGGGTAGCTAGCCTTTAGATGCCTTCTTCAAGTGACCTCGTCAAGATGCCAACCTGACAAGGCTCTCGGATCTCCCAATGGAGTAGCTCATCCGGACGCTGTTTCGACGTCGTACTTGACAAGACTCTCGGACCTCCTTCCTAATAATCTTGTGATCCAAACGTATTTTCGACCTCGTTGGGACGCCCACATCTTTTGCAAATTTCTTCAACCAAACGCAGTCCGGTACGGTTTACATCAATTACCTAGACAAATTAATCTCCAAAGTGTACGAGTTGAATAAAATAAAGCTGGAGTAATAGAAGACAGACAAAAAATTTTACATAGTTTAGTGCATGAACTACGTGTACATGATAAAGTCCAAACCGTTACATTTTATTTTTATTTCTCTTGATGAATTTACAATGCAAATGATTCATGTTTATAAGAATATAAAAAGAGTACAAAAAGGGATCCAGCCCACTGTTTACCGCCTCAGTTGTGCCGCAACCTGTTCTGGCCATCTTCTCCGACACCGCACGACACACTCCACCCAGCCTCCTTTGGAAGTGCAGCAACCCATTCGTCTCTGTTCAAATCTGAAGGAATAGCACCTAGCATATTATTGAGGAGATTCTCCTTAGAGTATATAGCAGCAGCAAATACGTTGTGTCCATCAAATATTTTTTTTGGCCTCTCGATCCTCTCGTTCACTAATTCACGCTTGAGAAGCGCCGGTGCCGTTTCCTAGTTCAGCAAGAAAGGAAGAGTGTGCTGCGTAACCTTCGTTTCTCAACAAACTAATTCGTTTGTGTGGTGCAGAATCTGCAGATGCAAGGTATGAAGGTAAAAAAAAAATTAATAAAAAAAAAATGATGAGATAGAGAAAGGCTTGGTTATTTTATGGTGAATGAATAATCGAAAACAGTGTACTCGATCTCGTTGTGAAGATGATGAAAAAAAAAAAGTTGAAAAAAAATAATAATAATCAAAAGATGTCAAGTTGTCCATCCTAGTTTGGCCATAGTTGACCCATCTTTCTTGGCCGGCTTTTGTGGTATTTTTAAAAATTTAGGCCTATTTCAGTCTATAGTTAGCTTTCATTTCAGCCCATAATTGGCTCTTATCTTGGCCCATATTATTTTGGCATTTGTGGTTTTGTTTCAAACCCAGGCTCATTTCAGCCCATTGTTAGCTTTCATATTTGGCCCATAGTTGACCATTATTTGTATATTAGCATTTGTGCTCTTATTTGAAGCTCATGCCCATTTAGCCCCCAATTAGCTTGAAGAAGAAGAAGAAGGAGGAGGAAGACGAAGAAGAAGAAGTAAGATGTTCTCCCAACTGGGTTATACCCAACCCAACATTAAAAAATAAAAAAATAAAAAATTCAAACTCAAGATTTCATAATCTTTCACCTTGAATTTGCAGGGAGATATTAGAGAATATACTCTCCATATATTGAGGGATTTGGTTTGAGATTTGTTTAATTTATTTGTAGTAGATTTGATGATAATCAAATCACATTGATTGATTATCATACTTATCTACCAAAACTCTCCTATATATAAATATGAGTTTATTGTACTGTGAAAACATCAAAAGATATAAGAGTAAAATGTAGCCCTTTGAATGGACATACGTCATAGACCGAACGTAAAATCTTATCTATTTTTCATTATTCCGCTTTATTTTATTTTAACGTTATGTTTTCTTCGGTTGGCAGTAGTAGGATATCAGCCCGAGTTATCCGGTAATTTGGAGAGGTTTTGTGGCTTGTCTTAGAGAAGTGAGGTTATGCTTTATTTCATATCTTACCATATGGAAAAAGAGGGGGCTCTGACAGCATAATTGTACGTGTATGTCACATGGTGAGTCGTTCAATCAGAATGTCAACCCCTAGACAATAATCAAACCAATAACTCTAGCTAATTGTGTACTAAGAAATATCCTAATTAAAAGTTTAGTAACTTTCATTGAATAATGTGAGACAAGCTAGCTAGATATGGTTACAGCATTTAAATCGATGCATGGACATAAATTAATGAAAACGTAACCATCTGTCAAGCTAAGACACCATAATGACAATAGAAACAAAGTTTAAATGTTAAACATATTCTTAATGCCCTCATAACTAAATCGTGCACGCAAGTGGCAGCATAAAGCTTTGTCTTTTCCTCAAGCACTAACGTTTCTGAGTGTGTTTTGATTCATTAACTTAATTGAATGAGAAGCTTATAATTCTCTATGCAATCCGATGAGTATGAACCCACCACTCTTTCAATCAACAACAATGTCGGTAATATTAAAAACTTTGTACTAATCTGAGATATATATTTAAGAATAAAGCTCAGTGCAGGATCATTTGAATTCAGGCAAACATTCTGCAGCCGCCATGGCGCCATACATCACTGGCCGGCCACCACTAAACTATAAAGTAACGACGTAAATCATATTATATAATTAATATGATTATAAAATTACTAATTCTCTTGTGTTCTCAGCTATAAATGAAGGCTGCAAGATTATGCATGCATTAAGGCCCGCCTTAATTAGCTCTTGAAGCACATTATCATTTTGGAGGCTAACCATGAAGAAGTCTAATAGCTTTTGTTGTTATTGTTTGGTTATGATTTTCTTTACGTGTTTTCTTGCTTCAAGGTCTCAACTAACTTCAGATTTTTATAAAACGACATGTCCAAATGTTCTTAGTATTGTGCGGAAAGAGGTGCAAAATGCTCTCAAGACTGAAATGCGAATGGCTGCTTCTTTGCTTCGGCTTCACTTCCATGATTGCTTTGTAAATGTGAGTTTGACTGTTTGAGTGTGTGTGTATATATATATATATATATATATATATCCTCGTTTATTCAAAAATTACTTCCTTTTAAATATGTCATGAATATTTTGCCACGCACACTTTCTTTATAGGGTTGCGATGCATCAATACTATTGGATGGAAGTGATGGTGAGAAATTTGCCCCTCCTAACCAAAACTCGGCTAGAGGATTTGAAGTTGTGGATCGAATCAAAAGCTCAGTGGAGAGTGCATGCAGTGGTGTTGTATCTTGTGCTGATATATTAGCCATAGCTGCTCGAGATTCTGTGCTCTTAGTAAGTTTAAATCGATCCCCTTCTTTCCCATCCTTTTCAGTCGTTCTTTATAATATTTCATGTGTATGTTGGACCTGATCACTTACTAAAGAGAGATTGAGCCCATACGTACGTGAAGGCTGAAGTGTTAGAATTTATTAATTTAAATGATTAAATTCATTATTTTCTATCTGCTTAAACTTATCATACACGACGGATAATGGCCTGCAGAGTGGAGGACCTACATGGAGGGTTCCATTGGGCAGAAGAGATGGACTAGTGGCAAACCAATCTGGAGCAAGCGATGCGCTTCCTAGTCCAACCGAGGCACTAGACAAAATCATTACCAAGTTTGCAAATGTAGGTCTCAATGTCACAGATGTGGTGTCCTTATCAGGTACATAATTAGTTTCACATAAATTAATTACACTTCAAATTTCACTACCATTAATACATGCCATCTATGCAAAATTAAGTAGAAAATATTGCCTGCTTCTTCAACAAGATGTCTCTCAAAGTCACCAAGCTCATCATGAAGTCGCCTTCATTAATTAGAATATTAATGATTAGAATATCAGAGCCAGAGATCATGAATTCGAACTCTGACTCTAAAATTTACTCCGGCCTATTTCAGTTTAATATTGTGGTATTTAATAATTAAATTCACCCCTTCTTACCAACTTGAACGAACTAACTTTTTGGGATGTCGTATGAGTATTGTGTAGGAGGTCATACAATTGGACAAGCAAGGTGTATCACCTTCAGCAATAGGTTGTCTCCTCCAGACAGTACAATGGAAACAAGCATGATGTCCGATTTGCAAACTTCGTGCCCCTCGAACAGTGATGGAAACAATACAGTAGCCCTGGACCGAAACTCAATTGATGCATTCGACAACCACTACTTTCAGAACTTGCTCAATTCAAAGGGCCTTCTTAGTTCCGACCAAATTTTGTTCTCCAGTGATGAGGCCACTACGACAACCAAAAGCTTGGTCCAAAGTTATAGCACTAATTCTGATCTTTTCAAGGCAGACTTTGCAAATTCCATGATCAAGATGGGGAATATAAGTCCACTTACTGGCTCAAGCGGAGAGATCCGCAAGAACTGCCGGGTGGTGAATTCATAAACTCTGCAAAATCTGTAATCCCACATAATATATATAGTTGGACTTGGTATATATTAAAATAATTTGGGGCACGCATGTAATGCATATATAGTACGTATAATGGAGGCTCCATTGGTTTTGATGATCAGAAAAAATGTCATATCATGCATCAGCAGCAACCATATATATGCTTTTGGTAATAGCTAATAATCAGTGTGATTCAAAGACTGTTTATATATAATTACCATTTGGATATTTACTTTTGCTTGCTAATTAACCACCAAATTTTCATAGAATTTTGGTTAAGACTGAAAAATTTATTCATGGAGGTTTCATAATTAATAGTTTCTAGATGGCCAGACCTTCAGATCTTATGCTTAAATAGTCACATATATGGTCAAAATTAATTAAGCATAATAATGCAGATGCATGCATGGTACTAGTACATAAACTTAATCAAGGTGCATGATTTTTAAATTGTGATCAGATCACTCTTTTCTAGCTAATTAATAATAACTCAGTCAATTTCAGAGAGGTTCTCTTCTCTATTATATCCATTATACGAAACTATTCAGTTGGATGACTATATATACAGAGAGTAATCTAGCTAGAAAGCAAAAGCTTCAGTTGTAATTATGGCTAAATTTAGGGTTATATAATAACATTGTGATAGAAAACTTGCAGGCTTTGTCAAAATATGAAATTGTGTTATAAGGTTTTTTGAAGATTAGAAGTGTTGGAATCTTCCATCAACACGAAAATATATATAAGTCAGCTGAGTCTCCGATCTTGAAAAGACTGAAATTTGAACAGTCTTTACAAACGCATTGCTAGTATTAAAAATTTTGGTCTGCAAGGTAAGGGCGCTCAAAAACTTACACACACATAGTTAAGATTGTACTTAAGCTATGTTTGTAATATTTAGGATCGTAAAATACCACCATGGTTCTGAATTCGATGTTCACGACAATCCACTCGATTTATCCCATAAGTTGTCTCCTCCATGATGAATTCATGATGTACGTGGTGCTTAACTCATATATTCTAATATATACCAAATGATACAAATTAACTTCCAATAGAACTCACCATTGAAAACTGACTTGCAAGGAAATCAAGGGTGGCCAAAAACTTATATACACATAGTTAATTAAGATAACACTTAAATTATGTGACACACTAAGAATCGTAACCCCTTATTGATAATATTGAAGCAAACACTAACTATCAACAACAGAGGACTAGCAAGGGGGTTGAATAGGGGTAAATGATCTTGACCCGCCTAAATATTTATTATATATGTAGGTTTTTAACAAATTCTTTATAACTGGAAATTTAGTTCTACTACTTAATTAATTATTAAGATATATTTCAAATGTTTTCTACTATTTATGTACGTAGTTCGATTGGCGAGATTTATGTGCCATTTTTTAATATGAGAAATAATTTTTGTACATCTCTTATCTAAATTAATCATTGGATCTGTAGGACTCATTAAGATTCACATATAGTCCTTTAGATACAATAGATGATTTAAAAAATAAATATGTGCATGAGATATGCTAAAAAAAAAAAAAATACTGTAACATGTCACTTTACGTGTGTATACGTGCATTTATTTTTGAAGTGAAAGAATATAATGCTCCGTTTGTTTCGGTGTAAAATGGTTTCCGTCGTAAAATAGTTTCAGAGAAGTTATTTTCCAAAAACATATTTTCCGTCGAAATCATTTTTCGATGTTTGGCGCGTACGGAAAATTACAAATATTTTTTATATTTTAATTTAATCATATTAATTTAAAAAAATTAAATTTTATTCACAAAATAAAAAATATTAATATAAAAATATTTTTTTTTTCATATTTAGCAAATACAAATTCCGGCAAAAGTTGCTGGAATCTGACCATTTTTGCCGGATTCCGGCGATCTTTGCCGGAATCCTGCACAAAGCGGCCGGATCCCGGCCAGTTGACCGGAAGCCGGCCGTCCTGGCCGGGATCTCTCCGTTTTGGGAGGATCTCGGCCGGACTGGCCGGATCCGGCTAGATGCCGGGGGTCTGGTCGTTCTAGCCAGATCCGAGCCGAATCCAGCCAGTATCTCGGCCAGACGGCCGGATCTGTCCAGGATCCCGGCGTTTTGGCCGGATCCGGCCGCTCCGGCCAGTCTAGCCGGAATCTGGCATGGTATCCCCGGAATCCGGGGATGTCTGCCGGACGTCATCAGATTCTGGCCTAATTTGTCAGATTTCGGCACCGACCGGAGTCTGAATCTGGCTTGTCAATATCCGGCAATAGTCAACTGCTTGAACGTAATGGTTGACTGCGTTGTTTAAAAGAGAGTCGACTGCATCTACCATCTACGGAAAATGATTTACACTTTTGAAAAGCGTAAATCATTTTTCGAAATTTATTAAGCATTTTTTGTCAAACGGAAATCATTTTCGGTTGACCATTAATTTTGCCCCTACCAAACACCGAAAAATATCAAAATCATTTTACGCCGAAACAAACGGAGCATAAAAGACAATTGGCAGAATATATTGGGAATGTGATTTTTCAACCTTTTCTGGGACATTTTTTTTCCAAACTTTCTTTTGATACGAGTGTAGAAGCGACTTTTTTGTTTGAATTTTTTGCTCAGTGAAACCAAACCACTAAAATTTAAATATTTATTAACTTCCTGGCCCGTTTGACAACCAACTCTTTTTTTTCCTTTTCTTTTTATTCAAAAAAAAAAAAAATCAAACTTCTTTATTCATACTACCAACCAACTTTCTTCACTTATTTCTTATAAAATATTTAAAAAGAATCCCTCAAAATATATATATATATATATATATATATATATATATATATATATATATATATATTTTTTGTGAAATAGATCCTTCAAATTTAATTTCCTCCCCTCCAATTTTTTTATTTGAGTTTCCCACTTCGCACTAAAATTCCTTATTCCGCTAATTGTGCTAATTGCACATACTTAATTAATTCCAACTTGCAAGGTGTAATTAATTAAGTAGAAAATTTCGTTTCAAAAAAAAAAAAAAAATTAAGTAGAAAATTTCAAAAAAAAAAAAAATTAATTAATTAAGTAGAAAGAAAATCTTACATATATTGGAATGGACTTTTTGTTTTGACAATAACGTACGGTAGACAAGTCTACCATGCAATTAATTAATTGTTTAAAGCGGTTTTCTAGAACTTCTCTTTCCTTTTTTTAAGGCCTTTTTCTTTTTGGAGAGAGAGGGAGCCGGTACCAAACTTATTAATTATCAATTGGTACAAAAATTTAAACACTTAATTGACTAATTTTCTCAAACTTGCATGAAAAGCAAAGAATTCTGTACACAAAAGTTGGCCAGGTCCAGTAGTTTCTAATTTTTTTATTATTATTATTATTTTCTAAGCAAAAAATGATACAAGGTGAGGGTGAATTAATTGTGACTACTTTATCTTGGCACGATCATAGTAGGACTGATTTATTGAGAACCAATGACAATTGGAGCTTAGACAGTGAGAAACAGCAAGCACTCCTTTTAAGTTCAGTTAAATCACCGCATCATCAGTGAAACTCAAAGCAATTAACACTAACTAGATTTGTGTGAAAATTTTTATTACAGATTTCAAACCCACGGATACCTTAATACGTGTCCAACCACTTAAGATTAGCTTCCTTTCAGCCCACTTAACTACCATGGACTCATTGGTTGGTGGCCTCTAGAATTGAAGACCCGGAAAGAGGATGAATATTCCAATTAGAGCTAGTGAGCTCCATGAGCAGCTGTAGTAAAAGCCAAAAGGAGGCCGGGAGTTTCGCACAAGGTCCAGTCTTAGCCTCCTAATTTGACTATCCGTACATCAGTAAAGTATACCCAAATTGCAAGAAAAAAAATCACCAAAAATTTGGCCTATATTGTGTCGACTATTTCAAAATCGTAAGCAGATATAAAATTATAAAATTAATCATTTAATTAGTATTTTTAACATTTTCATAACGTGTGATTTAGACTCCTCTTAACAAGTAAAATCTATCGCATAAAATATTTAACTAGACTTCAAATAAAATGTAAGGTCAAGATTCGAACTTAAGAGTACGTCTACTCTAATGTATATAATGTTAACTAAATCACTAATTAGTTATATACCTAAAAAACCTTAAACAAATAAAAAATAATTAATTTAATTAATATTTTAACAGTACAAAATTAGCTTCGGACTACGAACGCTATGGATAACAAATTCATCCATAGAAATCACGCTCAATATGCCCCAACTTAAATTTGTCTTATGCAATGTTTGGCAATTACGTGAAATAACGTCTGCTTTGCTTCGTTGAAATTCTCGGAAACCAAACAAAACCCACAAAGCAAACAAAATTGGACTTGTTTGTCCGATAGGGGAACTAGTATACTGCACCACAAGGCTGCTGCAAGAGTTGTGGAAAACTGGTTCTCTTTACGCAAATTTTTTTTTTTTTTTTTTTTTATTCAAACACGGGAAAGGTGAAGGGGATCAAACTACAATCCAACCGAACCATGACGGAAAAGCCAACAAAAAACAAACACAAGCAGGTAACAGTAGGCAATGGTAATCATCTATGATTCCAGAAAAATCATAAACAAGCTGGGCCTTTTTTGGGGCCGCACTAGGCGGTTTAAAATGACAAAATGACTCAAAGAGCCCTGACCAATAAAAACAACAACCATCTCCCTTGGGAGATGGTTGTTGCTGAAAAACTACTGCCAAAGACCGGAGATGATTTGTTGGTGAAGAACGAAACCCAACTACAATAATCTCCACTAACAGACCAGCTTTCAAAGGAACTGGGAGATTATAACCCAAACTACATAACAAAACCAACAAAATTACAGAAAACACCCACAAAAGTGTGGGAAAACAACAAAAATACAACAAAACAGTAGCAGCATCTGCGGAAGAGGAGCTCGCACGGTGGTGGACGGCCATCTATGCGTCGGCGAGCGAAGCTCACGCGCTAGCGAGTAAGATCTACTCGCGGGCGCGTGTGGGCTACGCGCCGGTGCGTAGAAGCTGGATGGAGAAGAGATCGGTGGCGGATAAAAGCGGTGAAGCCGAGAAGCATGGTGGTATGACGCGTTTGAGGGTAGGGCTTCCAGAAATAGACAAATCTGAGTTTGAAAAACCCAAATCCAAAAATTTCAAGAAACTATCGGATCCTCCAAAATGAACGGTTGGGAGAAGCATAATCCGACAGGACGGTGGAGGAAGAGCCGATGTTACTGTTATTGAAAGGTAAAACTTCAAAAGAGGTAGATAGGGCCTCAAAAGAGGCAGGTAGGGCCTTCAAGAAGGCGGTTGGAGCCTCAGAAGAGACTGGAAAGGGAGGGAGAGGTAGGAAAAGGGAAGAAAGGGGGAAGGGGCAGGAGGAGGCAGTGGATTCCTCTTCCTCCTCCTCCTCGGTAACCATGACTAACAGAGAAGCTTTCTTCAGGACCAAGAGAGAGAACGGAGAAAAAAAAGAAAGACAGAGATTAATTTAAAATGGTTTAGCTTATCGTCTATGTTAAAGTATCCCATATCTCTAAGATTTTCTTCACCTGAACACTTTATAAGTCATAATGCATGCTCCTCTCTTAAGGCGTCTATTGAGAGTGAGTAAGGCTCATGCTCTTTCACATGGTATCAAAGCTACAAGTTTTTTGCGATGATGATCATTTTCCTCTCGTTGTGTCCACATGCTTGGCCATTAGTTGCCACACGTGAGGAAGTGTATTAAAGTGTCCCATATCACTAAGATTTCTTTCACCTGGACACTTTATAAGTCGACGTCATGTTGTCCCTGACCTCCTCTCTCAAGATATCTTTTGAAAGTGAGTAAGGTCCATGAACTTTCAGAGTTTATGTTCACATGTACGTTAAAGCCTTTGTGGCTATATTTTATCTTGATCATTTGATTGTATACAACATAACACTCTATTTAAAAAAGAAAAAGAAAAAAAAAAAAGTATGAACATTACACGTTTCTTCTACTTTCATATCAACAATAATAATATAATTTACACAAACCATCTTAAAATTTTGATCTCTTAAATTTTTGTAACTCTAATCTCAATGGTATATATAACATTACTCTTCTGAGAAACTTTCTAAGTCACATGCATGTTACAGTTGGCTTCTTAAGAAAATTTGTACGTTTTGACAATAACGTACGGTAGACAAGTCTACCATGCAATTAATTAATTCCTATCTAGTACTTTTTGTGTTTTTTTTCCTTCCTCGTGGTTAAGCTTGTCGATCCATCTGATCAAGTCTAAAATTAGGATCTTTAATTTCCACTGTCATTTAATAGTAATAGAAATTGGCTACCAAAAGAAGGGATAGGGACAGGGATGTGGGACACGTGCAACAACGTATTTAATTTGGATAGAGGCTCGATCGTTTGACTTAATCGTGGGCTAGCCGTTAATCTTTCAATCTTTCTGTTGCAGTCCATACCGAACATGATATTTTTTTTTTTTTAATACCTGCTGTTGATGTGATAGCGGTTAAGTCACGTAGAATATTTAATTTATATTTTAATATATTATTTTATGTCCGGGTTTCAATTCTTTCTTGAGTTTTAATATATAAAATATTTAATTAAATTGAGAAATGAATGACAAAAATAAAGTTCGAACTCAAGATTTTAATTTACTATACTCTGATACTATATTAAATCATCACTTATAGAAAAAATAAATTAATTTAATCATTTAATTTATATTTTAACAATAATATGCATGTATTAATTCTCTATTATGTTGGCTGGATTTAGCTAGATGGCTTCTTCTTCTTCTTTTTTCTATTCAGGGAGGGTTGTCTTTCTCATTCTTGATCCGAATGGAAGAGATAATAAGAGACGGTCTAGGTAGCTACAGGGAAGAAGCCAAACATTTTAATGGGAGGGGGCCAAATAATTTTTTTTTTTTTTTTTTTATAAGTAGGGATTAAAGTATATATATATAAAGCCAAATTTTAAGTAAATTAAACATAACCCAGTTTTTATATTTTTATTATTCCCTTCAAATTAAATATCAATAAGCAATATTGTAAAGGAAGTTTTTTGGAAAAAAAAAGAAGGTCTAAGTTGCTATACTGAAATTGAGAAATTTCAGTAGGATGAATTGTGTACTTCTTGGCGTTCTCGCTTTACTTTACCTGGATGACATAGCTCTTGAAGCTAACATTCTATTTCTCCTTTTGTTAAAACAACCCATTATAACTAACATAATAGCTCACTAACTATTATGCAAAACACATTATATTCTACACAAAACATATTCTGTTAAATACAACACAATACAAATGAAACACATATCTTCTAGACTTTTATAATGCTATCTAGTTATATTGAAATAAATCCTCATTTTACGTTATCTTTGTCATGCATCCTTAGGAAATTGAGCTTTGTCAGGCTTGTGACTCTTCGAGTCCACACCTGTCTTCTTTCAATATACTACTTTACTAAACCCCTTTCAAGCATTTATTTTGAACAAAACATTTGCAACTTTGTAAATTAAGCTCATTCCATTGTTACCTTTCTCAGACATTTCCGTTGCTACTCGTAAAATATTAAAAGAAAAGGTTTTGACAATGAAGCTATCGTTCCAAATGAGATGAAACCAATTGAAGAGATGATAAAAGGGAAAGGGCCGAGCTAAAGGGCAAAAAAAAAAATTATTGTTAAGGGCCAATAGGCAAAAAAAAAAAACTTTTATTTTTTATTTTTTTTTAACTTAAATTTTTTTTTCTTCTTATAAGTTTGCTTACTGTTTAAGCATGAGCTAGAGTCCCATTTGCTACGTTGAGATTAATTTTGAGATTATATATAAGAGTGACATAGCGAAAGCGATCAGTTGGTGAAGGCCCGAAGGAAAAATTATGTTTCACTCCACAGAGTCTCAACAAACGTTGAAATGAGAAAACCAAGAACTGAAATGAAAAGTAAAATAATAATAAAAATTTCCAGAAATTGGGGGGTGCCATGGCCCCTACCCCTTCACTGGCTAGCTAGATGGCTTAGCTTGATCAGTAGTGAAGGTAAGAGAATTTCTTTCAACTAGCTAGGATATTGTATAAGTCTTAAATATATCTTAATTTGTTATTAAGTGAGACTCAATTATTTAAATGAATTTATAAAGAAATTATAATTATAATATTGAATAGTCCATAGTAACGTCAAAAGAAATGTGACCGACCTTCACGAAAAGGTCAAGAATTTTAATTAGTAGAAAAGAAAAACGTACGTTCAAGGATCTTGCTTTTTCATCCGCACAATAAGAGATTGGATGACTTGTTCATCGATCCTTAATTGTCCAAATTAAAGTCCTAGTTGTGGTGTTACCTAATCGTTCGAAAAATCTTTCTCCAAAATGATTTGTAATTTTGTAGTCATGCCGATCTTCTAACTAATGTTGACCGTTAATCTTAACCAACCATCGAATTAATCTTTATTTTTTAAATAAAAAAAAAAGAAAAAAAAAGTACACATAATTCTTTTAAATTAAAACTTAATTCGCAATGTCTCCCTCCCCACCCCCAAACCTCTCCAAAAATAAAGAAGGCATTAATGTCCCCTTCAAATTACTAAAAAAAAATTGCAATGTACCTTTTTTGTCCTGAAAAAAGACAAAATGCCCTTAATTTTTTTTAATAAAATAAAAATACCCTTAAAAGTTCGAAAAAGAAAAAGAAAAGGTGGGTTGTACGTTGTGGGTCGTCTTCACACAAGACCCACAGCCAATTAATGTTGTGGGTCTAGTAACCCACGGCAGCGCCCGCGGGCCTTGTGAACCACAACAATGACATCAGTCTAATGAGGATCCACATCAACAATGTCATTTGGTAACGTTGCAATTTTTTAGTGGGAGAGGGACATTCATGGAATCTTTTTTGGGAGAACATTGCAAATTGAGCATTCATTATAGGGGGATATATGTATTTTAATTTTTTCAAAAAAAAATTAAGAATTGATTTTGATTACCACGTCGATCAGCATCGTAGAATAATTGTAAGATACAAATATGGTTTCTAACATCAATAGTATTACTCTTTACACCCATTTATCACCGGCTGACATGATGTATTTTAAGTAGCTTTTCTTTTATTTTTTATTTTTTATTTTTTTTAAGTTATTCAAATGAAAAGCCACTTTAAAATACACTACTAATGTACAAATGTGTAAACAGTAACAAATAACAATATATAGTAGTCTTTTAGCATTAGTACTCGATCATTACTAAAAGTATTCGTATCCTCCATTAATTGAAATTGAATCTTCTCTATGTTCAAAGAGTTCGCACGTACAAAAGATTGTTAGATCGAGTCCACTATACATTGAATAAAATGAACAAAAAAAAATAAAAATAAAAAATCTTATAGCCCACATCGTCTGAACATTTCCATTCAAGCTTAAAAGTATTAGGGTTGACTATTCTATTCATCTGCATAATTAAGCTCGCGGTTAGATAGCTGCCAGCCTGCCACCCATTCGCACCTACTACTCGCGCTAGCACTTTCCTATATAAAGGGTGCATCCCGTGTAAGAGCAAGCATAAAATCCTACATTCCAAGCGACAGTCTCCCTAGCTTCTTTCCTAGCCTTAATCCCAACTATGTCTTCCTTTTTACTTAAGCTGGCAATTATGTCTGCTATTTTGTTGTTGCCGAGGTCCAACGCTCAACTGAGCTCCACGTTTTATGCTACCACATGCCCGAATGTGTCAGCAGTTGTACGTGGGGTGATTGAGGAGGCTGCACAAAACGACGTCCGAATTGGTGCCAAACTCATCCGCCTTCATTTCCACGATTGCTTTGTTGATGTGAGTTCTTCTCAATCTCATCTTTCGTGTGTAGTGTATAAACTACGTATACGTACCACTTTATTAAATTTCATGTTTTGATATCGTAAACTCAAAGGAACCACCTTAATACTCTTTATAGTTTCTTTCACTATTCTTTTTCTTATTTTTTGACAGTATATATATATACTAACGAATATATATATTTAACTGCATGTATTGGCCGGGTGTACGTAGGGCTGTGATGGCTCCATTTTGCTAGACAATGCTGATGGCATAGACAGCGAGAAAGAAGCAGGTCCTAATAAAGACTCAGTAGATGGATTTCCAGTGGTTGATGACATCAAAACTGCGGTAGAGAATGTTTGCCCGGGAGTTGTTTCCTGCGCAGATATCTTAGCCATTGCTTCTCAGATATCTGTTTGTTTGGTAATTAATTCCATTGCAATTCTCCGATGAAGATAACGTAGACGTAGCTTTTCTTGAATCTTTTATTGTTTTTATAATTATAATTATACACTTAAACTTTAAAAAATATTAATTTAGTGGATTCATTTTTTAATTTTTTTTTTCAATTTTACCTTTATTTATAATTTTTTCTATTTAAATTCTGTCAAAATTCTCAAAATACTCTATTTTTTTTAAAACAAAATATTAAAAAAAAAATTAAAGATTCTCAAAATTAGGAGCGGTATTTTAGAAATTTTAGCGGCCACCCATTAGGACTTAATGAAAAATTCTAATAGACGAGTAAAATTAAAAAATAAAAAGATTAATTACATGATAATTATTGCAGGGAGGAGGCCAGACGTGGGAAGTTCAACTGGGAAGACGAGATGGCAGGACTGCAAACAGGGCAGGAGCTGATAGTAATCTTCCAAGTCCTTTCGCAACCTTGGAAGAGATTAAAGGCAACTTTAGCAACGTGGGACTTGATACTACTGACCTAGTTGCTTTATCTGGTAACTTAAATGAATCATACATATAAGCTAATTATCCAATTATAAAGGAAAAAAATTTCTTTTATCACCTCTAATCTTTCATTACTTTTACGATCACACCTTTAAACTTTAAAAAATATCAATTTAATAAATTATCAATCTTTTAATTTTTTTCAATTTCACCCTGGAACGAAATCGATATATATTTGATATATGTGAGGGGAGACAAGATTAAAAAATGAAAATTTTTAAGGGTAAAAAATTAATTTTGGGAGGTCAAACTCATAAAAATAAATAAAATTTAGGGATTTTTTTTTTTAAAAAAAATAGATATTTAAAAAAAAAAAATTGTGGGTACATATGCCGGCAATTTCGGCCCTGATTTCACCCATATGTTAGGATTTTTCGTTAAATGTTGTCAAAATTTTAAAAATACCCATATTTTTTTATAAACACACACGCACACACACATATATATTCAAAAATTCAGACATAGGTATTTTTGTAAATTCCGTTAAATCTTTGACCAAAGCCTAAATCCTTGCAATTTTTTTTCCCTAAAAAAATTGGTATTTTAGGAATTTTGACACCGTACCCCTCCGTTAGGATTTGAAGAGAGAGATGAAATTGAAAAAAAAATTAATTAATTAATTAAAAGATGAATACACTAAATTGACACTAACTTTTTTAAAGTTTTATGAGTTTGATTACAAAAGTGATGAAAGATCAAGGTTAAATACGTAGTAAATGAAATTTTCCCAATTATAAAATTATGAGTAATTAATATTGCTACCCTTCACTTTCAATATTTATTACTTCCATTTTACACCTACTAACGTCTCGTGTTTGACGTACAGGTGCGCATACATTTGGACGGGCACGATGCAGGTCCTTCAGTCCCCGCCTTTACGACTTCAAGAGCACAGGAAACCCAGACCCCAGCATAGACGCAACGTACTTAGAAACGCTTCGTCAAACATGTCCTCAAGGTGGGAATAAGGGTACGTTAACCGACCTTGATCAGGCGACGGCGAATGACTTCGATAATAACTACTTCACGAACCTGCAAAACAACAAAGGGCTTCTCCAAACTGATCAAGAGCTGTTTTCGACAACTGGAGCTGACACAATTGAAATCGTAAACCGTTTTGCTAGTAGCCAGAGTGACTTCTTTGACAGCTTTGGTCAATCCATGATCAATATGGGAAATATAAGCCCCCTGACTGGAAGCAATGGAGAGATTAGGTCAGATTGTAAAAGGGTCAACTGATCAAGTGTTTGAAACTAGCTAGCTAGCAAGTTTTTTTAGGATATTAATTACCAAATGAAATATATTTCAATCCCCAAGGAGGTAATGATCTTTTGTTGGTACAAGTTTTTGTTTTGTTTGTGGTCGATCTTCTATATATATTGGTAAGTCTAAGAGAAGTAAGAACAATTGTGTATTTGCTATGATTTTTGGGTATAACATGAATGTGTTTTTGTTCTTTATCTTGTCTGATGAAAATAAAAAAGAAAGAAAGAAAGAAAGAAAATACTGTATTTGCAAGATGAAATATATTTGTTTTATCAATTTGTACTTTGCGGGTATTTTTTATTTTTATGGAGAACTTTATAAAAAGATAATGAACTATCATACATTTTAACGAAAGGATACTGAACTAGCATTTCTCTCGAGCCAGAATGTTAAACTATAAAAAATTCTTACGTAAGAATATTCCATCAAGATTCGTTGTTAAATCCTAACAGAAGTCAAGTCACAGACTCACAGGACTAATACGTGATTTACTTAACCTGTTCTACCCGTTTTGCCCCCACCTACACGTCGACGTATATAACAGCAACAAGCAAGAAAAGTCCAAAGATTAGCTTGATTCCATCACCTGAATCTTCTTCAGTTCTTCGTCTTCAAAATCCTCACAGACACCGTCCCGGCATAACCCATCACAACCAACCCAGAAATCCGCCGGTAGAATATACAACCACGAAGATCAGTATCAATAGAAAGGGCAAGAGGAAAAGGATCAGCTAGAAGTTCCCTGCTGCGTGTTTCAATTCGTCCTCATACTCTGTGGATTGAGAGAACCACAACAAGAAAACAACAATCCCGAAAATGGTGAGAAAATGATACGGCGTGATCGAAATGGAGTCCATAGTACCACTACTCCCCGTCTTCCTTTATCTCGATCTCTCCATGCATATCTCCAACAATGGTAGTATATATATGTACCACTACTCCCCGCCCTCCTTTATCTCGATCTCTCCATGCATGTCTCCAACAATGGTATATATATTTATATAACGAGTACAAAGATATTACCAAAAAGATAATGGTTAAATACAAAGAGTAAAGATATTTTAACGAAGATACCACAGCCCCTCTAGTTTCTTCCTCTTCGCCGGAAGAAGGAGAAGCTATGCATCATCTGTAACAATGTTTTTTCCGTAATTCCCAGTTTGACATTCGTACTTTTTTTGCCTGTGTATGACTGACCCAACCGGTGAGAAAAACGAAAATTTAAGAAATATATATATATATATATATATATATATTTCAATCAACAGAAAAGAAGAAAGAAAGAAATCCCACTGTCAGCCTTTGATCAGTATTTATGTCCAACTTGAGATTAAAACCCATAAAAGCTGGGATTTGAAAAAATTGATCATGAAATTAGAAAGTGAACTAAAACAATATTAAACACAATATTAAACGAGTCAGGAGTTTACCTGCCCAGAGTATTCAACACCACAGGCGCCATATGACCTGGCTACTGCCTCTATTTTTTCTTTGATACCAATAACCAAAGGATATGAAAGAACCTTAATGGTTGTGTGACATTCTCACAAGCTCTTTGAACTGAGATCCCGAGGTCAACCTGAAAAACATGCATGACAATGTTTATCAATTAGTAAAAAAGCCCATCTATTGCAAGTTTAAAAACATTAACTGTCATCTACATAGGCTCAGGGAGGAGAGAAATTCAGGATTTGACTGCTGCCAGCAATTCCATCTTCTCAGTTCAACAGATGCAATAGACAACAAACAATGACATACCAGGTGTGCTTAGAGCGTGAAGCTCCAAGATCAAACGCTACTGACACCTCTGAAGTGAAGTGTGTTTAGAGAAGTGATCCCAAAATGCGTTCTTTTTTTTTTCTTTTTTCTTTTTTTGTGCTTCTTGGAAAAGCCAAATGAGCTAAAAAGCATCCCTTTTTTATTTTTAAATTAATTGTTGCATCGTGAAGCAATGGCAATGGACCATTGATTTATCATGGAAACAGTACTACTAATCCAGTGTGCTACAACACAAACATTTTTTTGATAAGTAAAACATATAATAACACACAAACATATATCTCATTTCAAATCAAAACTTTCGGGGATAAAATCTAGAAGTCAAATTTATTAGACCAGATATATCTTTATGGTCTAATAAAATTAAACCCCTCTCTCTCTCTCTCTCTCTCTCTCTCTCCCCCCCTATTTTGCTGCTTTTTTTTCTCCTGAACCCGTCCACATTATCTGACCCCCGACCCCCCTCTTTCTATTCAAGAAAAGAATTCTTTTAATCTTTTGTCCTCGCAAATTTTTGGGACAAAAACAGACTAAAACAAGTTTGATATTTAAACCAAGAGGTCATGCCATGTAGATAACTAGCAACTGCACAATGCATTAACCATTTAGTTATTATGGATCATACTTCAAAAAATGCACTTCACTTCAAGCAGGCCAGGTGCGTGCTTGTGCTTTGCACTTTACGCCCAGGCTCTAGGAGGCCTTTGTGCTTTTAAGTGTACGTACCTGGCATTTTTAACAAGAAGAGTACATTCCTCTTGCTGTCTAGGGTGTATCTCTAGTGGCTCATGATGTCTGTTTCATCATATGGAGTTCTTGTCAAGAAATCTAACAAATAAAAATGGAGAAGTTATGAAGATCCAGGACAAGCAGGAATAATTATGATTTACTGCTATACTTAAAAGGCCTTTTTTTATTAGGTTCAAGAAAATAACTAAACAATATAGAGGCACATTAAAAATAAGGCTGGATTAGATGGGAGATTCAAGATTATCGAAGGACTAAATTGGGGTTGCAATTTGGAGAAAAATGGTCAATGCTAGAGTTGGCAAGCAAATCAAGGTTCTTGCTTGGGATAGAGCACATACTAGTTTTTTTTTTTTATAATTAAGTACATACTAGTTATTGTCATACGAATTGATTTTTCTCTTATATGTTTTTATATCTTTCTAGTCGTTATTATGTTTTAGTGAGTAGAGATTGATGGTCTCTTGGATTAATTAAGACTAATTAAGGGAACAAAGTGACTAACGTAACCGCTCCTTTTCCACCATGGGCATGATGAGTACAAATTACTGCATCATATTCCCCAGCAGCCAAAGCTGCATTTCTGACTGCGTTGAGTTCTGCCTCAGTATCAGTAGAGAACTTGTTCACAGCAACAACGACATTCACACTATATATAAGCCTTTGTGTTCAAAATATGCCTGGCCAGCCAGATTCACACAACCTGCTTCAACAAGAGCCACATTCTCAGTTAAGTAGGCACGATCAAGAGGCTTCCCAGCAACAACTTCTGGCCCGCCACCATGCATTTTCAAGGCCCTTATTGTAGCCACAATAACAGCACACTGAGGTGTCAAACCACTATATCGATCGGCATTTTATATTCATGAACTTCTCAGTTCCAATATCAGCACCGAAACCTGCTTCTGTGACCACAAACCCTCCAGGTCCCACCAGTTTTCTTGCAATCTTATCAGCCACAATAGAAGAATTCCCATGAGCAATATCTGCAAAAGGACCAGCGTGAACAAGAACTGGGGTTCCCTCAAGAGTCTGCATTAAAGTAGGGTTAATAGCATCCTTCATTAGCACAGTCAAAGCACCTCCAACTCCAAGATCATCGGCAGTTATAGGGTCACCAGCCTTGCCATTTCCAATTACCATCTTCCCAAGCCTCTCTCTCATATCAGCTAGAGATGTTGTGAGGGCCAAAACTGCCATGATTTCACTGGCAACTGAGATATCAAATCCTGTTTCTCTCACCATCCCTTTTTCTTCTGGGCCCTGGCCAATAGTAATCTTCCTCAAGAATCGGTCATTAACATCCATTACTCTTCTCCATGTGACCGAATCAGGGTCAATATCAAGTCTAGCAAATTTCTTAACTTCTTGTGGTGTAAGATCCTCAGGCCTGGTCTTTGAGATACCAAGCTTCTTCAGACGCCTAAACATGATGTCACTAAATTAAAGCACCGTTTTCCTTCTTTGCCTGGTGGGCATAAACGGTTTAAGAGAGCCATGTCTGATTGGGTTGACTCGTGGAATATCCGGGTATCAATGGCAGCAGCTAGAAGATTGTTTGCAGCTGTAATTGCGTGAATGTCTCCCGTTAGGTGAAGATTGAAATCATCCATTGGGATCACTTGACTGTAACCACCACCTGCCGCACTCCCTTTGATTCCAAAAGTAGGTCCTTAATTGTGATGGTTGACGAAGGCAGGTAACAACCTAACATCAGAAACACAGAGAATTGCTGATCAGAATATTGTCTAATATGCTCCCAGTATAGAGTAACCAAATCGTGAGATGTTGTGAAGATTTTACATCCAAGCAATCACTATCATAATTCTTCTTGTTTGATTACAAGAGCCAGTCAACAAGAATTTTTAAGTTGGATAACCAGAACCATAATTAACACATTCATTCTTCTCAGACGAAGTGCATGCATGTGAATAAAAACTTCAGACTTAGCAGATACTGAATGAGCCGGTATTTAGTAAGAGATTGTTACTTGGTTAATCACATACAACAGAAACTTAGATGAAGACCAGGAAACCTCGAGAGCTACCAGGACAAAGAAAGATTAGTAAAAGAATGGCAAAATACAATAAAGATTAAACACATATAACAACGGCACAGTTGTTAACGAGATCTCCTAAGTCTACCAAATCCGCATTTCCTCAGTTAATGCCTTCAATGGCTCATACCCCACAACTACTAATCAGGCATTTCATGTTAACCTAACCTCTTTGATTTTATGGAGTCGCACGTCTTCAAATCTTACTCGCATTCTGTTGAGGTTGTTAAACTGAATCGCTTGTCCATGCTCAGGCTCAGGCTCAGCTGATAATCAATCAAATGAGCGAAGCTCTAGATAAGAAAGAGCAAAAGCTCTAGCCTCTAGATAAGAAAGATCATCAGTAACTGTTCATTTTTCTCTTATATAGGTAAAGGAAATATATTTGACACAAAACCAAATGTTGGATTAGGTTAACGATAAACACAAGCCTGGCTAACCTAAACATACCAGTCATAAAAGGTTTACTCCAGCGTCCAAGCCCAGCTCGACTATTTCTACACTGAGCTAGAATAAAATTAGATTAGCTTGGTTCATTTGCACCAAATCCTGAATTTCTTCTATTCTTAGCATACCCGAAATACAGCTTCTATGGAAATGGTCTTTATATTTTGGGAAAACTACATTTGCCCCCCTTTAATTACCATCATTTTTGCAATATGCCCCCAATATTTCTATTTTTGCAATGTCCTTCCCAGTCTACCAATGAGGTTGCAACCCTCAGATTTTTGTTATCCTCTCTGATGTTTAAGAGCACTTTCCCGAACATTGAGTAGCCACAATCTCAACTTGTAGTGGTCGATAGTGCCATTCTCTAAAATAGAAGTGCATATGAAATGGTTAAACCCTAAGGGGGGATCTAATTCAAGACTTAACCTGATTGAAGACAACATAGAAATATGATCAAAATGTAAGTACTAAAGCAATCACCTTTTTATCAAGAAAAGCTCCCGTGCTTGACAAAGCCCAACAGTTGTAGTAGACTTGCCTTCTCCAACAGTTGTAGTAGACTTGCAACCACCACATAGTATCCATCTCTAGGAGGTTCTCTTCTCTATTATATCCATTATACGAAAATATTCTGTTGGATGACTATAAAGAGAGTAATCTAGCTAGAAAGCAAAAGCTTTAGTAGTAATTATGGCTAAATTTAGCAACATATATAGTAAAAGAATGATCCAAAAGGCATTTATCTTGAGGAAAAAAGATTCAGGGTAATATAATATATAACATTGTGATAGGAAACTTGCAGGCTTTGTCAAAATATGAAATTGTGTTATAAGGTTTTTTTTTGAAGATTAGAGGTGTTGGAATTTTCCATTAATAGGAAAATATATATAAGTCAGCTGGGTCTGCAATCTTAAAAAGGCAGAAATTTGAATAGTCTTTACAAACGTATTCCTAGTATTAAAAAATTTGGTCTGCATATATATATATATGGCTAGCCTTAATTCATTATGATACAAACTTCAGGTAAAACTTATTTTTGAAAATCAGAATTTGCAAGGTAAGGATGCCCAAAAACTTACACACACATAGTTAAGATTGTACTTAAGCCATGTTTGTGATACTTAAGATCGTAAAATATCACCATGGTTCTGAATTCGATGTCCACGACAATCCACTCGATTTATCCCATAAGTTGTCCCTTCCATGACTTGAATTCATGATGCGGTGCTTGACTCATATATTCTAATATATACCAAATGATACAAATTAACTTCCAATAGAACTTACTATTGAAAACTGACTCGTAAGGAGATCAATGGTAGCAAAAGCTTATATATGTAAAAGTTTATGGGCCTTACTCACCCTCAAAAGACGCATTGAGAGAGGAGGGGACACCAAGCTTATAAAGTGCTCAGGTGAAGGAAATCTTAGCGATATGAGACACTTTAACACGCCCCTTCACGTGTGGCAACTAATGGCCAAACACGTGGACAACAACGGGAGGGAAATACCCATCATCGCAAGAAACCTGTGGCTCTGATACCATGTAAAAATTCATGGGCTTTACTTACTCTTAAAAGACGCCTTGAGAGAGGAGGGGTGTCAATAACTTATAAAGTCTACAAGATAAGGATCTCTTAGCAATGTGGGACACTTTAACACGTCTCCTCACGTGTGGCATCTTTTGGCCAAACACGTGTTCAACAATGGGAGCGAAAGGCCCATCATTGTCAAAGGAACCTGCTCTGATACCATATAAAAGTCGATGAGCTTTACTCACCATCAAAAGACGCATTGAGAGAGGAGGGGACACCATGGCTTATAAAGTGCCCAGGTGAAGGAAATCTTAGCGATGTGGGACACTTTAACACCCTCTCTCACGTGTGGCAACTAATTGCCAAACACATGGACAACAACGGGAGGGAAATACCCATCATCGCAAGAAACATGTAGCTCTGATACCATGTAAAAGTTCATGGGCATTACTCACCCTCAAAAGACGCCTTGAGAGAGGAGGGGACATCATGGCTTATAAAGTGCTCAGGTGAAGAAAATCTTAGCGATGTAGGACACTTTAACAATATATACATAGTTAAGATTGCACTTAAATTATGTGATACACTTAGGATCGTAACCCCTTATTGATAATATTGAAGCAAACACTAACATACTATCAACGACAGAGGACTTGCTAGGGGGTTGAAAGGGGGCAAATTAAATGAGCCTGACCCGCCTAAATAATTATTATATATGTAGGTTTTTAACAAATTCTTTGTAACTGGAAAGTTTTACTGCTTAATTATTGAGAGATATTTCAAATGTTTTCTACTATTTATGTAGTTCGATTGGCAAGATGTATGTGCCCTTTTTCAATATAAAGAATGAATTTTGTACATCTCTTATATATCTAAATTAATCATTGAATTTATAGGACCTACAAAGACCCACAAATCTAATGATTGATTTTTTTTTTTAAAAAAAGATGCATGAGAGATGTAAAATAAATTATACTCCAACATATCTCATTACGTGTGTACACGCGTGTGCATTTATTTTTTAAGTGAAAGAAGAATATAAAAGACAATTGGCATAATATATTGGGAATGTGATTTTTCAACCTTTTCTTGGACATTTTTTTTCTTCTAAACTTTCTTTTGATTCGAGTGTAGAAGTGACTCTTTTTGTTTGAATTTTCTGTTCAGTGAAACCAAACCACTAAAATTTTAATATTTATTAAATTCCTGAGCCCATTTGGCAATTAACTCCTTTTTTTTCCTTTCTTTTTTGTTTAAAAAAAAATAAAAATTCAAATTCCTTTATTCACACTACCAACCAACTTTCTTCACTTTTTTCTTATAAAAAATTCAAAATTCCTTTCACTTTTATATCACATCAGTCAATTCTTATTATTATTTAAAAAAAAAAAAAAAAAGATAACGAAAAAATCATTCAACAATTTTAAAATATATTAACTCATCGAGGACAACTAAATAAATTAACTCTAAACGTGAAAAAATAAATTACAAGTTATACTTATCTAATTTAAATAATGATTAAATTTTGTTGAATTATTTATTTATTTTATTATTATATTATTTAATATTTAATCAATATTTTTATAGAACTCTATCTTTTAATCTTATTCCGTAAGAATCAAAACCCTATCTTTGCCACTAAAAAATATTCGGCTCCTAGACAAAAGGAAAAAGAAAAGTAATCATTCCACCGCTCATCCGTATTTATTCAAACACATGTTCCTTCGGTTGAAACATTTGGACTATGGACGTCAGTAATCATCCATCCACAGTGAGAAAGCATGCATTAGTCATTAGATACCCGGCCACCATAAATTCAAGAATTAGCTTAGTTTTTCAAAATATATATATTTTAAAAATAAATCCCTCAAAATATATATATATTTTTTTTTGTGCAATAGATCCTTCAAATTTAATTTCCTCCCCTCCAATTTTTTTTATTTAAGTTCCCCACTTCGCACTTAGTTTTTCAAAATATTTTTTTAAAAATCCCTCAATATATATATATATTGTGAAATAGATCCTTCAAATTTAATTTCCTCCCCTCCAATTTATTTATTTATTTAAGTTTCCCACTTCGCACTTAGTTTTTAAAATATTTTTTTAAAAAAAGAATCCCTCAAAATATATATATATATATTGTGAAATAGATCCTTCAAATTTAATTTCCTCTCCTCCAATTCTTTTATTTAAGTTCCCCACTTCGCACTAAAATTCCTGATTCCGCTGATTGTGCTAATTCCACATACATAATTAATTACAACTTGCATATATATATATATAGGAATGGACTTTTCGTTTTGACAATAACGTACGTACGGTAGAACCAAGCAAGACTAATTAATTGTTGAAAGCGGTTTTCTAGAACTTCTCTTTCCTTTTTTTTTAGGCCTTTTTCTTTTTGGAGAGAGAGGGGGCCGGGACCAAACTTATTAATTATCAATTGGTACAAAAATTTAAACACTTCAAAATTGACTTTCTCAAACTTGCAATACGATATCAGCGTGGATCAATTGTAACTACTTTATCTTGGCATGATCATAGTAGCATTTACTCGTTGGGAACTAATGACAGAAAGAACCTAGACAGTAGAAAAGAGTAAACCCTCCTTCAAACCTGGTTTGGTAGTCATAACTTGACTCAATTCTGGCCACCATATCATCAATGGAACCCAAGACGACTAATGCTAATTAAACTTATATGAAAATTCTCATTACCTATTCGAACTCATGCCCTAATAGGTGCTCAATCACTTAAAAGAGTTTCCTTAGGACGATTTAACCACAATGGACTCGATGGTTGGTAGTTCTAGAATCGAGGACCCGGAAAGAGCATGAATATTCCAATTAGTGAGCTACTAAATGAGCAGCTAGCTGTAGTAAAAGGAGGCCGGGAGTTTCGCACAAGATCTAGTCTTAGCTAGCCTCCTAATTTGACTATCCGTACATCAGAAAAGTATACCCAAATTGGAAGAAAAAAATCACCAAAAGTTTATATGATCAATTGCTCCAAACTTTGACATATGAGGAAATTTAGTTCATTGATAAATTTTTTGTAAAACACATAATTTTTTATGCTCCGTTTGTTTCAACATAAAATATTCGACAAAATCATTTTCTTTTAAAAAATAATTTCTCTAAAAATATTTTTCAGCGTTTAGCTTGTACGAAAAAAAATCATCAACGGTGTAAAATGGAATCCGACAACATCCGGCTTCCGTTGCCGGATTCCGACAAAAATTTCTAGATTCCAGGAAGTTTGGCTAGAATCTGATCCGTCGGAATCTAGCGACATCGCAGGATTTCGGCGGTAATTGCCAAATTCCGGCACTCGGATACTAAAATTCGGGGATCTTCGGCGGTAGAGTCGGGTTACCTACAAACTCCAGTGTCCAGCAGTGGTGGATTCCTATAAACGTGCGTGCAATAATAAAGAGTTTAAATCCATAAAACGATTTACGATTTTCAAAAATCGTAAATCGTTTTCCAAAAATATTTAAAGAGGCTTTTACGGTTAAACTGAAAATAATTTCTATTGAACATTATTTTCACCCCCACAAAACACCAAAAAATGCCAAAAATATTTTTCAGAAAACATTTTACGCCGAAACAAATGGAGCATTAATTTGTATATCTTGATTCGGATTGATGTATGCTACTCATACTAACCACCGTACATCTTAAATAACATCATTCCAAAATCTTAAGCAGAAATAAAATTGTGAATTTAATCATTTTATTAATATTTTAACACTTTATTAATGTGTGGTTTTAGACTCCCTTCAACAAGTAAAATTCATCACGTGAAATATTTAATTGGAATTGGCCGGCATAAAATGTAAAGTAAGGATTCAAACTTAAGAGTACTTCTACTTTAATATCATGTTAATTAAAAATCGCTAATTAGTTATATATCTTAGAAACTTAAACGAATAAAAAATAAAAAAAATAATTATTTAATTAATATTATAACATGCAGTACAAAATTAGATTCAGACTACGAAAGTGATGGATGAATTCATTGACAGAAATCACGCTCAATATATGCTCCAACTCAAATTTGTCTTATGCAATGTTTGGCGATTACGTAAAACTGTTTTCCTTCTCAAATTTGTCTGATGCATTAATGTTTTGGGAATTACGTGAAATAACTGCTTTGCTTCGTTGAAATTCTCGGAAACCAAACAAAACCCACAAAGCAAACAAAATTGGACTTGTTTGTCTGATAGGGGAACAACTATACTGCACCACAGGCTGCTGCAAGAGTCGTGGAAAACTGGTTCTCTTGATGCGCGCAAATTGATACTTCTAGGTGGCGTACAGTGAAAGAGTAGTGTAATATATATATATATATATATATAAACACATAATAATTTAAAGAAATAAAGCATGAATGAAAAATATAGAGATTTCAGATGGTTCAGTTTATAATCTATGTTTATATGTTAAAGCTTTTATAATTATATTTTTTCTTGATCATTTGATTGTGTACAACGCTCTATTTAAAAATAAATAAATAAATTTAAACGTTACACGTCTCTTCTACTTTTATATTAACGTACAACAATAATATAATTTATACAAACCAACTTAAAAATTTTGTAACTCTTATCTCAATAGTATATATAGCATTACTCTTTTCTAAGTCACGTGCATG
The DNA here is from genome assembly GCA_028654335.1 of Alnus rubra. Lineage (NCBI taxonomy): Eukaryota > Viridiplantae > Streptophyta > Magnoliopsida > Fagales > Betulaceae > Alnus > Alnus rubra. Next base: position 220,354 of record JAJPGS010001384.1, on the reverse strand, counting down.
TAACTTACAGTTAGCTTCTTAAGAAAATTGTCTCCTATCTCGCACTTTTTGTGTTTTTTTTTTCTTCCTCCTGGTTAAGCTTGTCGATCCATCTGATCAAAGTCTAAAAGGATCTTTAATTTCCACTGTCCTTTAATAGCTAGTAATAGAAATTGGCTACCAAAAGAAGGGATAGGGACAGGCCAGGGATGTGGGACACATGCAACAACGTATTTAATTTGGATAGAGGCTCGATCGTTTGACTTAATCGTGGGCTAGCCGTTAATCTTTCAATGATCTTTCTTAATCTTTCTTAATCTTTCTGTTGCAGTTAAGTCACGTAGAATATTTAATTTATATTTTAATATGAGAAATGCTAGATTTACTACATTGGCACAACAAGGGAACAACTCCCCCTTACATGAGGGTGGAGCCCAATGTGTGAGGGTGTTGTGCCCATTTTGTGCAATAATCATTTTTCTTTTAATATTTTTTTTTATGTGTGGGTTTCAATTTTTTCTTAATAAGTAAGTTTTAATACGTAAAATATTTAATTAAATTGAGAAGTAAATGACAAAAATAAGGTTCGAACTCAAGATCTTAATTTGATATACTCTGATACTATATTAAATTATCACTTATAGAAAAAATAAATTAATTTAATCATTTAATTTATATTTTAATAATAATATGTACGTATTAATTCTCTATTATGTTGGCTGGATTTAGCTAGATGGCTTCTTCTTTTTTCTATTCATGGAGGGTTGTCTTTCATCATTCTTAATCCGAATAGAAGAGATAATAAGAGACGGTTTAGCTAGCTATAGGGACAAATTAAGCCAGATATTTTAATGGGAGGGGGCCAAATAATTTTTTTTTTTTAAAGTATGGATTAAAGTATATATATATATATAAAGCCAAATTTTAAGTAAATTAAACATGCATAACCCAGTTTTTATATTTTTATTATTCCCTTCAAATTAAGTATCAATAAGCAAAATTGTAAAGGAAGTTTTTAATTTGGAAAAAAAAAAAGGTTTCAATTGCTGTACTGAAATTAGAAATTTCAGTTGGATGAATTGTGTGCTTCTTGGCGTTCTCGCTTGGCTTTACCTGGATGACATAGCTCTTGAAGCTAACATTCACTTTCTCCTTTTGTTAAAACAACCCACTATAACAAACATAGTAGTTCACTAACTGTTATGCAAAACACATTATATTCTACACAAAACACATTCTGTTAAATGCAACACAATACAAATGAAACGCATATCTTCTAGACTTTTATAATGCTATCTAGTTATATTGAAATAAATCATCATTTTACGTTATCATTGCCATGCATCCTTAGGAAATTGAGCTTTGTTAGGCTTGTGACTCTTCGAGTCCACACCCGTCTTCTTTCAATGTACTGGTTTACTAAACCCCTTTCAAACATTTACTTTGAACAAAACATTTGCAACTTTATAAAGCTCCTTCTATTGTTACTTTTCTCAGACATTTCTGTTGCTACTCGTAAAATATTAAAAGAAAATGTTTTGACAAAAAAGCTATCGTTTCAAATGAGATAAAACTAGTTGAAGAGATGATAAAAGGGAAAGGGCCGGGCTAAAGGGCAAAAAAAATTTCTTGTTAAGGGCCAATAGGCAAAAAAAAAAACCTTTTTTTTTTTTTTTTTACCTTAAAATTTTTTTCTTCTTAAAAGTTTACTTATTGTTTAAGCATGAGCTAGAGTCCCATTTGCTACATTGAGATTAATTTTGAGATTATATATAAGAGTGACATAGCGAAAGCGAGTTGGTGAAGGCCGAAGGAAAATTGTGTTTCACTCACAAAGTCTCCACACACACGTTGAAAAGTAAAAACCAAGAACTGAAAAAAAAAAAAATAATAATAATAATAATTCCAGAAATTGGGGGGCTCCCTTCCTCCCTCCGTCGCTGGCTAGCTAGATGGCTTGAGTAGTGAAGGTAAGAGAATTTCTTTCAACTAGGATATTGTATAAGTCTTAAATATATCTTAATTTGTTATTCAGTGAGACTGAATTATTTAAATGAATTTATCAAGAAATTATAATTATAATATTGAATAGTCCATAGTAACGAAAAGGTCAAGAATTTTAATTAGTAGGAAAGAAAAGAGATTGGATGTCTTGTTCATCGATCCTTGTCCAAATTAAACTCCTAGTTGTAGTGTTACCTAATCGCTCAAAAAATCTTTCTCCAAAATGATTTGTAATTTTGTACCGGTGGGTCATGCCGATCTTCTAACTAATGTTGAGATTAATCTTAACCGACCATCGAATCAATTTTTATTTTTTAAAAAAGAAAATGAAGAGGAAAATAGTACACGTAATTTTTTCAAACTAAAACTTAACCCGCAATGTTTCTCTCCCCCGAACTAAAGAAGGCATCAATGTCCCTTTCAAATTATCAAAAAAATTGCTATGTACCTTTTTTTATCCCACAAAAAGAGAAAATGCCCTTAATTTTTTTTTAATAAAATAAAAATACCCTTAAAAGTTCATTAAAAAAAAAAAGTGGGTTGTTGTGGGTCTTCACACAAGACCAACAACCAATTAATGTTGTGGGTCTAGTAACCCACGGTGGCGCCCACGGCCGTTGTGAACCACAACAGTGTCATGGGTCTAATGAGGATCTACATCAACTTTCATGGCCATATGTCATTTGGGAAAGTTGCAATTTTGTGGTGGGAGAGGGACACTCATGAAATCTTTAATTTGGGAGAATATTACAAATTGAGCATTCATTATAGGGGATATATGTACTTTAATTTTTTCAAAAAAAATTAAGAATTAGTTTGAATTACCATGTCAACATCGTAGAATAGTTATGAGATATAAATATAATCAGAGATGGAGGGAGGGGGGGGCTGGCAGGGGCCATGGCCCCCCTCCCAATTTCCTAAAAAAAAAAAAATTTTAGGTGGAAATTTTTTTTTTCTAAAAGATTAAAAAATATAACGTAAAAATAAAAATTTAGTTTATTTGGCCCTACCAAAATTTTTTTTTTGTCATTGGCCCTCGCCCATAAAAACTTTTGGCTGTCCCTTATGTAGTTTTCAGCATCAATAGTGTTATTCTTTACACATATTTATCATCGGCTGACGTGATGTATTTTAAGTGGTTTTTTTTTTTTTTTTTTTCTTTTTATAAGTTACTCAAATGAAAAGCCACTTTAAAATACACTACTAACGTAAAATGGGTTAACAGTAACAAATAACAATAGTAGTCTTTTAGCATTAATTACACGTACATTACTAAAAGTATTCGTATCCTCCATTAATTGAAATTGAATCTTCTCTATGTTCAAAGAGTTCGCACAAAAGATTGTTAGATCGAGTCCACTATACATCGAATAAAACGAACAAAAAAAAATAAAAATAAAAAATCTTACAGCTAGCCCACATAGTCTGAACATTTCCATTCAAGCTTAAAAGTATTAGGGTTGACTATTCTAGTCATCTGCATAATTAAGCTCGCGGTTAGATAGCTGCCAGCCAGCTGCCAGCCAGCCACCCATTCGCACCTACTACTCGCGCTAGCTCTTTCCTATATAAAGGGTGCATCCCGTGTAAGAGCAAGCATAAAATCCTACATTCCAAGCGACAGTCTCCCTAGCTTCTTTCCTAGCCTTAATCCCAACTATGTCTTCCTTTTTACTTAAGCTGGCAATTATGTCTGCTATTTTGTTGTTGCCGAGGTCCAACGCTCAACTGAGCTCCACGTTTTATGCTACCACATGCCCGAATGTGTCAGCAGTTGTACGTGGGGTGATTGAGCTGGCTGCACAAAACGACGTCCGAATTGGTGCCAAACTCATCCGCCTTCATTTCCACGATTGCTTTGTTGATGTGAGTTCGATCTTCTCAATCTCATCTTTCGTGTGTAGTGTTTAAACTACGTACGTATACGTACCACTTTATTAAATTTCATGTTTTGATATCGTAAACTCAAAGGAACCACGTACCTTAATACTCTTTATAGTTTCTTTCACTATTCTTTTTCTTATTTTTTGACAGTATATATATATATATATATATACTAACGAATATATATTTAACTGCATGTATTGGGTGTACGTAGGGCTGTGATGGCTCCATTTTGCTAGACAATGCTGATGGCATAGACAGCGAGAAAGAAGCAGGTCCTAATAAAGACTCAGTAGATGGATTTACAGTGGTTGATGACATCAAAACTGCGGTAGAGAATGTTTGCCCAGGAGTAGTTTCCTGCGCAGATATCTTAGCCATTGCTTCTCAGATATCTGTTTCTTTGGTAATTAATTCCATTGCAATTCTCCGATAAAGATAACGTAGACGCGCGTAGCTTTTCTTGAATCTTTTCTTGTTTTTATAATTATAATTATACACTTAAACTTTAAAAAATATTAATTTAATGTACTCATTTTTCAATTTTTTTTTTAATTTTACCCTTATTTAGAATTTTTTGTTTTAAATTCTTTCGAAATTCTTAAAATACCCCATTTTTTAGAAACAAAATATTAAAAAAATAATCAAAGATTCTAAAAAATAAGAGCGGTAATTTAGAAATTTTGGCGACCATCCATTAGGATTTAATGAAAAATTCTAATGGCCAAATAAAATTAAAAAATAAAAGATGAATAACATGATAATTATTGCAGGGAGGAGGCCAAACATGGGATGTTCAACTGGGAAGACGAGATAGCAGGACTGCGAACAGGGCAGGAGCTAATAGTAATCTTCCAAGTCCTTCGGAAACCCTGGAAGGGATTAAAGGCAAATTTAGCGACGTGGGACTTGACACTACTGACCTAGTTGCTTTATCCGGTAACTTAAATGAATCATACATATAAGCTAATTATCCAATTATAAAAGAGAAAAAATTTCACTTATCACATTTAATCTTTTAATACTTTTACAATCATATCTTTAAACTTTAAAAAATGTCAATTGAATGTGTCAATCTTTTAATTTTTTTCAATTTCACCCGGAAACGGAACCAATATTTGATATGAGGGGAGACAAGACTAAGAAATGAAATTTTTTAAGGGTAAAAAATTAATTTGGGGGGTCAAACTGATAAAAATAAATAAAATTTTAGGGAATTTTTTTTTTTTTTTTAAAAAAATAGATATTTTTAAAAAAAATTGTGGGTATAGATGCGGGAGCAGTTTCACCTTTGATTTCACCAATATGTTAGGATCTTTCGTTAAACCTTGTCAAAATTTTAAAAATACATATATTTTTTTATTAAAAAAAAACATATATATATATACTAAAATTCAGGCATTTTTGTAAATTCTGTTAAATCTTAACCACGCCTAAATCCTTACAATTTTTTTTTCCTTAAAAAAATGAATATTTTAAGAATTTTGACACCATACCCCTCCGTTAGGATTTAACGAAAAATTCTAAAGAGAGAGATGAAATTGAAAAAAAATAAAACAAAATTGAAAGATGAATACACTAAATTGACACTAGCTTTTTAAAGTTTTATGGATATAATTACAAAAGTGATGAAAAAGATCAATACTAAGTACATAGTAAATGAAATTTTCCCAATTATAAAATTACGAGTAATTAATATTGCTATTCTTTGCATTTCAATATTTATTACCTCCATTTTGCACCGACTAATGTCTCGTGTTTTACGTACAGGTGCGCATACATTTGGAAGGGCACGATGCAGGTCCTTCAATCACCGCCTTTACGACTTTGAGAGCACAGGAAACCCAGACCCCAGCATAGACGCAACGTACTTAGAAACGCTTCGTCAAACATGTCCTCAAGGTGGGAATGAGGATACGTTAACTGACCTTGATCAGGCGACGGCGAATGACTTCGATAATAACTACTTCACGAACCTGCAAAACAACAAAGGGCTTCTCCAAACTGATCAAGAGCTGTTTTCGACAATTGGAGCTGACACAATTGAAATCGTAAACCGTTTTGCTAGTAGCCAGAGTGACTTCTTTGACAGCTTTGGTCAATCCATGATCAATATGGGAAATATAAGCCCTCTGACTGGAAGCAATGGAGAGATTAGGTCAGATTGTAAAAGGGTGAACTGATCAAGTGTTTGAAACTAGCTAGCTAGCAAGTTTTTTTAGGATATTAATTACCCAATCAAATATATATATATTTCAATCCCCAAGGAGGTAATGGGTACAAGTTTTTGTTTTGTTTGTGATCTTCTATATATATTGGTATTAGTCTAAGAGAAGTAAGAACAATTGTGTACTTGCTATGATTTTTGGGTACATGTATTTTTATTTTATTTTATCTTTTCTGATGAAAAAAAATACTGTATTTGCATGATGAAATATATTTGTTTTATCAATTTGTACTATGTGGTTTTTTTTGTGGTAAAATTTGCAACTTCGGATCTAAGATAATAAATTTTGGGGAGAACTTCACTTATAACTATTGAATTAATTTTCACCCATTTTGAAAGAAGGTACCTAAACTTTAAAACATCTCAATTTAGGATATCCATTTTTTCATAAAGTTTCAATCTCGATCATCCGTTAAAATTTTCCGTTAAATTCTGTTAAAATTTCCAAAATATCCCAATTTTTTTTTTAGGAAAAAAAAAATTACTAGGATTTTAGTGTTGGTTAAAATTTAACGGAATTCGTAAAAATACCCATAACTGAATATTTGAAAAAATTTATAAATTTCTTTTAAAAAGATAAACACGGGTATTTTGGAAATTTTGAGAGGATTTAACAGAAAATTCTAATAGATGACTGAGATTGAAACTTTCTGAAAAAATAGATATCCTAAATTGAGACGTTTTAAAATTTAGGTATCATCTTACCCTAAAATGAATTGAGACGTTTTAAAATTTATGTATCATCTTTCAAAAAGGATAAAAGTTCTGAGGTTATAAGTGACGTTCTCCCTAAATTTTGTTAATTTTTAGTGGGCTAGTGGAAGATTATAGTGTGTTTTTGTTTGACTTTTATGTTTGTATGGTTAATCTCGAAGTACTTTGTAGAAATTTTGGAAGGATCTCTTATAAGTCAGATATTTATAGCTACGGAACGATGGTTTTTGAAATGATTAATTGCGCGAAGAATGAATATAGATCACGAGATTGATTGTTTGTTTGTTTTTTCATTCTTTTCCTTTTTGTATTGGTTCCTCAGCAACCAGATGATGCATTAATGTACAAAACAACAGTTAACATTTTTCTGGTGCATTGGGATTGGTGATTTGTTCTGCATGTGATTTTTGTAGTGTTTGATATATATATATATATATATTATAATTATTTGTAATATGAATGCCACTATTGGATTCATAAATAATAGAAAAGAAAATAAGCCAAAGGCCTTGAATTTACTGTGAAAAGTTTCTTTCTGTAGTCAATACGTTGTAATAATTCTGAATTTTCTTTCACTTTTGTTGCTGAGAATGTGTGGGAAATAGTAAAGCTAGAATTTCTTTATCTTTGAATTTTTTGAAAAAAATAAAGATAGAAAGAAATCCTTTTCATTATTATTATTCTTTTCTCTGAAGATTCACTGAAAATTTTGCCTAAATTAAATTATTTAAAAAATAATAATAATATTTGCGCTATCACCTATCACTAAACATCATATAATTTCTTAAATTTGTTCAACACCAATAACAAAGCAAGATTAGAATATCATTTGACAATTGTTTTACAAAAACATGAAAGTCAAACTATCTAAATAATAACATGTTTAATTAGTTAAGCACGGTTTCTTTCGTCGATTCTCAAGAACTTCCATTTGGCGGTGATGAATATATTCTTTTTGAATTTCAGACAAGCCACTTGTATCCATCAGCATAATTTTGTCATCTTCTCTCGCTTGTTCTGCTTGAAGCTTTTCTTGTTTAAATCGAAGCCTCTCTCGCTCGTGCATATTATGAAGTTTATCTTGCTCTTGAATGGATGTTTCTTCAATAAGTTTACTTTTCCTCTCTTCCTTTATTTCATTTAGTGTCTCCACAACATCCGCACTTGCACTTTTTTTGCTCTTTCGTTTATTCAATCGCTCCTTTTCGGCCTTCCGGCGGCCTTGTGGTATCTCCAAATCTACAAAGTGATTGGTAGAGCTATCATCGTCCTCTAGATTTATCAGATCTAGAGTAGGAGAATATGTGGTTGCAAATGTTCTTTTTCTCGATTTTTTCTTGCCATTAATCCATTGAGGTTGGCACCTCAACACATTCCAACAATGTTCAAATTGAAATGAAATTTTCTCAAATTCTTGAAACATAAGTTTCGCCTTAATAATCTGCAAATTAAAAGAAAAAAAAAAATAGAAAACGATTAGACCCCTATCACTATTGGTGGGTTGATGCATTGACACAACATTCAATAGAATATATACCTTGTCTTGCTCATTCAATCCACTTTGATGCATTGACTCAATCTGTGATAAATATCCACAAAACTTTTTTGTACTCGTATGAATTGCTGACCATCGATGCGTTAGAGATACCTCAGTACGTTCAGAAATGAATGTCTTATTCTCGTGAAAGTACTCCCAAATTCTCCACCAGTATGTCTTGTGTTCTTGCTCGTTTCCTTTTACTGAATCCAAACAAGTATTTAGCCACGCGGATACAAGGAGATTATCTTCTTTTATGGTGAAGTTGCTACCCCGTGATTTCTTAGCACTAGATTCTATTTCTACTTGAGATGGAGACATTTGACCCATTAGATTTGGAGATCCCATCAATTCATTATCAAGGCGAGACTCCTCATATAAGAGATTTGTGAAGTTATCGTCTTCTTGCATTTGCCAATCCATCAACTAAAATGCAAACAATAAAGTAAATTAGGAATGACCATTACTATGAAAAACCATTACTATGATATGATAAAATCCAACATAATTGTGACAATTACTACTCCCTTAGAGATTGTCTAGCAAGATCGAACATATCAAAATATCTTCCAAGCTCAACAGGAAGCTCCTTTCCATTAGAGTTCTTGAGCTGGTTCTAGAAACCTCTAAACTCTCAAAATAGCAACAACATTCAGAACAACAGAAGACCAGCTAAAGAACTCTTGACAGCAACATGACTACAACTGCACCCTGGAGATTTTCTATCATTCATTCTCAACCTACGAAAAAACAAAATCTTAAAACGAACCACCAATTCTATTTAAGCATTTAGCATCAGCTGCAACTACCCAAACATCATCTTCCACAATTTTGCACAAACCCGCCATTTGGCTGCTGAGAAGCAGGAAATTAACTCCGTGAAAAGTTCTTAGAACACAGTATAGCAAAACTTGTTCAGATTCTGATACCTAGCAGCAATCCATTCATGGCTATCCAACAAAAGGAACCAACCCCATTAACTCTTTAACCAATAACCAGTGCACAAGCATGAGTTCACCCAATATGGCATAAGATTCACTGTTATCTGCTATATTCTGACATACCCCAAAAACAAGCAGCACAAGAAAACACACAAAACCCGTTCAAAAAGCCAAGAACCAACTACTGAACTGATACAACACTGCCAAATCCAAACATACAACAAACACAATTGTTGAATCTAGTCAACCATCTATGTCAAACCATCAGTCATCAAATTACTACTTACACCACAAAGAAGAATGATAATGCTGAAATTAAAGAATCAAATCACGCCAACTTCAGCATGCAAACACATTCAACTCACACTCAACCCAGAACCCCCGTTTTAGTAGCCACTCATTCCACAACCCACTCCAAAACCCAATTCACAAAACTCTACAAAGGCACCAACTTTTGCACCGAAAATCGAACCCATAGCCCCGTATCTCAGCAATCAAGCAACATTCCCACCAAAATGAGCATGAAAGCACATATGGTTCTGTTAGAGAATATATGTATATACTAAGGGTATTTTAGTCTTTGTATTGCCTTTAGGGTTATTATATTGTTTTTGCTTGTTTTGTCTTGTTCTCTGTACAGAACATTATGTGAAAATGAAAACAGAGCAACCAGCGTGCGGCTGTAGCTCTCATTCTGTGTGTCTTTTGTTCTTTGATTGTCATGAGTTTGTGCAAAACTATCAGTGTCAGCTGAGATTATACAAATAAACAAATACCCACAAAGTACCAACCAAGAAATGAGCAAAAAATGCAGTACCGAGATGAAAAGAGGAGGCTTTGGAGCGGTAGCATGCTCGTTTTGCTCACGGAGAGCTCCTTCGTGAGGGAGAAAGAGCTGCAGAGGGAGGCTTTGGAGCAGAGGAGTGAGAGAGAGACTATGTTAACAATAATAAATGAAGATGCTACAGTAATTCTTTACTAGTAAAGAGTCACTGTAGCATTATGTTGGTTTAAAGATTTTGAAGAGAGTGTTGGGAGTGGGGTTTTGGGGTCTTAAAATAGCCAAAATTTAAAGATTTTGTTCTTTTAGAGTCTATTGGAGATACTCTTACACGCTAGAATAGATAACGGAATATGAGTTGACTAGTAACTAGGAAGAAACAGAATCCAAATCCACAACCTTGAATTAGAAATTTTAGTATGAAGGAACATTGGAGTATCACCGCCACATCCTTGTCTTCTCAAGGAGACTAAGATATTAATTACTCAAACAAAGGTCTTTGGACAAATTTTACCCATATCAGATAGAAAGGAAAATAAACAAGATTCTTATTTCAAATATGAAATTTAAATTACATACTAGTTAAATAAGGGTCTTTAGGACATATTTTACCCAGATCAGGAAAAGCAAAATAAACATTTTTATTTTTTTATTTGAGACTTTAAGTTGCACTGTTTAGTCATACAGAACACTGACTAAACAGGCAAAGTTCAGAAGCGGAAGTTCGAAAAGATGCATGGGGAGGGAGCCCATGAAACTCTGACATTATTCTATAAACTTTGGAAAGGGCTGCGTAAACAAGCAACAGAAGTACAACACATAATTGGGAAGAGGTTTGTTGAGCTTTAAGAGAGACCAATAACCTTTCCGGTGGCTGTGTCAAGATCAATGTCGTAAAAGCAAGGCCTTGTTGGGAGCCCTGGCATTGTGCTCATTGTCCCAACTAAAGGATAGATAAATCCAGCTCCAATGCTAGCCCTCAAATCCCTTATTGGCAAGATAAATCCACTTGGGGCTCCTTTCTCAGAGGCATTGTGTGAAAAAGAATACTGTGTTTTCGCCATACAGATTGGCAGACCAGAAAACCCTTGCCTGCTGTACATCTCAATCTGCTTCTCTGCCTATTTACACAGAAAGAAAGAAAGAAAGAAAGAGAGAAAGAAAGATCGCAGAATCAGCTTGGAAGTACATTTCAATCAACAGAAAAGAAGAAAGAAATCTCATTGTCAGCCTTTGAGTGCATCTCAATATTTATGTCCAACTTGAGACTAAAACCCATAAAAGATGGGATTTGAAAAAATTGATCATGAAATTAAAAAGTGAACTAAAACAATATTAAACGAGTCAGGAGTTTACCTGCTCAGAGTATTCAACACCACTGGCACCATATGACCCGGCTATTGCCTCTATTTTTTCTTTGATACCAATATCCAGAGGATATAAGAACCTTAATGGTTGTGTGACATTCTCACAAGCTCTTTGAACTGAGATCCCGAGGTCAACCTGAAAAACATGATAATATTTATCAATTAGTAAAAAAGCCCATCTATTGCAAGTTTAAAAACATTAACTGTCATCTACATAGGCTCAGGGAGGAGAGAAATTCAGGATTTGACTGCTGCCAGCAATTCCATCTTCTCAGTTCAACAGATGCAATAGACAACAAACAATGACATACCAGGTGTGCTTAGAGCGCGAAGCTCCAAGATCAAACGCTACTGACACCTGAAGTGAAGTGTGTTTAGAGAAGTGATCCCAAAATGCATTCTTTTTTTTTCTTTTTTTTCTATTTGAGCTTCTTGGAAAAGCCAAATGAGCTAAAAAGCATCCCTTTTTTATTTTTAAATTAATGGTTGCATCATGAAGCAATGGCAATGGACCATTCATTTGTCATGCAAACACTACTGTTCCAGTGTGCTACAACACACAAACATATATCTCATTACAAATGAAAACCTTCGGGGATAAAATCTAGAAGTCAAACCTCTCTCTCTCTCTCTCTCTCTCTCTGGCGCTTTTAACAACAAGAGAAGTACATTCCTCTTGCTGGTTAGGGTGTATCTCTAGTGGCTCATGATGTCTGTTTCATCATATGGTGTTCTTGTCAAGAAATCTAACAAACAAAAATGGAGAAGATATGAAGATCAGGGACAAGCAGGAATAATTATGATTTACTGCTATACTTAAAACGCCTCTTTTTATTAGGTTCAAGAAAACAAGTAAACAATATAGAGGCACATTCAAAATAAGGCTGGATTAGATGGGAGATTCAAGATTATCGAAGGACTAAAATTGGGGTTGCAATTTGGAGAAAGATGGTCTATGCTAGAGTTGGCAAACAAATCAAGGTTCTTACTTGGGATAGAGCACATACTAGTTTTTTTTTATAAGTACATACTAGTTATTGTCATACGAATTGATTTTTCTCTTATATGTTTTTATATTTTTCTAGTTATTATGTTTTAGTGAGTAGAGATTGATGGTCTCTTGGATTAATTAAGACTAATTAAGGGAACAAAGTGACTAACCGCTCCTTTTCCACCATGGGCATGATGAGTACAAATTACTGCATCGTATGCCCCAGCAGCCAAAGCTGAATTTCTGACTGCGTTGAGTTCTGCCTCAGTATCAGTAGAGAACTTGTTCACAGCAACAACGACATTCACACTATAAGCCTTTGTGTTCAAAATATGTCTGGCCAGATTCACACAACCTGCTTCAACAAGAGCCACATTCTCAGTTAAGTAGGCACGATCAAGAGGCTTCCCAGCAACAACTTCTGGCCCGCCACCATGCATTTTCAAGGCCCTTATTGTAGCCACAATAACAGCACACTGAGGTGTCAAACCACTATATCGGCATTTTATATTCATGAACTTCTCAGTTCCAATATCAGCACCGAAACCTGCTTCTGTGACCACAAACCCTCCAGGTCCCACCAGTTTTATTGCAATCTTATCAGCCACAATAGAAGAATTCCCATGAGCAATATTTGCAAAAGGACCAGCGTGAACAAGAACTGGGGTTCCCTCCAGAGTCTGCATTAAAGTAGGGTTAATAGCATCCTTCATGAGCACAGTCAAAGCACCTCCAACTCCAAGATCATCGGCAGTTATAGGGTCACCAGCCTTGCTATTTCCAATTACCATCTTCCCAAGCCTCTCTCTCATATCAGCTAGAGATATTGTGAGGGCCAAAACTGCCATGATTTCACTGGCAACTGAGATATCAAATCCTGTTTCTCTCACCATCCCTTTTTCTTCTGGGCCCTGGCCAATAGTAATCTTCCTCAAGAATCGGTCATTAACATCCATTACTCTTCTCCATGTGACCGAATCAGGGTCAATATCAAGTCTAGCAAATTTCTTAACTTCTTGTGGTGTAAGATCCTCAGGCCTGGTCTTTGAGATACCAAGCTTCTTCAGACGCCTAAACATGATGTCACTAAAGCACCGTTTTCCTTCTTTGCCTGGTGGGCATAAACGGTTTAAGAGAGCCTTGTCTGATTGGGTTGACTCGTGGAATATCCGGGTATCAATGGCAGCAGCTAGAAGATTGTTTGCAGCTGTAATTGCGTGAATGTCTCCTGTTAGGTGAAGATTGAACTCATCCATTGGGATCACTTGACTGTAACCACCACCTGCCGCACCCCCTTTGATTCCAAAAGTAGGTCCTTGTGATGGTTGACGAAGGCAGGTAACAACCTAACATCAGAAACACAGAGAATTGCTTATCAGAATATTGTCTAATATGCTCCCAGTATAGAGTAACCAAATTGTGAGATGTTGTGAAGATTTTACATCCAAGCAATCACCATCATAATTCAAAATTCATGTTTGATTACAAGAGCCAGTCAACAAGAATTTTTAAGTTGGATAGCCAGAACCATAATTAACACATTCATTCTTTCTCAGACGAAGTGTGAATAAAAACTTCAGACTTAGCAGATACTGAATGAGCCGGTATTTAGTAAGAGATTGTTACTTGGTTAATTACATACAACAGAAACTTAGCTGAAGACCAGGAAACCTCGAAAGCTACCAGAACAAAGAAAGATTAGTAAAGGAATGGCAAAATACAATAAAGATTAAACACATATAACAACGGCACAGTTGTTAACGAGATCTTCTAAGTCCACCAAATCCGCATTTCCTCAGTTAATGCCTTCAATGGCTCATACCCCACAACTACTAATCAGGCATTTCATGTTAACCTACCCTCTTTGATTTTATGGAGTCGCACGTCTTCAAATCTTACTCGCATTCTGTTAAGGTTGTTAAACGGAATCGCTTGTCCATGCTCAGGCTCAGGCTCAGGCGCTCAGCTGCTTTATCAATCAAATGAGTGAAGCTCTAGATAAGAAAGAGCAAAAGCTCTAGCCTCTAGATAAGAAAGATCATCAGTAACTGTTCATTTTTCCCTTCTATAGGTAAAGGAAATAAATTTGACACAAAACCAAATGTTGGATTAGGTTAACGATAAACACAAGCCTGGCCAACCTAAACATATCAATCATAAAAAGGTTTACTCCAGCGTCCAAGCCCAGCTCGACTATTTCTACACTGAGCTAGAATAAAATTAGATTAGCTTGGTTCATTTGCACCAAATCCTGCATTTCTTCTATTCTTAGCATACCCGAAATACAGCTTCTATAGAAATGGTCTTTATATTTTGGGAAAACTACATTTGCCCCCTTTAATTACCATCATTTTTGCAATATCCCCCCAATGTTTCTATTTTTGCAATGTCCTTCCCAGTCTACCAATGAGGTTGCAATGGGGTTGCAACCCTCATATTTTTGTTATCCTCTCTGATGTTTAAGAGCACTTTCCCGAACATTGAGTAGGCACAATCTCAACTTGTAGTGGTCGATAGTGCCATTCTCTAAAATAGAAGTGCATATAAAATGGTTAAAGCCTAAGGGGGGATATAATTCAAGACTTAACCTGATTGAAGACAACATAGAAATATGATCAAAATGTAAGTACTAAAGCAATTACCTTCTTATCAAGAAAAGCTCCCAATGCTTGACAAAGCCCAACAGTTGTAGTAGACTTGCCTTCTCCAAGAGGAGTAGGAGTAATCCCTCCAACCACCACATAGTATCCATCTCTAAATCCTTCAAGCTCATTAAGCACAGATAACAAAACCTGCACAGCACAACACCCCAAACCATTCAATCCACAACACCTTACATTAAACAAAAACTGGGTCAACCTTCCATTCGCTTGCTCTATCATTACCTTCTCGATTGAAAAGAAAATAAAACTCAAGCAAAAGAAACCCAGGTCAATCAAATCAATGTTCTTGATCTCAACCAAAGAAAAAAAAAAAAGAATTAAACTTTATAGTAAAAGACAACAATCAATTGCATTCAAGCGGAGTTTCAGTATATAATCACCTTGGCCTTGTATTTCCCATAAAGATCATAGTGTTCGGGACTCAAATTGAGCTCCTCGGCAATCACAGATATGTGGAGAGGCTCAACCGAGTGGGCAATGTCTATGTCTGCCGGGACGGGGGACACCACCTGCAGCTTCCTCAATGCCTTTGATGAACTCATTTTCAAGAATTCAATTTTCTGGGTTCAAATTTTTTTGTGGGCTTTTTCCAGTTTTGCTTTCTATGATTTTTATGAATCCCTGCCCGAATCTTTTCTTGATCTGAAATGTGTGAGGTGGAGAGATTATGTGAAACATATATAGATTTGTGTGTACTTTATCGGGTGGGGGGCAGAGGAATGATAGTGGTACATGTGAAGGTATAGCTGTGACCAGCTATAATCATCGGATGTTGAGTAAAAGGAGGGTACTGTGGGTCTCCATGTAAGATGGACGTCGATGGGGTGGGCTGTGATTGTGGTAGCTGTGATATTAGATTATGGCAGTGGATAGGAAAGTTGACCCAAAAAAAAAACAAAAAACAATGGAGATGCGGGGTATCGATCCCCGTACCTCTCGCATGCTAAGCGAGCGCTCTACCATCTGAGCTACATCCCCTTCGTTAGTTTAGTTCCGTAAAGGTTATATTTGACTATTTGTAATATGGTTCTCATTGTCTAAGCTATGTTCTAACTTATTATAAGGACCAATTGAAGCAAAATCACCACTTTTGATCGAATTGTATTACCATGTTGTAAATCACAATGGTCTTAGTTCCTCTTGTTGTGCTATAATTTAAATTTATTTTTTTTATAACAAGGCACCCGAGAGACATGGTTAATTTTGGAATGTCCCCAAGAAAATTATTGGACAAGTAAAATTTTTGAACTCTTAAAGCATTTACACCCTGATAGCCAAATATTATTTTGATTTGCGAAAATGCAAATTTAGGTAAAGTTGTAGCCGCATCTAAATAGCTACTTTAGCCCAAAAATTGGTGAGCAATTATAATGCTCACTAAATTTTATGAAAAAGAGAGTGAGACTCTTGATAAGACATGCACATCACTTTGTAATGGTAGGTGCTTTGAAAAAAATAATATTTAAATAAGTTAGTGAAAGACTAAAAATAGATAGTTTAAATAAAGAATGAAATGTAAGTGCTTTTAAAAAGTTTGTCATTAAAATATAAAAATGTGATTTTTTATTTTTTTTATATCTAAAATTGAGAAAGAAAAAAAACTTGTTGAAGTGGATGTGAATGCTCTATATGAGAAATGCTTATCCAAGGCTTGACTTGCAACTTGAACTTCCTCCTTGGAGTCTATGATTCAAGGTCTCTACTCAAGTTTTAATCTTTTGGTTATTTAAAGGTGTTCTTGAGAGATGTTCAACAAGCAAGAAGTCCCTTTCTTTCTTTTTTCTTTTTTTCTTTTTTTTTCTTTTATTTGAGCTTATGGTGTTTAACACTTCACCACCTATTGATGTCCCAATGCTTGTTTCTATATTGAATACAATACTCAATCACAAAGGGGAAAACGTTAAAAATTAGTTACATGTTAGTTAAATTTGGGATTCCCTTAAACTCATTACTTTGGTGTAAACAACATGCCATGCGCAATTATTGGGCTCCATGACAAAAGAGTTTATCATTTGAGCTCACTCCCACCTACAATCAATTTGTAGGTGGACAAAGTTTTCTCCGAATTGTCCCTCAAATAAAATAGGGTTAATAATTTGTGTCCCCGTATCCGTTTGGGTCGTGTCGTAATATTGACCCGTTTAATTAAAATAACAAAAAATTGTCATCCTTAAATGCCGGATTCAAATGCTGTCGAGACATAGGTGTAAGAGTATATAAATCAACCATAATCTGGTCCATTGAATTAAACTGGTTAAACCCCACAACCCTAACCCTAACTATATAATATTCCTTACCAATTTCTCTATTAACCCCTATATTATACCTTAACAATTAACATCATGTCAAAAATTGTCGGCCCTACTATTAAGCTAACATACGGTTTTAACGAATATGATTTTCATATACAATTTTTTTATAGGATTAACAAATAACATGCAATTTAAAATACATGATGGACTAGGTTAAATATATATATATATATATATATATATTCTCAGAACTTTTTGCTTTGTATATAAAATACATTTTTTTGATAGGATTAACAGAAGTGTTGACTTTGTAGCAGCAATTTTTGTCCTCGGCCCTCGGTTGCCTTGGATTCTGCTATAGATTGCAACGTGACATATCTCAACTTTTAATCACAGAGGCTCAAAAGCACAAATAAGCTCCGGAAGATATGGGTAGGTGTTTGGTCCGCTGGTCTCATGATCAAAAAGCCTCTGCTGCATCCCTTGACTTCCTCTATGATTCAACCAATCAGTTCCATTCACCGTGCTAGACTTCCATGGACTGCACCACATCTGATAGCAATTGGACTTTATTTCCGTGGCTTTCAACGGCCTGATTGCCCAATTTGCCCAAACTTGAATTGAAAAATATTCGAACGTTGCGTGCGGGAAATGTCACCTTTCTTATGGCAAAGAAAGCAAGAAACATCAGCAAAAGACAACAGTGAGTCACTGTTAAGGAAGACAACACAACCCCGTCCCCATTAGCGTCTATGTTTATACAGATGTAAGAAAACCAACAAGGAAAACACACTAAAATATTGTCCAAAATGCAACGCAGACCCATATATATATATATATGTGTTGTACAAATCACTAGGTGACCTATGTGCGTGGAGGCAATCCAATTCTTGTCTTTTTGACTCTGGTTTGATTTTATTGGCGTCCAAATCAGGCTAAGACACGCATTTCTGGGAGCCAGCTTTCGCGGATATTGCTCCACCTCACCATTCACCTTGTCTACTTTTCCTTGGGATCCAACTATGATACGATTATTGAATACTCAAGTGGATTGAATATTCAGGCCTTTGGGCTCAGAATCTGATCTGGGTATCACAGTTCTTGGCCATTTTGCACTGTTTGTTCCCTTCTTTGCGACCTTTTGTTTGTTGATCAGGTGCATGAGTTCTAATTCTCATCTGGGTGCTGCAGTTATTGGTTAGTTTTTGTTCTCTCTGTTCTTTATTTTCTCTCTTTGATGTTGACTGATCAACCAAATGGACTTAAATCTTCCTCTGGATGCTGATGTTTTTGGTCAGTTGCATTTTCTGTTCGTTCTTTCTTTCTCTCTCTTTTGTTCATTGGAAGTGTGTCATCTATGGTGGAGAATTGCACCTGTTCATGTTGTTAATTTTGCTTGTTTGGGGTTTGAAAAGAAAGTTGAGTTTGCTTTTGAACTGAATTAACTTCTATTTTTCGGCTGCATGTGGAAAATGCCTAGAAAATGAAACGAGTTAGATGCGGAATTTGATTTTCGAATGCTAGTTTTGCTTTGATTTTGCCTTTCTGGTTGTACTTTTTCTTTTATTCCCCCTTTTTCATGAAGGATGAAAATTTTTGTTGTTATTTTGCATATTCTTAACTCGTGGTTCATACTAAGCTCCAGATTCTCAGTTTTTTCCTTTTTTCTTTTCTTATCTAGAATCTAGGTTGTCAAAATTTGGCTTGTGATTGTTGTTTCATTTATTGTCTTCCATATTGTGTGATACCACCGGCAACATATTGGCAATGAAATCTTTAGAATTTTTCTTCCATAAAATTTTCTCCAGTTGTTAAGAGAATAAAAAGAGATTATACTTCCAATTTTTTAACATAGACTTTGAAGCTGCATAGACTTTCATTAAGTTCTGATATGTGTAGATTTCCAGATTAATAGTACTTATTTCTTTTACTAGTTACATCGGTCTTTATCAAATTCCTTAAGATGATCCCTTGTCAAATTGGTCTCCACTTTTCTAACAAGGATTTCAATGCACTTGAATTTTTACATTTCCTTGAAAATTATAATGGATTTCTCAATTTCCTGCCTTTGTTAACTGAAATCAAGCTTTGATTTCATGTGACAGAAAACAAATTTTTGTTTAATATATAACCTACAGCAGTAACTTGCAGTAACTGAACATCTGGTGGTGCTCTGTATGACTAGATAAATCCATCTATATATGACAAAAGGTGATGCTAGACAGTAGGTTTTGATATCAATCTGATTTTGAGGAGAGGAAGATACCATCATTGACAATTGAGGGAAGAAAACATGTATGCTGGAGGAGGCTTCTGCCATGAAGTGACTGAGTCTTGCACTGCATCCGCGGATTTGGATCCAGCAAGTTCCAGTGCCGAGTTAAGGAGTTCTGCTTACAGAAAAGCTGCCTCTGGTTTAGGTGGAAATCCTGGAAGGTCATCAAACAATGATGTGCATGAGCTACTTGAGTGCCCTGTTTGCATGAATCTAATGTACCCTCCAATATACCAGGTATGCTCTAGATTCTGAACTTACAACCTGCATAATTCTGGAGAATCACATTTTCTTTACACACCTTAGTACTTCCTTTGTCTAATTGAAAATCCTCAATTTATAGTCATGGACATTATTGCTTATAAAAGAATTCACCTTTCTCTCAGACAAAATGTGTTGATTGTAATTTATGAAGCATTCACTGTCAGAACAACCAGAAATTGTGATACAAAATCACAAAGAGTTATCTTCAATCAGTTCAGAAAAATCCAAGAATGATATTAAGTATTTAGTCATGGAGGGGGTGGGTGAAATCTGTATGAGCAGGGTGACATGTAATTCCAGTTGGCTAATTGCCAAATTTGTTATCTCAAGTAGGGGCGAAACTAGCTTATAGCTTGGGGGCTACAGAACCCCCAAAAATTTAAAAATTTCCCCAATAGTATATATTTTTCTGAAGTAAACCATCAAAAATTAACCCCCCCCCCCCAAAAAAAATAAACAAATAAATAAATATTGTCCCAATAGAGTATTGCCTTTCCCAAAACTCTTTGTAAATCTCATATTGACCAGTATTTTAGACATGATCATGTTGAACGCACCATCCTTCATGGCTTCATCATTGACCCCTTTTCCTGTCTTATTTTGCAATTAAACAGAGTCATAAACTGCTTGATTATTTTAAGCATCTTTAGCCGTTTACTGCACACTGCATTACTTGCAGATATTTCTATTGAACTGTTTTATGAAGAAAAAAAAAAAAAATGTTACTAATAGTAACTTACATTATTTTATGCCTTAGTGTCCAAATGGCCACACTCTATGTTCAAACTGCAAGGCTAGAGTGCACAACTTTTGCCCCACATGCCGCCATGAGCTTGGAAATATAAGGTGCTTGGCTTTAGAGAAAGTAGCAGAGTCACTAGAGCTCCCATGCAGGTACCAAGTATTGGGTTGTCACGATATATTCCCATATTACAGCAAGCTCAAACATGAGAAACACTGTAAATATCGTCCCTACAACTGCCCTTATGCTGGAGCTGATTGTTCGGTCACTGGTGATGTCCCACTCCTTGTCATGCATCTCAAGAAGGATCACAAGGTTGATATGCAAGATGGATGTACTTTCAGCCACAGATATGTGAAATCCAATCCTCAAGAAGTTGGAAATGCTATATGGATGTTAACTGTAAGAGTTGTTCTCTCTTCAGTAATTACGGATTTTAATGATATTTTGTCACTATAAAATAAAATAAGATAAAAAAGAAGAATATACATAGCTTATTATGTCAACAGTGCTCTTTTCTGCCATTTAGTTGGCTCTCAGAAAGAATGGGTAGAAATAGGCTTATGCTTAAAGAAAAGCTGGAAAAAGGGAGCCATATTTAGCACTCTCTTGTCCTTTACCTAATGGTAGTCTAATGCAACTATTTTCTTTTGCAATCAGTTTTATTTGATTTGCACCAAACATTTGAAACCACCTTGCAATTCTGTCATCCTTGCAATTCTTTCATCTGGTTCAGGTCTTCAACTGCTTTGGCCGTCAGTTCTGCTTGCACTTTGAGGCATTCCATCTTGAAACGGCGCCCGTTTACATGGCCTTCCTGCGATTCATGGGTGATGAAGATGAGGCCAAGCAATTTAGTTACAGTCTGGAAGTTGGCGGAAATGGAAGGAAACTTACATGGCAAGGTATACCAAGGAGTATCAGGGATAGCCATAAAAAGGTAAGGGATAGTCAAGATGGATTAATTATTCAGAGAAATCTGGCACTCTTCTTTTCTGGCAGCAATAGGCAGGAGTTGAAGCTGAAAGTTGCTGGTCGTATATGGAAAGAGCAATGAGATATTATAATAACTACTTTAAAAGGCTGAATAGATAAATTCATTTATTACACTGTAAATGGGTAGATTCTGTGTTTCTTGTTAAATTGAGATCAATTATCATTAATTTGCAATCTAGGAAGACAAGGCATCTTTCCTTGTGATGACTTTAATGTTTGATGGTCTTTCAGATTTACCTGACATGCATAACTAAGACCTACTAACCATGTTCATGCAATGTGAGGAATTAGGCATATGGAGGATTGACAAACTCTGTAATAATTAGGTGATACCACAGCTTCAACAATGATGAACAATATATCATATCCATTATGCAGATCAAAGGCCGAAATGCTTGAACATCTATTCATCTATTACCACTTCCCCCTTGTCTGGGTCTCTTATGATGGCCTTACATAACCAGGAATTTTTATCCAAGGGGGTTAAAGTATGAAGACAATAACTCTGCAGCTTATAGCCTTACAATAGTACTGAAACTTCTTTTCTTTTATGTATTACTTTTTTTTTCTTTTTTCTTTTTTTGTATTTCTCGATTGTTTGGATTTTCTATTGGGTTTTCTCAATTTCACAAAAGGGTACGAGATGGCACTCGAGATCAGCCTGTTATAGATGGCCATGGTTTCAGTTCTGATAATGATGATCCACAAGAAGAGCAAGAGTCAAGTATTGCAACTAGTAGACAGATAAGGCAAATTAGGCTCTCTCAGAGATATGGCTACACAGATTTGCTAGCTATGCACTTACTGTGGCAGAGGAAACTAGGGTTAAGGAGCCTTCCACTTATTCAAAAGTTGTCACAAGTAATGAGTAATGGGTTGTTGCCATGAATAAGGAGATTGAATCTCTTTATTATAAGAACTAGATTTGGGAATTGATGAAATTGCCTAAAGGTGCTAAGACTGTTGGGTGCAAATGAATCTTCAAGAAAAAGAAGAGATCCTAGGGATTGAGGATGCTAGGTTCAGGGCTCGCTTGGTGGCAAAGGGTTATAGCCAAAGAAAGGATGTGAACTTTAATGAGATTTTCTCTCATGTTGTGAAACATAGCTCTATTCACGTGTTGTTTGTCATGATTGCTCTATTTGATTTGAAGCTTCAACAACTTGATGTGAAAAATACTTTTCTACATGGTGAACTCGAGAAACCATCTATATGCATCAACCAAATGGGTCTATTGTTGAAGATAAAGAAAATCATGTTTTGTCGATTGAGGAGATAATTATATGGCTTAAAACAATCTTCGAGGCATTGGTACAAGCACTTTGATAGCTTTATAGTCGGTCACGGTTACTCTGTGGATGATATAGTTATTGCAGTCAAAAGCATGTTGGAAATTAATATATTGAAATCTCAATTAATGGGTGATGAGTTTTGTTAGGTTTTATGATTGGCAAATTTGGAGTCTAAAAAAATTAATGTAAGTGAAATTTGGTTGGGGTAGTTTTTACTTAGGCTTGATCTCAAAATCCTTCAAAATTGTGAAGAACCAAGGACCTCAGTTGATGGTGGTCCGGACGAGGGTTCTTATTAAGAATTAAATGAAGCCCTTGAAAAGGTCGTTCGTTACTTCGTTCGCAATAGACCCGAACGAGCCAGATCCAAGAGGAGATTCGAGAGCCTCATTCATTTGCTCAGCTACTAAAGGTATTGGCAAGCATTGTTCATTGAAGTTCAGAGCTCACTCCCAAAAAGCTCGTTCACAAGGGTCGTTAGGTGTAGGTGTAGACGTCGTCAAGTTATAAGTCGTGAAATCCTTGCCTGGTTCGGATGAGTCTACTTATGCATTCAGACATCGTCGTCATAATCACGCGTTCCAGTGTTTTAATTAATTAAAAGACTGAGTTATTGGGTTGGGCTATTTAAGCATCATTATGCACGACTTTCAATGCTGTTGAAGTTGTCATTCATGTGAGCTAAGAGAGAACAAAGTAATCCTATGTTTTCCCTTCTAAATCTCTCTTAGAGATTGTTTAAACCACACTCAAAACTGATAACCTTCAACCACCAAGGTTCTGAATTGCAAGAGATGACTCGATATAAGAATTGACCAGTGGTTCTGGAGCTACTACAATTAGAACAATGAGTCGTTTGATCGATACAAGTGAGGTGTATGTTACAAAAGTTTTATAAGTGTAAAGTATTTGCTATTTGAATTCTTCTATAGTGGATGAGTTTTTTGGATTTAACTGTTTCAAAGTGGCTTTACCTTTGAAGAGTTATTTAAAGAGTTTTTACTTTATCACCAAATTGTTGTATGTTATTGTTGTATTACTTTGCTTACTTTGATGATTGTTGTGTAGTTGCTTCATTTTTAGTTGGCGGAAATTTTTGGAAAATACTCATTCACCCCCCTTTTAAGTGTTGTTTAGGGTCAATTGGGAAATTTCAAGTTTGAAATGAAGGGATGGAGATTGATGGGATAGAAAGAGGAAAGTAGTTGTCACAAAAAAAAAGAAAGTATTAATGTATCGTGTGATTGGATTATTTTTAATCAACTCTTTTTTGGATCTTAAAAAATTATTTGTCACACCAAAGGTAAATAGTAAAATAAATTGATTAATTTGAAAATGCTATTCGTAAATACGTCATGTGCATGGGCGGAGCCACCTTGGAGTTTGGGGGGGCCTCCAAGCCCCAAGGTTCTCCCCAAAAAAAGAAAAAAAAAATTAAAAAAATTAAAATTTTGCTTCAAATTTTATTATTTTTTCTAATTTTAACCCCCTTAAAACTTTTTTTTTTTAATTTGACCCCAACTTTGGGGGCCGGCTCCGCCCCTGGTCATGTGAATCTTAAATGCTATTGTTTTATGCTTTAATGATGAATAGTACTTGGTAGTTGATAGTTTGAAAAACAAGGCACAGCCTGAGAATGATAGTTCAACAAACTATTTTATGTACGGTCGGGGCGCTGGGTGGCTGATCTGTCGGCTGGCGGTTTCGGGGGAGGCGCGTGTCGTACACGCACCGGTCTCCGGCGAAGACAGTGCTCCCCCTCTGACGTTTTTGGATTGTATTTTCTGCTAGTTGTGTTTGTGTATTCTCTTGTTTCTAGGTACAATTGCTTATGTGTGGCTCAAGTTTTACTAGAATTTTCTTTGTTTAGGGGCTGACTGTAATTTTAGTGAAATTTGAGATTCTACATATGTAGTTTTTTTAAGTCAGATCTTTCTGAATTAAGAGTACGTGGGGGGATATGTCCCTCATTGCTCATGATGTAGCCTTCGGGCATTCAGATCCTAAATAGCACATGCTATTTGTTCCCAAAAAAAAAAAAAAAAAAAAAAAGCCATGTAACAACACCTCCATCGAGGTAAACAATCTAGACCGTCCAAATTTGTCTTTTGACTGTACTTTGATTCATCGTCTAGCTAATTCCATATTATGTGATAATCGCCAACATTTTATTAATTAAATATTTCGATTTTTTTTCTTCAACAAATTTTCTCCAGATTTTTAGGAGTATAAATTAAAAGGAAATTATATATAATTGTAAAATAATGTGAAAAAAAAAAATTGTATTTCTTTGTATTTCATAACTACACAAAAACAGGACTTATTTATATTAGAGTGAGTTCGATCAAAATAAGAAAAATCCAATCAAAATAAAAATTAGACAATTAATACAAAATAATTCATAATAAAATTGCCATTTTCCACGGCTCCATGCATGCCAGAGACCATGACCAGCTTGGCCTGGAGTCTTAATGGGGGAGGCTTTTTTTTAAAATAATTAAAAAACAACTGGTTGATTAAAGGGTTTTTAATTTTATAGTAGAGCAAGTCTTTGTTGCGGAAGGAATTAATGGCAATTGTTGACACAATCTGTGAATTTGACACGAAATTAACATATTAGGGTTGAGAATTCTAACTCATTTAATTAAATAGATTAAATTATGGTTGAATTATATAGTCTCATACCTATGTCTCAATACAATCCGAATTTGACACGCGATATTTATGAATAAAAATTTTATATACGACCTGCGAATCCCACACGAAATTAGCGGGTTAAGATTGAAGGGTTTGGCCAATTTAATTAAATGAGTTATATTAAGGTTAACTTATATAATCTTATACACATATCTTGACACAACCAAAACTCGAAAGCGAACACGAATAATTTTTACACCAGTAAATTAGAGCACTCATTTTTAGATGCCAAAAATTGAGTTCTTCCCATCAAATCTCCCCAACCAAGTTGTGGATTGGTGTGTGTCTATATATATATATATATATATAAAATAAAAAATGAAAGAAAGAAGAAGAAGAGAAGAAAAATATAACAAGTACACGCAGAGAACACAAAAATTTATATATATGGTTCGGCATGAAAGAAATTCACTGAAAAAATAGAGTAAAAAAGGTGGATAAAAGCACTCAAAATTCCAAGTCTCAATACACTCGATACCGAACTCGATCTTTAATTAGATATATAAAAGGTGAGGAAAAGCATCAGTCCTCAAGCCTCCCTTATTTATTCATATATATATATATACAGAATTTTTTTAGCCTTATCTGTCATTTAAATAGAGCTATGTAAAAGACCATATGATGCAGAAGTGTTTGTATTAACTATAGCGCAGTTGAGTCTAATTTCTCCTTCTGTTCCCGTCAACACGCTGATATTCCCCATTTTGATCATCGATACCACAAAGTCAGCAAAGAAAGTAGTCTGGTTAGCACTATAGCTGTTAACAATGTCAATGGTAGATGTATCAGTCCCTGTAGTTGAGAACAGCACTTGATCACTCTGCAGCAGGCCCTCTTCGAGTAGAAGATTAGAGTAGTAGAAGTTGTCAAAAGCATCCGGCGTGGTGAGGTCGAGATTGGTCAGATCAGTCCCCGTTCCGTTCTCTACGCATATTCCTTTGAGAGTTTCTAAGTAGGTTGAGTTCAGGGTCGGATCGGGATTGCCAGTGCCATTGAAATTGTATAGTCGGTCGCTAAAAGTACGACACTGAGCCCGTCCAAAAGTGTGAGCACCTGAATATTATCATCATGCATACCAAATATTCCTTATCAAAACGTGTATTGTTTGTTTCCATCACAAATATGTCATTTTTGTCTTCAATATATGTGAGATCATTCACATTTCACATTGACTCTATAACTTTGCTCTTCGATCATTTTAATTAAAAAAAAATTAGATTTTTTATATATATTTTAGCTACTCACCTTTCTAAAACACTTATATTTCGCCTTGATTATTCCTTTAAAATAGTTTTTTCTCAAGAATTTCTAATTCATTCTTTGTTTATTCTCTATTGAGAGGAGAGAGCTGAGAGAGAATATTAAAGATTAAAAATGCTTTGTTTTTTACATTTAGTAAGGGCATCCCCAACAAGCTCTCCAAATTTTAGCTAAAAAATCTATTTTTGCTATTTTAACTAATACTTTTAACAAACTTCCTACTCCAAACTTTTCAAATATTTCTCTATTTTAACTAAATATTAATTTTTTATTGGTTTTAAGCAACCACTCCTAACAAATATTGAGGGGGGAAAAGCGAAAAGTGAAGTGAAATGAGAGAGAAATTCTAAAAAATGATAAAAATAAATAAATAAATAAAAATAAAAAATAAAAAATTGAATAGTTCATAGAATTTATGAGCTAAATTTAGAGATGGTTTTTGACGTAACCTATTTTGAGGAAAGAGTAAAGAGCTTGCTAGCTGCATGGAGCAAATTTTGGTTTTTCCCTAAAATTTAATTTGGTAGAACTTTCAAAATAAAGAGCTTGACAATGGTGCTCTAAAGTGAACCTTGCTCTTGCTCACCAAATTTTGTGAGTAATATAGCAGCTCACCAAATGACAAATATTTCTTCAAATTGCGAAGCCGGATGCAGCTAATTAAAAGCATTCACAGCAAGCTAGCCAAAACGTTAAAATGGGGAGAAAAAAGGGCTCTCCATCAGGCTCACCAAAGTGGTAACATGTTTTATGATCGACTCACCAAGTAAAATATCCCGGCCAGCCAAGATGACATTCGAACGAGAATGCTCTGAGTTAGTAGTTAGCAACAGTACGTACTTACCAGAGAGGGAAACTAGATCGGTGGTGTTCAGGCCGAGGTCTGAGAACTTTCGTTTTAAAACATCTAGGCCCTCGGAGGGTCCTGGAAGGTCATTAGCAGCAGTTTGGTTTGCTGTTGTGCCATCCCTTCTTCCAAGTAAAACATCCCACGAGGGACCTCCTGCCTGCAGTGATATTAATTAGTTTGTCTGAAAAACAAAATTAAAGTTTGATCGAAGAGATCGATCCAAGGGCGCGCGTCTTGTTGTTTTGTATATACCAGTGAAACTGCTGCTTCAGATGCAATGGCGAGGATATCGGCGCAGGAAACTATGCCGGGACAAGCGCTTTCCAACGCAGTCTTTATGTCATCAACAACACCAAAACCCCTCACCGAGTTACTATTCGGGGCAGCATCCTTCTCGCTTGCTATGGTGTCACTGTTGTTCAACAAAATTGATCCATCACACCCCTACAATTAACAAAGTTAATTAGAGAATTAAAAGTAGTTGATTCCCAAGATTGAGGAGCTGGGGAGATCGACGTACGTACATCGACAAAGCAATCATGGAAATGAAGCCTGATAAGGCTGGCGCCAATCCGGGTGTCGGTTAGCAACGCCGTCTCAATGATTCCACGTACGATGCTCGACACGTTTGAACATGTTTCATTGTAAAATGTTGGAGTCAGATCTCCATTGCATAATGATCCTCCAAGCAAAAATGCCAAGAATAGACCTATCACAGTAAAGTAAGAGGAGGAAGAAGAAGAAGAAGAAGACATCTTTCTCTGTAAACAAGAACGACTTGGATGTTTAATATAGAGCAAATTGTGGTCCTTTATTTATAAAGTGACAAGAATGTTACTTACCCACATACAAAAATAAGAAAAGATAAACATAATAATAATAATTAAAGAATATGTTTTATAACACGTTTGGCCGCCTGTTGTCGTACGTAGCGGCTCTAATAACACAAATTCAGACATTAAGGTTTCGTTTGTTTAGGCGTTGTTATGTATTTTTTAGTGTTTGGTACAACTGAAAATGATGATAAACAAAAATTATTTTCAATTTGACAAAAAAAAATCTCTTTAATTTTTGTAAAATGATTTGTTGATTTTTAAAACTGTAAATCACTTTCTGATTTTAAACTTCTCATTCTTGCACGCACGTTTGTGGAGTCCTCCAGCACCGGCCATTGAAGTTTGTTTATAGCTCGAATTTGTCGCCGAAGATTCCCAAATTTCAGGATTCGATCACCAGAATCTGGCAGCACTGGCTAGATTCCAATCACCGTCTCCAGATTCCAGCAACTTGTCTCATTCCAACAATACTAACCGGAATTCGGCCATTGTGCTAGATTCTGACGTAACTGGCCGAAATCTGTGAAGTGTCGTCAAATTCCAGCCACATCACCATAATCTTATCACTAGTCACTTTTTACTGTCCATAATTTTTTCGTACGAACCAAACATCAAAAAATATTTTACATCCAACACAAAAAGATGACTAAGAATTTAAGAGAAAAGAGTTGCAAGAATTTGTTTACACAAATGGGTCTGGCATATAAAGCTATTTGGATTAAGTAAGCTAGTAATCCTATCTTTTAAATTATTCAAATTTTTTATGTTATCAGAATCCTTGACAAGACGTTTGGCGCAAGTGAGGTATAAACACACCCCGTACGTTGGAATTTGGATTGGAATAGTCTAAAGTTGATGAAATTCAATTCCGTTACATAAGCATCCATCTTTGAAAAAGTCTAAAGTTGATTATAAATGCATAAATTTTGTGACTTTAACATAGTACATTTATTCCATGTTGGAGGGAATATAAATTGTAATCACACTATAGGCACTCAAGCAGCTTTTGCATGAAAAAGAATATAACACGTTTGGACTAAGATTTTATATTCTTAGACTGTCTGAATAACATAAAAATTTGACCAATTTAAAAGAAGAGGATTACAAGGCTTATTTGTTCAAATAAGCCCGTAGATCTTACATGTTAATTAGATTATTCAGAACAAGCAGGCTCTATATATACGTAATCTCATATTTTAAGTTATTTAAATTTATATATGTTATTCAAACAGTCTAATAACATAAAATCATTTCGAAGGCGTTAGGCAAGTGAGTTACAAACCCACCTCAGCCCCTTGGAAAGTTGATTAATTAGATTGGAAAAGTCTCTTAAGTTTATAATTAGATTGCGGTCAGTATGCATGCATGTTGGAGTGGATATAAATAACTATCTATAGGCCCACTGAAGAAGCTTTTACATAGGAAATAATTAAGGCATGACTGGCCATCAAATCACACAATAACTCTCACAAACAAAGAAAAGAAATCCATCATATCACACAATAACTCTACTTTTTTTTTTTATTATTAGAAAATTCATTTCATATATGATCAGATAACAACAAATCATCAGAAACAATATTTGAAAGACATAAAGGAACAGATGAAAACCAAACATGGTTTACAACATTAGAGACATCATGCCGTGCAAGAGAATGGGCAGCTTGATTTCCCATACGACCCACGTGATGAACAGTAGCTGACATAAAATCTTGAAGAATAGCTTTGGTCTCCAGAACCTGATTGCTGTAATACCCGTCAACCACGTTTTCATGTTGAAGAGAAAGAACCACTTCCAGAGAATCCCCTTCCAACATCACTGATTGAAGACACAAGAACCTTCCGAACTCAACTCCCTGTCTAGCACCCATGGCCTTTGCAACAAAGGAATCAGATACATACAGGTGAAAAGAACACATTGAAACCACCACAATTCCGCTAGAATCATGGGCAATAATCCCCAACCCTACCATCTTCTTCGAACGATCAACTGCTGCATCCCAATTCAGTTTGACAAAACCCACAGGGGGCTTGGACCATCGTGTTAATATTGGAACCCGAGACATGGACAAAAAGGCCACATTCATACTCGTCGTTTTACGGTACTCATCCAAAGACTCTTTGGCACATTTAATCGAACACATTGGAGGAGTCAACAAACCCTCAAACACAAACATGTTCCGGCGAAACCAGACCCCCTGTGCAACCATTACAACCAGCTTCATCTCCTCCCTATCCAACTGTTGAAATAAAGCACCCATCAAAGATAATACATCATTAGCAGAGGATGAGAACTTACTTATACAGGTGGGACATTCAGCCCAGAGCGTTTGAGCAAGTGGACACCTCCAAAGTGCATGAAAACCTGACTTTGCCTCCTTACCACACATTGGACAAATGGGATCTTCCACTACAGTACTCGCCGATGACAAAGCTTCTCTTTGGTTGGTAGAATCTCATTACAAGCACGCCAAATGAACAATTGTACCGACCGTGGGATACTCAAGCTCCAAATGAATTGCCAAATTGGGTTAATAGTTGGTGCATTTGAACAACTTCCCTGAATCCTTGTCCTCCTCTCACATTCAAGTGGTAGGCACTACATACTGAAAAGTGTCTTGTTGTGGTGCCTGCCCAAACCAGCCGATCATGCATCAAATGGGGACAAATGAGAATGTTGCAAATGGTCTCCACTAAATCTGCAGAGAAGATACGTTCCAATAAAGGTATGTTCCACCATTTTGACTTCACACTTATTAATTCACACACCTTTGCATTTGGTTGTAAGACATTTACTGGAAATTGGATTGTATGAGATTGAGTAGATGATAGCCACCAATCCCCCCAGATTTTCTCCTGTGATCCATCCCCAATGTGCCAAATTAAACCTTCCTTTAACACAGGCTTCGAATTCCAAATACTGCGCCATGTGAATGATGGCCGAGCACCAAGAGAAGACCCCTGGAAATCACCATTTGGATAGTACTTTGCTTTCATAACCCTTGCTACTAGAGTTCCAAGAAACTTAGTAAACCTCCAGCCTTGTTTTGCAAGAAAAGATACGTTAAAACTGTTCAAATCTCGGTACCCCAAACCACTTGAGTGTTTCTTCCTTCCTAAACCTTTCCAAGCCATCCACGATATCTTATGATCATTCTCCTTATGCCCCCACCAAAACTTCGCCATCATAGAATTAATTTCGCGACAAAGAGTCTTAGGAAGCTGAAAAACACTTATAGTGTAGGTAGGAATCGCTTGGAGGACAGTCTTAATAAGGATTTCCTTTTCGGCATGTGATAAGAACTTTTCCTTCCACCCGTTTATCCGTTGCCATATTCTACCTTTAATACCATTGAACGTTGAAATTCTCGACCGTCCAATTAAAGCCGGTAGACCAAGATACTTTTCATAGGAATTAGTTGAACTAATACCCATTGCTTGAAGAATAGACTCCCGAGCATCCCCCTAATATTTCGACTGAAAAAAAACTGAGGTCTTACCATGGTTAAGTTGCTGCACCGAGGCAACCTTATAACTATCTAAAAGTACTTGAATAGACCTCCACTCCCTTAGATTTGCTCGACAAAATAATAGATTATCATCCGCAAATAGCAAGTGATGGATAATAGGCCCTCTATGAGATGAGGACACACCCATAATATCCCCTATCCGTGCAGAGTGTTGTAACATTGAGCACATAGTCTCCGCACATATTATAAAAAAGTAGGGGCATAGGGGGTCACCTTGTCGGATACCGCGAGTAGGCACAATGTTACCGTGAGGTTGGCCATTGATAAGTACCGAATAACAAACGGTACGAACACAAGAAATTAGAAGGTGAATCCATCTACTAGTAAAACCAAGCTTCCTCATCGTAGCCTCCAAAAAATTCAATTCAAGACGATCATATCCAACTTCAAAGCCATAAAGCTCTCATTTCCCTTCAACCGTGAATTCATAGTATGGAGTGTTTCGAAAGCTACCAAAACATTATCCGTTATAAGACGACCCGGGATAAAAGCGCTTTGCTCCGGAGAGATAATAGAAGGTAGCACATGTTTTAGCCGGTTTGCAAGCACCTTGGCTATGACTTTGTAGAGCACATTATATAGACTTATGGGCCAATAATCCGAAACGTGAGTGGGAGCGGAACCCTTAGGAATTAGACATATATTGGTAGAATTCAAACCTGATTCAAAAGGGCCTCCATTGAGAAAATGGAGGGCTGCCCTTGTACCGGATAACTTTCAAAATTGACTTCGCATAATCGTGCCTAGTCCTTACACCCCCATCCATCGCCAAACCCAACGGCTATTATTAATGCAACCAACAAAAATATCACACCACCTAGAATTAAATAAAAAGCTAGAAAACTCTTAGTAATAAATTCAAGATTTTTTTTTCTACACTAAAAATTAAGGCTGTTGAAAAATACTGGGGGGTTGAATTAAAAGCTATAAAGATTGTTGAAAATGAAAAGCAAATTGCTTTCCTTGGAAAAGTCTTAAGTTGATTAGAAAAACTACTGAAAGTACTACTCTAACTCACCATCTGATCACATAATCACTCCCGCAAATAAACTTATTCGATAACTTTCAAAATCATCTCCACATATATAGAAAACCATACACCCTCATCAATCACGTACCAAACGGCTATTAATACAACTAACAAGAAAAGTCACACGTAAATTTCCTACGGTTTTTCTAATGAGAGACGCTCCAACTTCTCTCTAGAATTTTCCCTTCTAGTTCGCTGCTGGTGCTCCCTCTATGGGAGGGAAGCTTTATGCTTCCCTCTCCATCGTTTTCTGCCATCCTCTCCCCCTCCCCACAACCACCCCACAAGCCCACAACCCATACCCAAATAAGTTTGAGAGTTTTCTCTCAAACCCCCAAGCCGGCTTTGCCCGGGTTCCTCCACCATAGAACCGGCCTTGCACCGGATTTATCTTTCCCTTTTCCAGCTTTCGTCTTGCTTTCCTCCAATCAGCAGGCTTGTACTCGCCTCTTCATCCACCATGTTTATGGGTTCTTAAGGTTTGGAGTTTGAAATCGTTTTTTGGATTTTAGATCTACACACCTCCATCCTCTTTCTCAAGACATGCTCCTCAGCAATGGGTTCGCCGGAGTTCCTGGAGTCCGCCGGTGGTCTTCATTTTCTCCTCCGTCTCCTGGAAGATGGCGCGTGCTCTCCACGTGCCAGAAAGCTCATGGACTCAACCGGCGCGTGGAGCTTCCGACAGCACCCTCCTCCACTTTCAGCACCAACCCCCGGTGGTTCCGGCCGATTCCGCCGCTTCCCATTGCTGAGAGGCCTTCCCTAGGCGGCGCGTGGTTCTCACGCGCCTCCTGGGATGGCTCCCACACTGCCAGCTCCTCCATCTTTGCTGCTGCTGTTTTTGTGTTTGTTTTTTTGGGCTTTTTTGTTGTACCCCTCTCCCCCTGTTTACTCATGTTTTGGTGTTTGGGTCCTTGTGACTCAATACACTTATGAAATCACCTTCAATGGTGACCCCGGCTTTGTAGCATCTGTGCCTCGAGCCAATGGACCCGCATCTTCGGAAGCATTGCCCCTGCGTACTTTCATTCATAGTTTATATTTTAGGTTGCTCAAGCCCTTCTGTACTTGTGTTTTTTTTTTTATTTTTTGTTGTAATTGTTTCTGATGTATCTAAAAAATAAAAATAAAAATAAAAAAAACCAAGAAAAGTCACACCTTAATTTTACGAAAAATCACATATCATCAACACTAATGTTACTATATTAGATAAAAAGTGTCTCTCATTAAAAGGGTACACATTTTCACATCGGTTTTCTTTAAAAAATATTTTATTAACTTAAGCATTAAAGGCTTTTCTAACCTCCTCTCTGACCGCTAGCGCATCGACAAATGCCGGTCCGGCCATCCGACCTTCTAGTTGGCCCCAATCGGCCTTGTTTGATAAATACATGTACAGAACAGAACAGAACAGAGTAGTGAGTTGTTAGTTTTGAAATTAGTAAAAAGTGATGATATGATATAAAATAAAAAGAATTTGTATAAAAAAGTGAAAAAAAAATTTGTATTGTAGTGAATTTTTTTATTTGAATAATAAAAAAAAAATTATTGATGTGATATAAAAAGTGAGAATGTTTTGATGTTGATTGGTGGTGAAAAATATAAAATAAAAAATAAAAAAATGCATGAACAGTACTGTTCTGTATTCAATCAAACAAGGCCGCGTTTTCTTAATTCTATTGTTTTACATTAGCCTATCGCCATCTAACCGTTCACCAATTAATTTGCTTCGAACACATGTCTTGAAAAATGGCTGGCGAATCGGCGATAGCTTGTAGTTTGTTATTTGTAGGGTTGAAAGGCTAAAAAGAATGTTGAAAATGAAAAGCAAATTGCTTTCCTTGGATTGTTTCTAATAAATTCAGGCTTTGTTTTTTTCCTGCTTGAAATAGAATTAGGTAATCGGGTTAGGTAATTGAAGAAGAATAGGGCTATAGGTGTGAAAAGGAGATTCCATATAGCCATATAGGTTCCTGTTCCAAGTCCTCCTGACTCCTTTATCGTCCTTTTGAAGCATCAAGAATTATCATGGGTAATCTAAAAAATAATAATTATCTTGGGTAATGGGTAGGGCACAATAAATGGTCACTTTAACCCATACTTTTCTCACAAGGACGAACCCGCGTGGTCAACAAGTCACCAGCCCATTTTATGTTGTCGGTGATGGCCAACATGATGATATTAAATAATTAATTAATTTTGTTTTCATTTTAAATTTTTAAAACAAATAATAATTTAATATAATATTAAAATTAGAGAAGTCTTAAATTTAAATATTCTCTCGATCCGTCGTCAATTATATCAATTAAATATTTTACGTATTGAACCTCATCTACTAAGAGAACGTTTGAGTTTGAACCTATATGTGAATGTGTATATTAAAATATTGATTAAATGATTAAATTTATTGTTTTCTATTAGTTTAAGCTTTTAAAATAAATAGTGGTTTTAATAAATATGAAAATAAAATGATTAAATGATTAATTTTTTTTTTAATTTTTTTTTTTGTAGAATGGTTAACAATTTGTATGGTAAATAATAAATATGAAAATAAAATAAAATTATAGGACTAATTTGTCATAATAGATTTCGAGCAACCCATCTCTCTACTCAATTAGTGAGCCTCATAAAAATTATCTCACATTTGCTACCCTGAATTACTAACAATCTGTTGAGAATTCGATCCAATGACTTAGCTACTAGTATCCTTAATGTTCGGTGCTTTTACTGCCAACTTTTACTATTGATATTTTTATGTCTGAAGGATTTCTCATGAATGGGTTAAATTGTAGAATTAGAGTTGAAACTTATAAATTTTGCTCTAATATCATGTTAAATTATATATAATTTATTCTAAAAACTTAAAACTTGTAATAAATGTTAAATTTAATTACTTAATTCATATTCAAATAACATTTGCATATAGGAATTTGAATTTTTTTTTTTTTTTTTTTTAAAGTAGATTGTTTAAATAATAATAATAAAAAAATTAGGGTTTATGGTGGTGCGGTCACCCAAAAAGGCTGCAATCAAAACGTGCATAAAGAAAAAACATGCATCAAGAAAAAAGGATTAGGATAGTCCATATTCTATAAATACTTGCTCTTAAATTCGGACATGCATACAGAAAAAAGGATTAGGATAGTCTATATTCTATAAATACTTGCTCTTAAATTCGGGCAATAGGTTTCATAAGTGGCTGCCAAACCATTTATTCGATGAATAAATTCTATAGTTGGTATCTCACACTTTTCTGCTAGAATTTTCTCAAATTTCAAACAAATAATTATAAACGATAGTCATGTAAAAGAGTTTGAAAGAACCTCCAAAATTTAAGTTAAGAAAATGATTTTTGTATAACCCAAATTCACAACTCTTACACATGCAACTCAAAATATATTGATGAGATCC
This sequence comes from Alnus rubra, assembly GCA_028654335.1. Taxonomy (NCBI): domain Eukaryota; kingdom Viridiplantae; phylum Streptophyta; class Magnoliopsida; order Fagales; family Betulaceae; genus Alnus; species Alnus rubra. The sequence goes on along the minus strand of JAJPGS010001384.1, from coordinate 183,828 downwards.
ATGCATGATGAGACTCATATGTATGAATCTCACCAATAAAAAATGCTAGACATCCCAATACTTTTTTTTTTTTTTTTCAAAGTTTGGTTCCAACCTGACGTGTCACAATCCTATAAAATTGTGGTACACTTTTCAAAATAATAAATGAAGATCATGACACATCAAATTGAAATCAAATTTTACTAAAAAAATATTTAAATGTCTAGCATTCTTCTGGACCTATATAACTTAAATTATATAAAAATTGTGCAAGTGGATTGTGCACACATCCCTTTAAGTTAATAGGGTGGGATATTCAAACGCTCCTTCGGGCTAGTGTAGAGGTAGGAAACCCCTCACCGAAACCCTAGCCCCCCTCCCCCTTCCCTGATTCCTTTCCCCCTCCTCCTCCCTTTCTCCCTCGTTTCCCCGATTCCTTTCTCCCACCCCCCTTTCCTTTCTCCAGTCCCCACAGACTAGATCCGTTGGTGGTTATGGTCCTCATAGTCCTTTTGGACTATGGCGGTTTAGTTTTTTCTTGTTTTTTAGTTTGTTTTTGCAGGTGAACTCACTGGAGAAGGTGCCGGAGGGGAGTGGTCGTCCCGTGCATGCCGACGGCGGAGATCTTGTGTAATACCCCAAATTTTATTAGACAACATATTTATAAAACAAATAAAAATACCTATGATTTTTAATAATTAGTTTTTATTAAAAAAAAAAAGTAACTCTAGTTAATTTAACTAGATAAAAGTTAACTATAGGTTAACTAGATTTTAAAAAAAAAGACTAACTTAGGTTAATCTAACTAGGATAAAATTTAACCTTAGTTAAAAAAAGAAAAAGAAAAGAAGAACTTGCACGGCAAGTTGTTCTTCTCCTTTAATAATTCTTCTTTTCTTTCTTTTGTCAACTTCTCCCTTCTTCATTACTTTTTCTTTCTTCTGTTCTTCGTTTCTTCTTTCTTCTTTGTGCTTCTCGAGCACACAGACTCATAGAGAGAGAGACCAGAAAAACAAGAGAGTGAGAACGGGAGAGAGAGAAGAGAGCTCAAAGCGAGAGAGTTGAGAGAGTGAGATGCCGAGAGAGAATCAGAGAGAGAGAAGAGACATTGACCGAGAGAGGGAGATAAACCGAAGCTGAGTCCGGGAGAAGCCGGAGAAGACCCAAACGGAGGCCGAGCTTCAGGTGGAGCCAGAGGACCCGACGGACCCAGACCCGATTTCCGGCGAGTAGTGGCGTGATTTCCGGTGGATCGTTGGTCGGTTGAGCTGGGAGTGAATTCTGGCGGTTCTGGCCAGGAATCCGGCGGACCCAGTGACAGTTTCCGATGAACCCGTAACCCCGAACCCATCAAGGCCGTGACCCGTAACCCAGAACTCGTGACCCGTAAGTGCAAAACCCGACCGACCCAGCAAAACCGAAGAAGACCCGATCGATGGTGGCCAACGCTGGCGATCTTCCGGCGGTTGAGTGAGGAATTTTCCGGCAATTCCTAGTGAATTTTATGTTAAATTTCTAAGGTAAATTCCTATAATCCACTTTGATTTATTTTGGGAAATGATTTATGAGTTTTGTTGGATTTGTGTTGTATGGTAGTTCTTGGAAGAATTGGGTAGAACTAAAATCGGAATCCCTGTTTTTGTACTAGCCGAATATGGGTTCTATGATGTTGGCCGTGCGTGAGTGGTTTTGGTTGAGTTGGATTTTATGGATTTTAGAGATGGGTATTGTGGAGATTTTCTGTGGAAATGGATTGAAAGGGGTATAGAAGATTTTGATATAGATTTTTGTTTGGATGATAGTCCTGGAAATTATTTATTTTCTTTGATTAATTTAAGCGTAAATTTTGATATTTTGATTTGTAGTCTTCGTCAAATTGGTACCGGATTTGGGAGATAACCAGTTTCAGTTAACATGAGTTGTTTTATGTTGATAATTTCAATGATTAGGAATTTGGAATCATGTAGAATATCGTTCTGTTTAATCTGGTTGCTGGATGAATTTTCTCGGATATTAAAGATTTTGGACATTAACTTTTGTCATGATTTCTTTCAAATTATTGATCTCTTTTGGTTAATTCAAAGTTTGGCTTCTGAGTATTGATGATTTAGTGATGGATATTATTGTTGAATTAAGATCTTGATGGCAGTAATATTATTATGAAAAATTGACTGGTTAATTGAGTTGGTTTAATATCAGAAGGTTAGGGTCGTGAACGTTTAGGACTAAGGATTGGGTAAATCATGGGGTTGCTATTATTCTTGGAAAATTTACTGTGATTGGGCTGAGTGAGTCACACTTGTTGGTGGTTTAGTCACTAAGTAATTATGTGAATTTATGGATGTTGTCAGGGTATAATTTGGAGTCTGTAGTTACGTATGTTGTAGTATATATTTATAAAGTATACTTTAATTAAGTTTTAGGCTACAAATTCTAGGATATTCTTCTAAGCTTCTTCTTTCAATTTATTAGGGTAAAAGGTCGATCCTGACGCTAATGGAAAGTCCAGGTAAGGGGATACAACACCGAAAAACCCCCAACAAGATTTTATTATAAATCTTTTGAAAAAGTGTTGGGAAATTTTATAAAGCAATTTTTTTATGCCAAGCTTTTATTGCTCATATGTTATTATTCAAGAATTTTGTGCATAAATTACAGTTATGAGTAAGAGCATTTTATAGAGATATGATTTATGCATAATCAAAGTTATGATTAAGAGCACTTCAAAGTATGGATTAAGCATGTTTACAGTCATGAATATGAGCATTTCAAAGATTTGATTATAGAGTATTCTAAAGCTTATGATATATTCAAGAATACAGTTTTGAAAGAAAAGAGAATATAAAGTTTTAAATTCTGCACATGACTACAGTTATGAACGCGGCTCATACAGTTTTAAAGCAAAGTATACAGTTATAGCGGAGCCTACAGAATTACAGAGAAACGTTCATATGCAGTAATTGTTTAACCCTGAGGCACTACTACAGTTAGAATTGGTACCCATAGGGTAGCATGGCAAACATACCGTAAGTCGGTGTGTGCTACCATCCGAGGTTGGCCTTCACCTAGGGAAGATCCCCAACCCGGCGACTCTTCTCTGTGACGACAGGCTGAGTCTATAGGTCCTTTGGACAAAGCCAACGTGCGCCGCTCACGGGAATTGGCGGTGTAGAGTCTATAAGGGGTTAAACCATAGAGAAAGGATTAAAGAGAAAACTGATAAAAGAATATACTGGATCATAATAAACTGTCATTCTCATTTATAAATTGTCATTCTCATAATAAACTGTCATTTTTATTAATATATCATTTCTTAAGTAATATGCATAACTATAATCTTCAACTTGTGATCACTCTAAAAATACATATTCCATTTATATTTCTTGACATCATCGAAATTTCAATATAATCAAAAAAAATCTAATTCATCCAATATAAATTAAATCAACATACAATTGGTTTAGGTCGTAAAACAACATTCATTATGTAACTCATCACATGTGAAATTAATATTTATTAGTGAGAATAATAATATGTCATTATGCATGACTAAAGATTACGGCATAAAGATTTATAATATGTTTTATTTTCCTGGTGTTGTATTTTCCTTACTGAGTTGTCGAACTCACCCCTTTTTTCCTCAACCCTTTCCAGATGACCCAATAAGATGATGTCATTTCTTGGTATTGGCGTAGATTTCACGAAGAGCAGTAGATCATTGCGGATCGACCAAATCTTTACTTTGTATAGTATGTTTCTTTTGGAGAATTCAAGGTGTTGTAAAGAATTATTAATAAAAAGGTATAAAAATAGGAAGTTTAAATTTATATGTTGTAAATGCGCACTTCCATTTATATGATTTTAGTACTCAAACTCACGTTTCCCTTATATCCCAAAACGGGGGCGTGACATCTTGGCCGAGTTTTCACACGTTAGTTTTCATGGAGGTCAGATCTATGATTTTCTGTCGTCTTCTGTTGGACACACACCCTCCAGGCTTGTTCGCCGTCGCTTTCTGGTGCTGCAGCCGCTTTCCATGACCATTTTTAGTTCCTGTGGTCGGCGCATGGTCATCACGCGTTTGGGTGGTTTCTGTTCGGTGTGGCGTGTGGTGACCACGAACCGTTTGTATTGGTCGTGTATGGTGGAGATCAGAAGCTTTTGGTGAACGGCCGTTGTTGAGGGTCTTCTTGCAGTGGCGCGTGTGCCCCACGCCTAGCCTCCGATGGCGAACCTCCTAGAAGGCAGTTTCTGTTTTGGGTTTTTCCTATTCCTGTATGCTTGTGTTGGCAGTTTGCTTTCTGCTTAGTAATTTAGTCAGTGCTTTTAGCCCAAAATGTGTGACCGATTCCCTGTACAAGTATAGTTTTATGTCACCGCATAGGCATCGTTTTGGTTGGCTAAGTTTCATTTGTAGCATTCTATCTGTAATGGTCTGAGTTGTTTGTTGGCTACCTTTATGGTGGTGGCTTATGTACACCTCTTAGGTGGATCTTGTGTACACCTTTTATGGTGGCTTGTTATGTACCCATCTCTTGATTAATGAAAATTAATCTTTTCTTCAAAAATAAAAAAAAGGGTGGGATGGTCCCTGTTGTGACTGACAGGCTTTTGCGTGGCTCGATGATCCCTATTTCTTTTCTTTTTCTTTTTCTTTTTCCCTCACAAGCACAGCGCAAGAGGGACTCGTGGTTTGACCTTTTGGAGCACTGTGGCCTGTGGGCCGTAGGATACATTGGTTTGACCTTTTTGGAGGTAGGGCGTCAGTCTTCGGTGAACGATTTTTACAGTTGAAATTTTATCGCTTTAGCCCGCAGCCGCTTAAACTGCCCATAATCCTATATATAAGAGAAAAGAGAAGAATAAGGAGGAGGAGACAACTCTTTTAAATTCATTGGAGGCCCATCAAGCCTTGGGCTATTCAAAAAGGAATAGGAAGCCTTATCTCTCATTTAAATAGAGGTATGCAAAAGACCATCTGATCCAGAAGTGTTTGCATTAACTACAACGCACTTGAGCCTAATTTCTCCTTCCGTCCCCTTTAACGCGCTGATATTCCCCATTTTGATCAATGATAGCACAATGTCAGCAAAGAAAGCAGTCTGGTTAGCACTATAGCTGTTAACAATGTCAATGGTAGATGTATCCTCCCCTGTAGTTGAGAATAGCTCTTGATCACTCTCCAGAAGCCCCTTGTTGACCTGAAGATTAGAGAAGTAGGAATTGTCAAAAGCATCTGGCGTAATGACGTCGAGATTGGTCAGCTCAGTTCCAGACCCAGTTCCGTTTTCTGGGCATATTCCTTGGAGAGTTTCTAAGTAGGTTGAGTTCAGGGTCGGATTGGGATTGCCGGTGCTATTAAAATTGTATAATCAGTAACTAAAAGTCACACACTGAGCACGTCCAAATCTGTGAGTACCTGAAAAGTTATGCATGCCAATTCTTCATCAAAACATGTGCAATAAAAAGTAAAAAATATTAAAATTAATTACAAAGAAAAAAGAAAACTTGAGAGGTAGTCGGGTGGTTAGGCCACAACCATTTGGTCAAATGGTGGCTCGACCACCTTCTTAAGTGTAATGGACATTTTATCTATTGTCAGTCGGATGTGACTGAAAATCCTAATGAAGAGAAATGCTAGGGGTATTTAAACTTTTACAAAGAGAAGCTTAAAAACTGACATGAAGTTTAATGAGAGGCTCCACATCAGCTTAATATTAAAATAAGTTAAAACAAATTTTAGTACATAGATAAAAATACCCTTTCATCCCCTGTTGAACCCCCGTGGCCGGAAACCTTACACCGCCGGAAACTCAGCACGCCGACCACCACAACTCCACCACGGCCATTGGAAACCCAGCACCCCGACCCACCGGAAACCCAGAATTAACCCCAGACAATCTCGGACTCGACCACGACCCCGACCAAGCTTCTAGTCGGGGAAGGCCAGATCCTGGCCAGGGATGGGCCGAATCCCAGACATTGACAAAGCAGTCATGGAAATGAACCCTGATAAGGCTGGCGCCAATTCGGAGATCGCTCTGCAACGCCTCCTCAACGACTCCACGCACGATGCTCAACACGTTTGGACATGTTTCGTCGTAAAATCTTGGAGTCAGCTTGCCATGGCAATGGCATAGAGATCCTCCAAGCAAAAATGCACAGAATAGAGCTATCACAGTATAGTGATAAGAAGAAGACGCCTTTAATTCTGTAATATTCTATAAACAAGAATATTGACTTCAATATTTATATATAAAGTGACAAATATGTGTTTTCTAACCGTTGAAATGTAAGTTAGATTGGAAAATTCTCAAGTAGGTTTGCTGTGTTTTGGATACGGAATTTTGGAAATTCTACATTTTTCAAAAATAAATTATATTTTATTCAAGTTTTTTAAAAATAAATCATATTTTAGTTAACTTTTTCTAAACAAATTATATTTTATTCAACTTTTTCTAAAAAGTCAAACTTCAAAATTCACAAACAGAATAAAAATTCAATTCTAATTTAAAAAATTCAACACTTAAATGCACCATTAGAAATTCTTGAGTTCTGTCACATTAACGTAGAATGCATGTAATCATGAAAAGCGGTCGGCGGGGTTGAAAATTTGAAAAGATTGTCGGACACAAATTCCTTTCCTTGGATTCTTACTAGCTAATAAATTCTGCCTCGCATTAATTTATATGGTTTTTGACCGTTTGAATTGCGTAAATCAATAAGATTATGGCAAATTTAATTTCAACTTTAATTTCAAGCATCTAAAATTCTGTCCATTACTTGTGTGGGGGACATTTAATGGTTTTAAGTTTTAACCCTAGAATATATATACTTGTGAAGTCTCACGTTGTCTGGATATAAAAATGGAAGTGTGTTTATATATATACTAGCTCGCATGTAAACCCGTCTAAGAAAAGGCAATGTAATTCATGTGATTCGAACTATTTGGAAGCCTATTATTCTTATTTTCGGTGCTTTTAGTTTGTAAATATATATTCTGTTAGAATATTTATATTCTTTTTTTTTTTCCTTTTTTCTAATAAAAGGAAACGTGCCAAAGGCGGATTGAGAATAATGTGACATACTAATGGTTTCTGCAAAGATTTTAAACAAGAAGTTAACATAAGAATTTATTTATTATTTATGCTTACCATATGAAATTTTAAGTTACTTTTTAAATCCTAAAAAACTTATTACAAATCGGTACAAACATAAAGATTGATTTTACATTACTATTATTATTATTATTATTATTATTATTATTATTATTATTGTTATTGTTGTTGTTCTTGGGTAGCGTAATGTTCTGATATTTTGATCCTCTAGTCCTCCGAGGTTGTGGTGTTGAATTGAATGGGTTGGGCTTATATTGGAAAAGCAACTGGGTTAGGGTTTTGGGCAATTTCCCTCTTAATTAGCCCTCATCACACAAAAACGCCACCATTTGGTTTACATCTGAAACGACGTCGCTTCAATCAGCAGGCACTTAAACCCTTAAACCCCCTGTCTTCCAAGAAGAAGAAGAAAGAGCTGAAAACAATTGTTAGAGTACAAATGCTAACAATTGCTCGAAACCTCTCTTCATCCAAAAAGCTGAAACACCCTCGCTTCCTTTCGCTCTCAATCTTAGCCCAATCCCTAACGAACCCTTGTTCTTCTTCTTCACTCTCACAAACCCTAAACCCCCAACCTCAAAGCCCTATCAAACCCCCGCCACTCAATTCCTTCTATTATTTTTCTTCGATCCCATCTTTGCCCCTCACTCGCAATGGAAATTAGACAAGGCCACTACCCACGTCGTGTGTGCTGGCTGAGGGGTCCACATGCAAAGCTCGGACCTGAAACACCCCGGTTTCTTCCTCAAGCCCTCTGAGAAGAGCCTGAGTTATCACTTAAGTGCCCATCTCGTGTCGGTAGCTCACGAGTCCAAGTTTCCTAGCTCACTCAAGAAGGGCCTTTTAATCGACCCCGAGACTGAGACTGAAACCGAGACCGAAATGCTCAATTCCGAGAAGCTAGTGGTGTGCGCGCGATGCCACTCGCTGAGGCATTACGGGAAGGTGAAGGATCTGACAGTGGAGAACCTCGTGCTAGACTTCGATTTCGACCACACGATCGGCCGGAGGTTGGATTCGACTGGCGGGACCCGGTCTGTGGTTTTGATGGTCATGGACAGCGCCGATTTTGACGGGTCCTTCCCTCGGAAGGTGGCAAAGCTATTGTTGACGACGACTGAGGAGAATCGGAAGGCATGGAAGGGTTAATAAGTTTTGACACTATCCGTGAATCTGATATAGAATTAGTGGGTTAGCATTGAAGGATTTAGCTCATTTAATTAAATATGATGGGTTATGGTTGACTTATACAGTCTGATTTTTATACCCATGCATCGAGATGACCCGAACTTGATACGCGGCATTTAGGTTTAGCAATTTTTGACATAACCCGCGAACTGAGCACAAACCAAACACAAAATTAACAAGTTAAGGTTGAATGATATATATACTCATACTTCGACATGATTCAAACGTGACACGCGAAGATAAATTGTCACCGCTAATGAAAGTAGAGCACGCATCTTTAAATGACAAAAATTGAGATCATTCTTCCCATCAAATCTCGCTAACCAAATTGTGGATTTGTATCCCGAAATTTTACTAATTTACAATAACAAATTAAGATTTTGAATGATAAAAAAGTGTGGAGAAATAGAGGAAGAAAAATATAACAATTACACGTAGAGAACACAAAAATTTATATATATGGTTTGGCATAAAAGAAATTCATGCACTAATAAAATAGAGTACAAAAGGTGGATAAAAGCACTAAAAATTCCAAGTCTCAATACACTCCATAGTCCATACCGTACTCGATCTTTCGATATATGAAAGGGGAGAAAAGCATCGATCACTCAAGCCTCCCTCATTTATTCATGTACAGAATTTTTTGCATCAAACACTCAAAACACAGATAAAAGCTTGCATATATGTATAGTTAGTTGCACAAAAGCACCACATGCATGTGCTGCAAAAGGTATATACACACCATATATTAGCTTGCATTTAGCTTATTTGTACTCGATTAGCCTTATCTCTTATCTCTCATTTAAATAGAGCTATGCAAGAGACCATCTGATCCAGAAGTAGCGTTTGCGTTAACTGTGGCGCAGTTGAGTCTAATTTCTCCTTGTGTCCCCGTTAACACGTTGATATTCCCCATTTTGATCATTGATGCCACAAAGCTGGCAAAGAAAGCAGTCTGGTCAGCACTAAAGTTGTTAACAATGTCAATAGTATCCTCCCTGGTAGTTGAGAACAGCTCTTGATCACTCTGTAGCAGGCCCTCATTGACTTGAAGCTTAGAGTAGTATTTATTGTCAAAAGCATCCGGCGTGGTGAGGTCGAGATTGGTCAGATCAGTCCCCGTTCCGTTCTCCGCGCATATTCCTTTGAGAGTTTCTAAGTAGGTTGAGTTCAGGGTCGGATCAGAATCACCAACGCCTATAAAATTGTATAGCCAGTTGCTGAAAGTACGACACTGAGCTCGTCCAAAAGTGTACGTGAGCACTTGAATATTATCATTATGCATGCCAAATATTCCTTAATTATCAAAACTTGTATTGTTTCCATCACAAATATGCCATTTTTGTCTTTTTCCTCTATTAAGACGATGGAGAATCTTAGAGATTAAAAGTACTTTGTTTTTACATTTGTGAGCACTATATATTAGCAATTCACCAAATCATGACAAATGTTTATCCAAATTGCTAAACATACGTACAGCTTGTTTTACTGCTATTTTGGTATCCTGACTAGCAAAAATAAGATTTGGGTAGATGAATTAGAATGCTCTAAGTTAGAAAGCAAGAGTTACCAGAGAGAGCAACTACATCGGTGGTGTTCAGGCCGACGTTTGAGAACTTTAATTTTATAGCTGCTATGGTCTCGGAGGGTCCTGGAAGGGCAAGATTAGCACCAGTTCGGTTTGCTGTTGTGCCATCCCTTCTTCCAAGTAAAACATCCCACGAGGGGCCTCCTGCCTGCAGTGAGCATGGATATTAGTTTGTCTGTCATGCAAACAACATACACTAAAATAAATGTTTGATCGAAGATCGAGAAGGGTGTCTTGCTGTTTTATATATACAATACCAGTGAAACTGATGCTTCAGATGCAATATATGGCGAGGATATCGGCGCAGGAAACAATGCCGGGACAAGCGCTTTCCAACGCAGTCTTTATGTCATCGACATCGACAACACCAAAACCCCTCACTGAGTACAAAATGTTGGAGTCAGCTGTCCATTGCATGATGATCCTCCAAACAAAAATGCCAAGAATTGGCCAATCACAGTACAGTAAGAAGAAGAAGAAGAAGAAGAAGACTTCTTTCTCTGTAAACAAGAATGGCTTGGATGTTTGATAGAGCAAATTGTGGTCCTTTATTTAAAAAGTGACAAGCATGTAACTTACCCACATAAAAAAAAAAAAAAAAAGTAAAATAACACATTTGGCCGCCTGTTGTCGTACGTAGCGGCTCCAATAAGAGAAAAATTCAGACATGTAAGGGCGCCCCTTTTGTTTAGGATTTGTTCTGTATTTTTTTAGTGGTGTTTGATGCAACCGAAAATAATGATCAATAAAAATTATGTTTTAGTTTGACTGAAAAAATTTCTTTAATTTTTGTAAAATGATTTGATGTTTTTAAAACCGTAAATCATTTTCTGATTTTAAACTTCTCATTCTTGCACGCACATTTGTAGGAATCATCTACCACCGGCTATTAGAGTTTATTCATAGCCTAAATTTATTGCAGAAGGTCTCCTAATTTTGGAATTCGGTCGCCGAAATCCTACAGCACTGGCCAAATTCTAGCCACCATCTTCAGATTTCGGCAACTATGCCATACTCTGGCAATACAAATCGAAATTTGGTTACTGTGCCAGATTTTGACGTAACTAGCTAGAATCTGGCCAGTGGCATCGGATCCAGCCACATCGTTAAAAGTTCATCATCGATCATTTTTTACTGTTAATAAATTTTTTGTACAAACTAAACACAAAAAAATATTTTACATCGAAACAAATAAATAATTAAGAGAAAAGAGTTGCCCGCATGCTAATTTGTTTGCACAAATGGGTCCGGCATATAAAGCTATTTGGAATACGTAAGCCAGTAATCCTATCTTTTAAATTATTCAAATTTTTTATGTTGTTCAGAATCCTTGACAAGACGTTTGGCGCAAGTTAGGTATAAACACACCCCGTACGTTGGAAGGTTCATTGGATTGGAAAAGTCTAAAGTTGATTAGAAGTTCATAAATTCCGTTACATAAACGTAGTACATAACATAATTAAGCATCTATGTTGGAAAAGTCTAAAGTTCATTATAAATGCATAAATTTTGTGACTTTAACGTAGTACATTCCATGTTGGAGGGAATATAAATTGTAATCACAGGCACCCAAGCAGCTTTTGCATGAAAAATAATATAACACGTTTGGACTAAGATCTTATGTTATTAGACGGTACGAATTACATAAAAATTTGGCCAACCTAAAAAAAAAAAGACTACAAGACTCATTTGTTCCAAATAAGTACGTACATCTCACGTGTTAATTAGATTATTCGGAACAAGCCAGCTCTATATATACATAAATCCCATCTTTTAACTATTTAAATTTATATATATTATTCAAACAGTCTAATAACATAAAATCATTTAGAAGGCGTTTGACTAGTGGGTTACAAACACACCCAGGCCCTTGGAAAGTTTATAAATTAAATTGAAAAAGTCTAGAGTTTATTAGATTGTGGTCTGTACGTACTATGCATGCATGTTGGAGTGGATATAAATAACTTTCTATCGGCTAACTGAAGAAGCTTTTACATTATAATTTTTTTCACTTTTTATATTACATCAATAATTTTTTATTATTATTCAAATAAAAAAATTTATTACAGTACAATTTTTTTTTTCATTTTTCTACGCAATTATTTTTTTTTCTTTTATATCATATCTATTACTTTTTACTAATTAACTCAAAAATTCCTTTTTCACTATTCTGTTTATTTATGTTCACTCACTCGCCATACATGACCAACTCTCACAAAGAAAAGAAAGTACTCTACAACTTTCAAAATTGTCTCCACATAACCGTACACCCTCATGTATCCACAGCCAAACCCAACGGCTATTATTAATGCAACCAACAAAAATATCACACCACCTAGAATTAAATGAAAAGCTAGAAAATCCTTACTAATAAATTCAGAATTTATTTTTCTCTACACTAAAAGATAAGGTTGTTGAAAAATACTGGGGGCTGAATTAAAAGCTATAAAGATTGTCGAAAATGAAAAGCAAATTGCTTCCCTTTGAAAAGTCTGAAGTTGATTAGAAATTAATGCACATGCATCCATGTTGGAGGAGATGTAAATTAGGCTTGACAATTTTAATACGACTCACAAATTTGATACGAGCACGACACGAATGTATATAGTTTGGGTTTAGGCTATAACCTGTTTATGACACGTTTATTACCAGCCAACCCGTTTATGACATATTTACGACGCGTTAATGACACATTTATTACCAAATTAGCTAAACGAGTTGATACGCCAACCCGAATTGCCAAGCCTAATGTAAATTATAACCAATACTATAGGCCCCTCAAGTAGTTTTAACATTAAAAACAATATATATAACAGACACGTTTGGACTGATATTATGTTTTTAGACTGTTTGAATAATATAGAAATTCAGATAACCTAAAAAGGAAGAATTATAAAACTTATTTGCCTAGAATAAGTAGGTCTCGCATGTTGGGCCATTCGGAATAAGTAGGCTGGCTACGTACACACGTAATCGATCTTTTAAGCTACCTGAATTTATGTGTTATTCAAACAGTCTAATAGCATAGAATCAGTGTGAAAGTGTTTGGCAAGCGAGTTCCAAACATACCCCCTTAGAAAGTTCATTAGATTGGAAAATTCTCAAAAATTTAGGGAAAATAATTAAAGCATTCTCAACAGCTTTCCTAAAGTCTCTTCCCCGTCCTAAATATTTTAAAAAAATTTCAAAACATCACATACAACAAATACCCTATGTCAACCCTAAACATTGGGTAAGCTACAATGCTACGGTGATACACGTGGCACAGTTGCCGCGTGTACTCCAATACTCGTGGCCACTGTGCCACGTGTATTTACTATACATGCGGCAAATTGTACAATTTGTAACAACCGGATCTATCACGCCTCACACACGTGGTCATTTACACGTGGCAACCTGTTTGCCACGTGTGTTGTCTCCGTACACGTGGCGATCTGCAAGTGGCAAAATGCAATTTTTTTTGTAGTGCGTTTTTCGCGCATATTCCTTTAAGAGTTTCTAAGTAGGTTGAGTTCAGGGTCGGATCAGAATCACTAACACCGGTAAAATTGTTTAGCCGGTTGCAGAAAGTACGACACTGAGCTCGTCCAAAAGTGTGAGCACCTGAATATTATCATTATGCATGCCAAATATTCCTTAATTATCAAAACGTGTATTGTTTCCATCACAAATATGCCATTTTTGTCTTTTTTCTTTATTGAGTTGCGTAATTCAATAAGATTTTGGCAAATTTCATTTCAACTTTCAAGCATCTAGAATTCTGTCCATTTCTTGTGTGGGGGGACATTAATAAATGGTTTAAACCCAAAGAGGATATATACTTGTGACGTTCCACATTGTCTGGATATAAAAATAAATATGTGTTTAATTATATGTATATTCGCATGTAAACTTGTCTAAGAATAATTGGCAAAGTAATTCATGTGATTCCAACTATTTGGAAGCCTATTATTCTTATTTTCGGTGCTTTTTATTTTATTTTTTTGATTTTTTATAAAAGGAAACATGCCAAATGCGGATTGGGGATAATGTGACATACTAATGGTTTCTGCAAAGATTTTAAATAAGAAGTTAACATAAGAATTTATTTGTTATTTCTGCTTACCATATGAAATTTTAAGTTACTTTTTAAATCCTTAAAAACTTATTACAAATCGGTACAAACATTAAGATTGATTTTACATTATTTTTATTTTTATTATTATTGTTTTTGGGTAACGTAATGTTATGATATTATGATCCTCTAATCCTCCGAGGTTGTGGTGTTGAATTGAATGGGCTGGGCTTATATTGGGAATGCAACTGGGTTAGGGTTTTGGGCAATTTCCCTCTTAACTGGCCCTCATCACACAAAAACGCCGTCATTTGGTTTACATCTGAAACGACGCGGCTTCAGTCAGCAGACACTTAACCCTTAAACCCCTTGTCATCCCAGAAGAAGAAGAAGAAGAAGAAGAAAGAGCTTTAAACAATTGTTAGAGTAGAAATGCTCACCATTGCTCAAAACCTTTCTTCACCCAAAAAGATGAAACACCCTCTCTTCCTTTTACTCTCAATCTTAGCCCAATCCCTTACGAACCCTTGTTCTTCTTCTTCACTCTCACAAACCCTAAACCCCCAACCTCAAAGCACTATCAAACCCCCGCCACTCAATTCCTTCTGTTATTTTTCTTCGATCCCATCTTTGTCCCTCACCTGCGATGGAAATTACGACGTGGCCACTACCCACGTCGTGTGCGCCAGCTGTGGGGTCCACATGTAGGGCTCGGACCCTAAACACCCCGGTTTCTTCCTCAAGCCCTCCGAGAAGAGCCCGATTTATCACTCACGTGCCCATCTCGTGTCGGTCATTCACGAGTTCGAGTTTCCTAGCTCGCTCAAGAAGGGCCTTTTAATCGACCCCTGAGACTGAGATCGAGACCGAGACCGAAACGCTCAGTTCCAAGAACCCGGTGGTGTGCCCGCAGTGCCATTCCCTGAGGCACTACGGGAAGGTGAGGGATCCAACGGTGGAGAACCTCTTGTCGGACTTCAATTTCGACCACACGATCGGCCGGAGGTTGGTGCTGACTAGCGGGACCCGGTCGGTGGTTTTGATGGTCATGGACAGTGCCAATTTCGACGGCTTGTTCCCTCGGAAGGTGGCGAAGTTGTTGTTGGCTACGATTGAGGAGAATCTGAAGGCATGGAAGGGTTAGCAAGTTTTGACACTATCCGTGAATCTAATACATAATTAGTGGGCTAAGATTGAAAAGTTTAACTCATTTAGTTAAATGTGATGAGTTATGGTTGACTTATACAGTCTTATTTTTATACCCATTTATGCATCGAGATGGCCCGAACTCGACACGCTGCATTTAGGTTTAGCAATTTTTGACACGACCCGCGAACTGAACACAAATCAAAGACAAAATTATTTGGTTAAGATTAAAGGGTATATAATTTTATATATACCCATGCTTCGACATGATTCAAACACGACACGCGAAGATAAAATGTCACTGCTAATGAAAGTAGAGCACGCATCTTTAGATGACAAAAATTGAGATCATTCTTCACATCAAATCTCGCTAACCAAGTTGTGGATTTGTATCCCAAAATTTTACTAGTTTATAATAACAAACTAAGATTTTGAATGATAAAAAAAGTATGGAGAAATAGAAGAAGAAAAATATAACAAGTACACGTAGAGAACACAAAAATTTATATATATGGTTTGGCATAAAAGAAATTCACTAATAAAATATAGTACAAAAGGTGGATAAAAGCACTAAAAATTCCCTGTCTCAATACACTCCATAGTCCATACCGTACTCGATCTTTCGATATATGAAAGAGGAGAAAAGCATCGATCACTCAAGCCTCCCTCATTTATTCATACAGAATTTTTTGCATCAAACACTCAAAACACAGATAAAAGCTTGCACATACGTATAGTTAGTTGCACAAAAGCACCACATGTGAAGCAAAAGGTGTAGATATACACACCATATATTCGCTTGCATTTAGCTTATTTGTACTCGATCAGCCTTATCTCTTATCTGTCATTTAAATAGAGCTATGCAAGAGACCATCTGATCCAGAAGTAGTGTTTGCGTTAACTGCAGCGCAGTTGAGTCTAATTTCTCCTTACGTCCCCGTTAGCACGCTGATATTCCCCATTTTGATCATTGATACCACAAAGTCAGCAAAGAAAGCAGTCTGGTTAGAGCTACTTGAGTGCCCTGTTTGCATGAATCTAATGTACCCTCCAATATACCAGATATGCTCTAGATTCTGAACTTACAACCTGCATAATTCTGGAGAATTACATTTTCTTTACACACCTTAGTGCTTCCTTTGTCTAATTGGAAATCCTCAATTTATAGTCATGGACATTATTGCTTATAAACAGAATTCAGTGGTTGCAATTTTGCTTGCTCTCATACAAAATGTTTTGATTGTAATTTATGAAGCATTCACTGTCAGAACAACAAGAAATTGTGATACAAAGTCAAAAAGAGTTATATTCAATCAGTTCAGAAAAATCCAAGAATGATATTAAGTATTTAGTCATGGAGGGGGTGGGTGAAATCTATATGAGCATGGTGACATGATGTAATTCCAGTTGGCTAATTGCCAAATTTGTTATCTCGAGTAGGGGAGAAACTAACTTATAGCTTGGGGGCTACAGAACCCCCAAAATTTAAAATTTCCCCAATAGTATATATTTTTCTGAAGTAAACCATCAAAAATTAACACCCCCCCCCCCCCCCCCCAAAAAAAAAAATATTGTCCCTCTAGAGTATTGCCTTTTCCCAAAAGGCCTAAACTCTTTGTAAATCTCATATTGACCACTATTTTAGACATGGTCTTTTTGAACACACCATCCTTCATGGCTTCATCATTGACCCCTTTTCTGTCTTATTTTGCAATTAAACAGAGTCATAAACTGCTTGATTATTTTAAGCATCTTTAGCTGTTTATTGCACACTGCATTACTTGCAGATATTTCTATTGAACTGTTTTATGAAGAAGAAAAAAAGAGAATGTTACTAATAGTAACTTACACTATTTTATGCCTTAGTGTCCAAATGGCCACACTCTATGTTCAAACTGCAAGGCTAGAGTGCACAACTGTTGCCCCACATGCCGCCATGAGCTTGGAAATATAAGGTGCTTGGCTTTAGAGAAAGTAGCAGAGTCACTAGAGCTCCCATGCAGGCACCAAGTATTTGGTTGTCACGATATATTCCCATATTACAGCAAGCTCAAACATGAGAAACACTGTAAATATCGTCACTACAACTGCCCTTATGCTGGAGCTGATTGTTCTGTCACTGGTGACGTCCCACTCCTTGTCATGCATCTCAAGAAGGATCACAAGGTTGATATGCAAGATGGATGTACTTTCAGCCACAGATATGTGAAATCCAATCCTCAAGAAGTTGGAAATGCTATATGGATATTAACTGTAAGAGTTGTTCTCTCTTCAGTAATTAGTTATCAAAATGTTCTTATTCTTTTTTCTCCTTCTAGCTATACATTTTATCTTGTATACTTCCAGCGTACCTGGTAGCGCCTTACGATTTTAATGATATTTTGATTACTTATATATAAAATAAAATAAAAAAGAAGAATATACATATCTTATTATGTCAACAGTGTTCTTTTCTGCCTTTTATTTGGCTCACAGAAAGAATGGGTAGAAATAGGCTTATGCTTAAAGAAAAGCTGGAAAAAGGGAGCCATATTTAGCACTCTTATCCTTTATATCCTAATGGTAGTCTAATGCAACTTTTTTCCTTTGCATTCAGTTTTATTTGATTTGCACCAAATATTTGAAACCACCTTGCAATTCTTTCATCTGGTTCAGGTCTTCAACTGCTTTGGCCGTCAGTTCTGCTTGCACTTTGAGGCATTCCATCTTGAAATGGCACCCGTTTACATGGCCTTCCTGCGATTCATGGGTGATGAAGATGAGGCCAAGCAATTTAGTTACAATCTGGAAGTTGGCGGAAATGGCAGGAAACTTACATGGCAAGGTATACCAAGGAGTATCAGGGATAGCCATAAAAAGGTAAGGGATAGTCAAGATGGATTAATTATTCAGAGAAATCTAGCACTCTTCTTTTCTGGCAGCAATAGGCAGGAGTTGAAGCTGAAAGTTGCTGGTCGTATATGGAAAGAGCAATGAGATATTATAATAACCACTTTAAAAGGCTGAATAGATAAATTCATTTATTACATTGTAAATGGGTAGATTCTGTGTTTCTTGTTAAATTGAGATCAGTTATCATTAATTTGCAATCTAGGAAGACAAGGCATCTTTGTGATGACTTTAATGTTTGATGGTCTTTCAAATTTACCTGACATGCATAACAAAGGCCTACTCACCATGTTCATGCAATGTGAGGAATTAGGCATATGGAGGATTGACAAACTCTGTAATGATTAGGTGACACTATATATAGCTTCCACAATGACGAACAATTTATCACATCCATTATGCAGATCAAAGGCCGAAATGCTTGAACATTTGTTCATCTATTACTACTCCCCCCTTGTCTGGGTCTCTTATCATGGCCTTACAGAACCAAGAATTATTATTGAGGGGGGTTAAAGTATGAAGACAATGATTATGCAGCCTATAGCCTTACCGTAGTGCTGACGCTTCTCTTCTTTTGTGTATTCCTTTTTTTTCAATTTTTTTTTTCTCGATTGTTTGGATTTTCTACTGGGTTTTCTCAGCTTCACAGAGGGTGCGAGATGACACTCGAGATCAATCCGTTATAGGTGGCCATGGTTCAAGTTCTAATGATGATGATCCACAAGAAGAACAAGAGTTAAGTATTACAACTAGTAGACAAATAAGGCAGATTAGGCCATCTCAGAGATATGGCTATGCAGATTTGGTAGCGTATGCACTTAATGTAGCAGAGGAAACTGGGGTTCAGGAGCCTTCTACTTATTCAAAAGTTGTCACAAGTAGTGAGTATGCACAATGGGTTGTCGCTATGAATGAGGAAATTGAGTTTCTTCATAAGAACCAGACTTCATAATTTATGAAATTGCATAAGGGTGCTAAGACTATTGGGTGCAAATGGATCTCAAGAATTGAGGATGCTAGGTTCAAGGCTTGCTTGGTGGCAAGTGCTATAGTTAAAGAGAGGGTGTAGACTTTAATGAAGTTTTCTCTCATGTTATGAAACATAACTCTATTCACGTGTTGCTTGCCATGGTTGCTCTATTTTATTTGAAACTTGAGCAACTTGATGTGAAAACTGCTGTTTTACATGATGAACTCGAAGAAACCATCTATATGCATCAACCAGAGAAATTCATTGTTGAAGGTAAAGAAGATCTTGTTTTGTCGATTGAGGAGATAATTATATAGCTTGAAACAATCTTCGAGGCAGTGATACAAGCGCTTTGATACCATTATGGTCGGTCATGGTTACTCTATAAGTAGCTATGACAATTGTGTGTATTACATGCAATTGTCACGTTTGTCTATTTGTTTCTCTATGTGGATGACATAATTATTGCTGCTAAAAGCATGTTGGAGATTAACATATTGAAATCTCAATTGAGTGATGAGTTTTGTTAGGTTTTTTGATTGTCAAATTTGGTGTCCAGAAAAATTAATGTAAATGAAATTTGGTTAGGGTACTTTGTATGTACGTAAGCTTGATCTCAAAGTTGTGAAGAACCGAGGACCTCGTTTGGTACCTCGGTCAATGGTGGTCCAAATGAGGGTTCTTATGAAGAATTAAGTGAAGCCCACAAGAAGTTCGTTTAGTACCTCCTTCGCAATAAGTCTAGACGAGCAACATCAAGGAAGAGATCCAAGACCCTCATTCACTAGCTCGGCTGCTAAAGGTATTGGCATGCATGGTTCATTGAAGTCCATAGCTCACTCCCAAGAAGCTCGTTCTCAAGGGTCGTTAGGTGTAGGTATGGACGCCGTCAAGTTATAAGTCGTGAAACCCTAGACTAGTCCGGACGAGTCTACTTATGTGTCCAAACATCGTCATCATAATCACTTGTTTAAGTGTTTTAATTCAATTAAAACATTGAGTTATTGGTTTGAGCTATTTAAGCATCATTATGCACGACTTTCAATGTTGTCAAAGTCGTTGTTCATGTGAGCTAAGAGAGAAAAGAGTAATCGTATGTTTTCCCTTCCAAATCTGTCTTAGAGATTGTTTAAACCACACTCAAAACTGTTAACCTTCAACCACCAGGGTTCCGAATTGCAAGAGGAGACTCAATATAAGAATTGGCCAAAGGTTCTGGACCTACAGTTGGAACAAACAGGTTGTTTGTTCTATACAAGTGAGGTGTATGTTACAAAAGTTATGCAAGCGTGAACTACTTGTTATTTGAATTATTCTATAGTAGATGAATTTCCTGGATTTGACAGTATGGGAGTGGTTTTACCTTTGAGGAATTCTTCAAAGGGTTTCCACTTTGTCACCAAATTATGTGTTATTGTTTTATTACTTTGCTTATTTTGGCGATTGTTGTGTGGTTGCTTCATTCTTAATTGGTCGAATTTTTTGGAAAACACCTTAGGATGGAGATTTGATGGGATAGGAAAGCAAGAACGTTATAATTGTCACAGAAAAAGTACTTGAACTCTTTGGTTTGAGTAATTCGAAACTAGTGAATACTTCACTTGCTGCTCATTTCAGACATTCAGCAGGTTTATCATCGCATAGTGAGGGGGAAGAACAATTCATGCCACGTGTTCCATACTCTAGCACAGTTGGGAGAATCATGTATGTTATGGTGTACACTCGTTTAGATATTTCACATGCAGTCAATGTTGTTAGTCGCTATATGGCCAATCATGACAAAGTTCATTTGTAGACAGTGAAATGGATGCTTCGGTATTTATAGGGCACTACAGAGGTTGGTTGGGATTATGGCAGTGGTATCTGTTCTAATAACATTGGGTATGTCGTTTTAGATTATGCTGGAGATTTGGATAAAAGATCTCTAACATGTTATGTTTTCACTCTCTAAAGGTTGTGCCATTAGTTGGAATGCGAGATTACAGACGATAGTTGCTTTGTCCACCACGGAGGCAGAGTATATGGCAATGGTAGAGGCAGCGGAAGAAGCAATTTAGTTGAAAGGTTGAATTGGCAATCTGGGTTTACACCAGGATGAGACTGTTATGCTTTATGATAGCCAAACCACAATATATTTAACGAAAAATTAAATATGTATCATGAGAGGACTAAACACATTGATATTATATATCATTTTCTTAAGGAGGTTGCGACACATGGAGATATCACAGTGAAGAAATTGCTAGGCCAAAAATTCAACAAATATGTTGACTAAACCAGCTAGTTCCAATTCTCAATTTCAAACATTGCTTGAATTTGATTATGTTTGTAGTTTGTGTCTGTGATTACTTTTAGGGGTATTGGAGGAGACGTGATGTGGAGAATTACATTAAGGATTTGATGAAATTCAAATCAAGTTGGAAATTTGTTTCAAATAATCAAGTAGTAGGCCGTGGGCAATTTGTTGTTGCTTTTGGTTTTGGAGTGAATAACCAATTGTCACTCCTCCTTTTAGTATTTGAAGTCTTTTACTATAACCAAATTTGCTCTCATATATTGCTCCCTATTCCACCTTTAATTTTGTGAATATGCTGAGAAAGGGAGAGAGGCTTCCGCATGCTCTGTTTCAGTTTTTTTCTCTTTTTCGACTAAAAAGTTTATTGTGTGAGAGTGGGATTTGGATGATTTTCTTTTTCTTTTCTTTTATTTTTTTTTGACAAAAAAGTTTTATTGCGTGAGAGTGAGATTTTGGTGATTTTTTCTCTGCTATAATTTATATCGCATCTTTTGATATTTTGGTCGCCTCCGCCTATAAATATAGGTTTGTTAAGCCGAACTAATAAATTTTGATGTCCTTTATGATTTGATTATTTTTATTCTATTTTTTCTGCTTTTTTGGATCCTAAAAAATTATTTGTCACACCAGGGGTAAATAGTAAATGGATTAATTTGAAAATGCTATTCGTAATACATCATGTGAATCTTAAGATTGTACGTTTTATGCTTCTAAATCTAGACTGGGAAGTTGATAGTTCGAAAAATAAGGCACACGCTGATAATGATAGTTCAACAAACTATATATGCTATATATCAAGCCACGTAACACCTCGAGGTAAACAATATAGACGGTCGAAATTTAATGGGGAGACTATTTTTTTGTTAATATATATATAAAAATTAAAAAAGAACTGGTTGATTAAAAGAATTTAGATTTTATAGTAAAGCAAGTCATTGTTGTGAAAGGGTTAGCAAGTTTTGACACTATCCGTTAATTTGATAGAGAATTAATGGGTTAGGGTCGAAGGGTTTAATTAGCTCATTTAGTTAAATGTGATGGGTTATGGTTGACCTATACACAGGGGCGGAGCCAGCCCCCCAAGTTGGAGGGGCCAAATTGAAAAAAAAAAATTTGGGGGGGCCAAAATTAGAAAAAATAATAAATTTTGGGGTAAAATTTTAATTTTTTTAAAATTTTTTTTAATTTTTTTTAATTTTTTTTAATTTTTTGGGGGAGAACCTTGGGGCTTGGGGGGCCCAGGCCCCCCCAAGCCCCAAGGTGGCTCCGCCCCTACTTATACAGTCTTATTTGTATATCCATGCATCAAGATGACTCGAACCTGACGCGCGGCATTTATTTCTGGCAATTTTTGACACGACCCGCAAACTGAACACAAACTCAACACAAAATTAACCGGTTAAGGTTGAAGGGTAGATAGTTTTATATATACCCATGCTTCGACATGATTCAAACGTGACAGGTGAGGATAAATTGTCACCGCTAATGAAGGTAGAGCACGCATCTTTAGATGACAAAAATTGACATCATTCTTCCCATCAAATCTCGCTAACCAACTTGTGGATTTGTATCCCGAAATTGTAATAGAAGCAAAACTTCACTATGATACTAATTTATATATAGTAACAAATTAAGATTTTGAATGACGAAAAAGTGGAGAAATAGAAGAAGAAAAATATAACAAGTACACGTAGAGAACACAAAAATTTATATATATGGTTTGGCATAAAAGAAATTCACTAATAAAATAGAGTACAAAAGGTGGATAAAAGCACTAAAAATTCCGAGTCTCAATACATATTCCATACCGTACTCGATCTTTCAATATATGAAAGGGGAGAAAAGCATCGATCACTCAAGCCTCCCTCATTTATTCATATACAGAATTTTTTGTATCAAACACTCAAAACACAGATAAAAGCTTGCATATATATATATATATAGTTGCACAAAAGCACCACGTACGTACATGTGCAGCAAAAGGTGTATATATACACGTACACACCATATATTAGCTTGCATTTAGCTTAATTATTTGTACTCGATCAGCCTTATCTCTCATTTAAATAGAGCTATGCAAGAGACCATCTGATCCAGAAGTAGTGTTTGCATTAACTGCGGCGCAGTTGAGTCTAATCTCTCCTTCTGTCCCCGTTAACACACTAATATTCCCCATTTTGATCATTGATACCACAAAGTCAGCAAAGAAAGCAGTCTGGTTAGCACTATAATTGTTAACAATGTCAATAGTATCTTCCCCGATAGTTGAGAACAGCTCTTGATCACTCTGCAGCAGGCCCTCATTAACTTGAAGATTAGAGTAGTATTTATTGTCAAAAGCATCTGGCGTGGTGAGGTCGAGATTGGTCAGATCAGTCCCCGTTCCATTCTCCGCGCATATTCCTTGGAGAGTTGCTAAGTAGGTTGAGTTCAGGGTCGGATCAGAATCGCCAACACCAGTAAAATTGTATAGCCGGTTGCTGAAAGTCAAACACCGAGCGCGTCCAAAAGTGTGAGCACCTGAAGATTATGCATGCCAAATATTCCTCATCAAAACGTCAAACGTGTATTATTTTCATCACAATATATGCCATTGTTGGCAACTCCCCCTTGACAGAGGAAGCCTTGGTTGCTCGGATCAAATGGGATGTTAGAACTAAGGTGTTGACCCTAAAATTCAAGAGATCTCCTCTTGATAGGCAGCTTTCGGCTTTATGGTTGTTGTAGTCTTGTTGTAGTTTGGCTCAAGTTTGGTGCTTGTTTTCGGCTGTTTGATGTAATGTTGTTTTGTGGGTCTTCCCTTTTTCTGGAGTTGTAATTGTTTTGTGTTTGGTTATAAAAGATTTGATTCATCCAAAAAAAAAAAAAAAATTATGCCATTGTCTTCATTATTAATTTGTTAGCACTATTAGCAATTCACCAAATCACAAATGTTTATCCAAATTGCTGAACATACGTACAGCTTCTTTTACTGCTATTTTGGTATCCTGACTAGCAAAATAAGATTTGGGTAGATGAATTAGAATGCTCTAAGTTAGTAAGCAAGAGTTACCAGAGAGAGCAACTACATCGGTACTGGTGTTCAGGCCGACGTCTGAGAACTTTTTTTTTATAGCTTCTATGGTCTCGAAGGGTGCTGGAAGGGAAATATTAGCACCAGTTCGGTTTGCTGTTGTGCCATCCCTTCTTCCAAGTAAAACATCCCACGAGGGACCTCCTGCCTGCAGTGAGCATGGATATTAGTTTGTCTGTCATGCAAACAACATACACTAAAATAAATGTTTGATCGAAGATCGAGAAGGGTGTCTTGTTGTTTTATATATACAATACCAGTGAAACTGATGCTTCAGATGCAATGGCGAGGATATCGGCGCAGGAAACAATGCCGGGACAAGCGCTTTCCAACGCAGTCTTTATGTCATCGACAACACCAAAACCCCTCACTGAGTTATTATTTGGGGCAGCCTCTTTCTCGCTTTCTATGGTGTCGGTGTTGTTCAACAAAATTGATCCATCACACCCCTACAACTAACAAAGTTAATTAACACGTACAATTTAATTAGCTAGAGAATTAAAAGTAGTTGATTCCCAAGATTGAGGAGCTGGGGAGATCAACGTACGTACATCGACAAAGCAATCATGGAAATGAAGCCTGATAAGGCTGGCGCCAATCCGGGTGTCGGTCAGCAACGCCGTCTCAATGACTCCACGTACGATGCTCGTCACGTTTGAACATGTTTCGTTATAAAATGTTGGAGTCAGCTGTCCATTGCATGATGATCCTCCAAGCAAAAATGCCAAGAATAGACCAATCACAGTACAGTAAGAAGAAGAAGAAGAAGACATCTTTCTCTGTAAACAAGAATGACTTGGATGTTTGATAGAGCAAATTGTGGTCCTTTATTTATAAAGTGACAAGCATGTTACTTACCCACATGAAAAAAATAAGAAAAGATAAAAAAAGAAGTACATAACACGTTTGGCCGCCTGTTGTCGTACGTAGCGGCTCCAATAACACAAAAATTCAGACATTTAAGGGCGCTCCGCTTGTTTAGGCTTTGTTCAGTATTTTTTAGTGTTTGGTGCAATCGAAAATGATGATCAGTAAAAATTATTTTTAACTTGACCGAAAAAATCTCTTTAATTTTTATAAAATGATTTGTTGTTTTTAAAACTGTTGATGATATTTTTGAGCCGGTGACGTGGCATCATCAGAGACGTCCCTTCACCCGCGCCCTGACCTGCAAAACAAGAAAGACCCGCCGGGGGTGGCCGGCGGAGCCTCCTCCGATGATCAAGTCAGTCCAGTGTTTTTTAGAAGAGGAGAGAGGGAGAGAAGATCTCATAGGAAAATGAATTGCCCTTTTATAATTTCTATACTCCCTTTTTATACCCCTATGTGCTATATGTCTCTTTTACCCCTGTCAAGCACAGGGCTCCATGTAGACGTCTCATATCTTCCCTGACTTGATTTGACTGGTTTCATAAATATTGAAGGCTTCCTGCGACCAAGGTCATTGTCCGGGGACCAATCCTTTCCGTTGTCCGAAGTCTCACTTGGAGGGCAAATATCTTTCCACCTTGGGTGGGGGAGGAAAATTCCTTAACAAAAACCGTAAATCATTTTTTAATTTTAAACTTCTCATTTTCGCACGCATGTTTGTGGAAATCTTCCACCACTGGTTATTAGAGTTTATTTGTAACCCGAATCTATGGCCGAAGCTCACCAGATTTCGGAATCCGGTCCCCAAAATCCTATGGCACTGGCCAAATTTCAGTCACCATCTTTAGATTTTGGCAACTGTCATACTCCGACAATACTAACCTGAATTCAACTACTGTGCTAGATTTCAGTGCCAGAATTTGGCCAGCGACATTGAATCCAACCACATCGCTGAAATTTTATCACCGATCATTTTTTACCATTAATAAATTTTTTTATGAGCTAAACACCAAAAATAAATATTTTACTTCAAAACAACCGATGATTAAGAGAAAAGGGTTGCCCGCACGCTAATTTGTTTTGACAAATAGGTCCGGCATATAAAGCTATTTGGAATACGTAAGCCAGTAATCCTATCTTTTAAATTATTCAAATTTTTTATGTTATTCAGAATCCTTGACAAGACGTTCGGCGAAAGTGAGGTATAAACACACCCCAAACGTTGGAATTTGGATTGAAAAGTCTAAAGTTAATTAGAAGTTCATAAATTCCGTTACTTAAACGTAGTACATAAGCATCCATGTTGGAAGAGGCTAAAGTTGTTTATAAATGTATCTCTAAGAATAATTTAGGTTGGAGACTATGTCTCATTAAGCGGAGGTCACTATTTTGAATTTCTCTCCCGTGGACATATAAAAAAAAAAAAAATTGATTATAAATGCATAAATTTTGTGACTTTAACATAGTACATTCCATGTTGGAGGGGATATAAATTGTAATCATACTATAGGCACTCAAGCAGCTTTTGCATGAAAAAGAATAAAACATGATTGGACTAAGATCTTATGTTATTAGACGGTCTGAATAACATAGAAATTTGGCCAACCTAAAAAAAAAAAAAGGATTAAAGGACTCATTTGTTCCAAATAAGTACAGAGATCTCACATGTTAACTAGATTATTTGGAACAGGCAAGCTCTATATATACGTAAATCCCATCAATCTTTTAAGCTATTTAAATTTATATATGTTATTCAGACAATCTAATAACATAAAATCATTTCGAAGGTGATTGGCAAGTGAGTTACAAACACACCCAGCCCCTTGGAAAGTTCATTAATTAGATTGAAAAAGTCTACAGTTTATTAGATTGTGGTCAGCACTATGCATTTTTTTGTTTTTTTTGTTTTTGTTTTTAAGTACATCAGAAACGATTACAACAAAAAATTAAAAGTACAAACATAGGAGGGTTTGGACAACCCAAAATTTAATCTATGAATGAAAGTATGCGGGGGCAATGCTTCCGAAGGTGCGGAGCGTTTGGTTTGAGGCACTAATGCCACAAAGCCGGGGTCACCATTAAAGGTGATTTCACAAGTGTATCGAGTCACAAGGACCCTAACACCAAAATAGGGATAAACTGGAGGAAATGGAGACAACAAAGAAGCCCAATAAAACAAACAAACTAAAAAAGCAAATATAGCAAAAGTCTTGTTGATGGAGAAGGAGTGGGAGCCGTCCGTGACTGCACGTGAGGTCCACGCGCCGCCAAGGGGAGGCCTCTTAGCAGCCGGATTTGCCGGCGAAGCCCAGAAACACTGGAGGCAGTCTAGGTGGAAAGTGGGGAGAGCAACCATGGCACCCACGCGCCGAAGAGAGCAAATGCGAGGAAGCATAAGCCGGCGGAGGGAACGACGACCGTCAGTGGAATCTAGAGACGCCGGTGAACCCATTGGTGAGGTGCGTGTCTTGTAATTGTTGTTGGAGGAGTGTAGATCTAGATCCGAAAAATTGAAAGAAACCCCTTGCCAAAAATTACAAAAAACTCGGTGGAAGGTGGAGGAAATGATCGAGAACAGCCGGTGTATAAACTCAAGCCACGAAAAAACAAGGAAAAAGCAAGTAAGATAGGTGGGTAGACGGAGCTTATGCCTTATCTCTAAAGGCTTGAAAAACTGTAAAAAAGCTAGATAGGTGAAGTGATAGATGATGGAAAGTGAGAAGGAGGCGTGGGTGCATGTTGGGGTGGAAGGAGAAGGTAGGAAAACAGAGATGGGTGTTGGGGAGGGAAGCACTGTGCTTCCCTCCCATGACGGTTTGCACAGGAGAAATATCAGGAAATGGGATAAAGGAGAGAGAACAGAGCGTTTACAAGGGAATCTTTTAATTTGGTGGACGAAAAACGGGTTCAGGGAGTAATTCGTAATTATAGTTTACCACATGGACCCTCAATGAACTTTTTGTACAACAGG
The DNA here is from genome assembly GCA_028654335.1 of Alnus rubra. Taxonomy (NCBI): domain Eukaryota; kingdom Viridiplantae; phylum Streptophyta; class Magnoliopsida; order Fagales; family Betulaceae; genus Alnus; species Alnus rubra. The sequence goes on along the minus strand of JAJPGS010001384.1, from coordinate 155,686 downwards.
GAGTGATTTGTAATTTAGGCCAACCTCAAAGACCAGTGATGCAATTATTCTTTTTTTTAATTCATGTTGTGATAGGTTGGCTCCAACTAAAGCTTATAGAGAAAGCAAATGAAGGTAATATGGCTGCACATCCTGATTCAGTTCAAAGGGGAGGGGTCGGCGCAGCAATAGAGAGGCTTGAAGAAAACTTGAGTAAATAGAACAGCAAAATTTGGAGGTGCCTAAGCTCTCCGATTTTCCATGGGAGTTAAGAGGGATTAAAAGAAAGACACTAGGACTAGCCCCAAAAATAGATTTAATGCTTTTGTTTTGTAACTAATTCTCTTTTTCTGTTGTTCCCTTTGATAGTGAGGACTGAGAATAGGCTCTTAAAAGCTTGGTGACATTAAAAAGTGTTTTTCTAAGGTTGATCTTTGAGGTTATTTATGCTTCTTGTTTTGTCGGTGATGATGTTAATTATGTCAATCAGTATCACCAAATGAATAAGCAAATCTAAATTTTTGTTTCACTGTTTTCATCTTATTTATTCTTTTGCTCATTATATTTAGAATAATGAAATTGTTTTACAGTGTTGTGCAAGTAACGGAGCGTTTAAAAGCACTATGCATGCATGTTGGAGTGGATATAAATAACTATCTATAGACCCGCTGAAAAAGCTTTTACATAGAAAATAATTAAGGCATGACTCACCATCTGAACACACAATCTAATTGTTTGACAATGCACATATAAAAATAGAGTAGTGCGTGTCTTTTTCTTTACTTTATTCGCATTTTTCTAAAACAATCAATATAATACAAAACTTTTTTATTTTTTACTTTTTATATCACATCAATGATTTTTTTATTACTATTCAAATAAAAAAAATTCACTATAATACAAAATTTTTTTATTTTTTTATACGAATTATTTTCACTTTATATTACCTCTATTACTTTTTACCAATTTACAAATTCTTTTTTCACTATTTTATTTATATCGACTCGCTTGCCAAACATAACCAAACTCTCGCAAAGAAAAGAAAGTACTCGACAACTTTCAAAATTGTCTCCACAACCGTACACCCTCATCCATCACCAAACCCAACGGCTATTATTAATGCAACTAACAAAAATATCACACCACCCATAATTAAATCAAAAGCTAGAAAATTCTTACTAATAAATTCAGAATTTTTTTTATCTATGCTAAAAATTAAGGTTGTTGAAAAATACTGGGGGTTGAATTAAAAGCTATAAAGATGGTTGAAAATGAAAAGCAAATTGCTTCCCTCGGAAAAGTCTGAAGTTGAATAGAAATGCACATGGATCCATGTTGGAGGGGATGTAAATTATAACCAGTACTATAGGGCGCCACTCAAGCAGTTTTAACATGAAAAAGAATATATTTAACATGCACGTTTGGATTGATATTATGTTTTTAGGCTGTTTGAATAATATAGAAATTCAAATAACTTAAAAAATAAGAATTATAAAACTTATTTGCCTAAAATAAGTAGGTCTCGCATGTTGAGCCATTCGGAATAAGTAGGCTGACTACACACGTAATCTATCTAAATTTATGTGTTATTCGGACAGTCTAATAGCATAGAATCAATGTGAATGTGTTTGGCAAGCGAGTTACAAAGACACCCCTTAGAAAGTTCATTAGATTGGAAAATTCTCAAAAATTTAGGGAAAATAATTAAAGCACTCTCAACAGCTTTCCTAAAGTCTTTTCCCCGTCCTAAATATTCTAAATTTTTTTCAAAAAGTCACATACAGCAAATACCCTATGTCAACCCTAAACATTGGGTAAGCTACGATGCTACGGTGCTATCCAATACATTAGGTAGCACTTTAGTTTCTATATCAATTATTTTAACACAAAATATTTATATCCTCTCTCTGCCTTTCATTGAGGATTGTGTTGAGATTATATAAAAAAAGATGAGGGTACTTAGGAAACTTGCATTTTGTAAATAAAGAATATTTTAATGGTATAGAGAAAGATAGGAGAAGCTATTGTAAAGTGTATTTTGATATAGACGTAAAAAAGTAGATTTATTCCATAAATTTATAGAAAAAAAAAAAAACTACTGAAAGTGCTTTAACTCGCCATTTGATCACACGATCACTCTCGCAAATAAACTCACTCGATAACTTTTAAAACCGTCTCCACATATATAGAAAACCATACACTCTCATCAATCACGTACCAAACGGCTATTAATACAACCAACAAGAAAAGTCACACCTTGTTATACAGAAAATCCCGTAAATATCATTGACGTTAATGTTATCATATTGGACAAAAAGTATCTCTCATTAAAAAGGGCACACATCTCCTCATACGACATCTTTTTTGTCAATCTCTTCGTTCAGTTTTCTTTAACAAATACTCAACTAACTTAAGCATCAAAGGTTCTTCTAACTCCCACTCTGACCGCCATCGCACCGATAAACGCCGGTCCGGCTCTCTGACCCTCTAGCTGGCCCCAATCATGGTCTTCTTAATTCTCTTGTTTTACATGATCCTATCGCCATCTAATCGTTCACAAATTAATTTGCTTCGAACACATGTCGTGAAAAATGGCTGGCGACAGCGTGTAGTTTGTGGGGTTGAAAGGCTAAAAAGAATGTTGAAAATGAAAACAAATTGCTTTCCTTGGATTGGTACTAACAAATTCAGGCTTTGTTTAATAGAATTAGGTAATCGGGGGTTAGGTAATCGAAGAAGATTAGGGCCATAGCTGTGAAAAGGAGATTCCATATAGGCTATAGCCATATAGGTCCCTGTTCCAAGTCCTCCTGAGACCTTGTCTTCCTTTTGAAGCATCTAGAATTAGCTTGGGTAATCTAAAAAAAAAAAAAAGAAAAAAAAAAATTATCTTGGGTAATGGGTAGGGTAGGGCATAATGGGTAGGGTAGGGCATAATAAATATTAAATGGTCACTTTAACCCATTCTTACTTTCACCCATACTTTACTCACAAGGACAAACCCACGTGGTCAACTAGTCACTAACCCATTTTATCGTGTCGGTGATGGCCATCATGATTACGTTGTTAGGATATTAAATAAATAATTATTTTTTTATTATCTTAAATTTTTAAGATAAATAATAATTTAATATAAGAAAATGATCTATACACTCGCACAGTGCACTTATTATGCATTTTTGTAACATTTCAGTTTCACATATTACGAGAAAGTTTAAGTTTGAGCTTAAATTTAAGGGTGAATATTAAAATATTAATTAAATGATTAAATTTACTATTTTTTTATCAATTTAAGCTTTTAAAATAAGTAGTAGTTTAATACATATAATTTCCTTTACTTGGAAAGGTTTATTATTATTATTATTAGAATGGTTAACAATTAATTTGTATGATAAATATGAAGAAAAAAAAATTATAGGACTAATTTGTCTGAATAGATTTCGAGCAGCCCATTTCTCTACTCGATTGGTGAGCCTCATAAGAATTCTCTTACATTTACTGCCCTGAATTACTAACAATTTGTTGAGAATTTGATCCAATGACTTAGCTACTAGTATCCTTAATGTTCACTGTTTTTACTGCCAACTTTTACAGGTGATATTTTTATGTCAGAAGGATTTCTCATGAATGGGTTAAATTGTAGAATTAGAGTTAGAATTCATAAATTTTGCTCTAGTATCATGTTAAATTGTAACTTATTCTAAAAACTTAAACTTGTAATAAATGTTAAATTTAATTATTTAATTAATATTCAAATAGCATTTGTATATAGGGATTTGGATTATTATTTTTAAAGTAGATTGTTTAAATAAAGAGTAATGCTTGAAATTACATTTCTATCACACAATTATTTCACAATAAGTTAACGTGTCAATCTCAACCAACCATTAGATCAGTCATTGTTTAAAAAAATAAAAAATAAATAACAATTGTTTGGGATTGACACTTGAGCATTGTAGGATAGTTGTGAGCCGCTCTCTCTAATTTTTATTGTTACATCATCCAATTATATAATAATCTACTAAATAAATGGCTTGTACTTTTTAGGTAGCTTTTAAAAAATAATAGAAATTTCCTTCTTCCTCTTTAAATAACTAATATTCCTCTTATCTTATACGAGATATTTATGCTATTTTGCATCTCTCATTCATCTTCATCCATCTATCAATAATTATTCCTCTAACTTGACTTGTTGTCTAAACTCCTTCATTGAGATTAATAATACAAAACTCAATTTTTAAAAATGTAAAAAAGAGAAAGGGAGGCTCACCGGCCACCCAAAACATTCTTTTGTGGTGGACTGGTGGTCCTCTTTTGCAAAAGCATGAAGAAAAAAAAATTGAGGGGTTATGGTGGTGCGGTCACCCAAAAAGGCTGCCATCAAAACATGCATAAAGAAAAAAGGATTAAGATAGTCTAAATACTATAATTACTTGCTCTTAAATTCAGGCAATAGGTTTCATAAGTCGACTGCTCAACCACTTATCCGATGAATAAATTCTATAATTGGTATCTCACACTTTTCCGCTTGAATTTTCTTAAATTTTAAACAAATAATTATAGACGATAGTCATGTAGAAGAGTTTGAAAGAACCTCCAAAATTTAAGTTAAGAAAATGATTTTTGTATAACCCAAATTCACAACTGTTACACATACAACTCAAAATATATTGATGAGATCCTTGCATGATGAGACTCATATGCATGAATCTCACCAATAAAAAATGCTAGACATCTCAACACTTTTTTTTAGAATTTGGTTTCAACCTAATGTGTCACAATTTACACTTCTCAAAATGATAAATATTATAAAATTATGACACATTAAGCTAAAACTAAATTCTAATAAAAAAATATTTGAATGTCTAGCCTTCTTCTTTATCGATATGTATTAAATTATATAAGAATTGTGAATGTGGGTTGTGCACACATCCCTTCAAGTTAATAGGGTTGGATGGTCCCTGTTGTGAGTGACAGGCTTTTGCGTGGCTCGATGGTCCCTGTTTCTTTTCTTTTTCTTTTTCTTTTTCCCTCACAGGCACAGCGAAAGAGGGACTCATGGTTTGACCTTTTGGAGCATTGTGGCCTGTGGGCTGTAGGATACATTGGTTTGACCTGTTTTTGGAGGTAGGGCGTCAGTCGTCAATGAATGATTTTAATATGTCTCGTCGTTTTAACTTTTTACAATTGATCGTTTTAGCCCGCAGCCGCTTAAACCGCCCATAATCCTATAAATAAGAGCAAAGAGAAAGAATAAGGAGGAGGAGACAACTCTTTTAAATTCATTGGAGGCCCATCAAACCTTGGTCTATTCAAAAAGGAATAGAAAGCCTTGTCTCTCATTTAAATAGAGCTATGCAAGAGACCATCTAATCCAAAAGTAGTGTTTGCATTAACTGCGGCGCAGTTGAGTCTAATTTCTCATTCAGTCTTCGTTAACATGCTAATATTCCCCATTTTGATCATTGATACCACAATGTTAGCAAAGAAAGCAATCTGGTTAGCACTATAACTGTTGACAATGTCAATGGTAGATGTATCCTCCCCTGTAGTTGAGAATATCTCTCAATCACTCTTAAGAAGCCCCTTGTTGACTTGAAGATTAGAGAAGTAGGAATTGTCAAAAGCGTCTAGCGTGGTGACGTCGAGATTGCCAAATTGGTCAACTCAGTCCCAGACCCAGTTCCTTTTTCTGGGCATATTCCTTAGAGAGTTTCTAAGTAGGTTGAGTTCAAGGTTGGATCGGGATTGCCAGTGCTATTGAAATTATATAATCGATAACTGAAAGTCACACACTGAGCACTTCCAAATGTGTGAGCACTTGAAAAGTTATGCATGCCAATTCTTCATCAAAACATACGCAATAAAAAGTAAAAAATATAAAAATTAATTACAAAGAAAAAATAAAACTTGAGTGGTAGTTGGGTGGTTAGGCCACTACCATTTGGTCAAAGGGTGGTTCGACCACCCTCTTAAGTGTAATGGACATTTTATCTATTTTCAGTTGGACGGACGTAGCTGAAAATCCTAATGAAAGGGACCAAGTGAAATGAATCAATTGCAACTTTGTAAAATTTGGACATTATAATTTGGTTCAAAGTTTGAGAAATTAAGTAAATTCCCTTTTTTGGGACATAAGTTAATAATAGTAAGTTAATAAATTACTATCTATCCAAATAGAAAAATTGATTGGAATATATATTACTTAGCCTGTGATGCAAACAACATATACTAAAACAAAAGATTAAAGAGATCGAAGGGCGTCTGGTTATTATATATACCAATGAAACTGATGCTTCAGCTGCAATGGTGAGGATATATATCAGAGCAGGAAACAATGGCGGGACAAGCGCTTTCCAACGCATTCTTTATGTCATCGACAACACCAAAACCCGTCACCGAGTTATTATTTGGGACAGCCTCTTTCTCTCTTTCTATGTACGTTGCCGGTGGTGTTCAACAAAACTGACCCATCTCAAGATTCACAACCCTGCAACAAAGTTAAAACATGATTAATTAATCCCATTTAAGCGATATATGAGTAAGTTTAATTAATTAATTGCTAAGAAATTGGAGCAGAAAATAATTACAAGTACGTACATTGACAAAGCAGTCATGTAAATGAAGCCTGATAAGGCTGGCGCCAATCTGGGGATCACTCTGCAACGCCTCCTCAACGACTCCACGCACGATGCTCAACACGTTTGGACATGTTTCGTCGTAAAATCTTGGAGTCAGCCTGCCATGGCAATGGCATAGAGATCCTCCAAGCAAAAATGCACAGAATAGAGCTATCACAGTACAGTGATAAGAAGAAGACATCTTTAATTCTGTAATATTATTCTATAAATAAGAATATAGAGCTTGTTTGGTAAATACTTGTACAGAAGAGAGTAATGAGTTATTAATTTTGGATTTAGTAAAAAGTGATGATGTGATATAAAGTAAAAAGAATTTATATAAAAAAGTGAAAATATTTTATATTGTAGTGATTTTTTTTATTTGAATAGTAATAAAAAAATTATTGATGTGATATAAAAAGTAAAAAAAGTGAGGATGTTTTGATATTAGTTGTTGTTGAAAAAAAAAAATTATGAATAGTAACCAGCACTATTCTGTTGTGCACCGGAGCCTGCCAAACAAGCCCATTAACTTCAATATTTATATATAAAGTGACAAATATGTGTTTTCTAACCGTTGAAATGTACGTTAGATTGGAAAATTCTCAAGTTGGTTAGAAATTCTTGAGTTGAGTACCAATATTAATCATGAAAAGCGGTCGACCGGCGGGGTGAAAATCTGAAAAGATTGTCGGACACTAATTCCTTTCCTTGGATTCTTACTAGCTAATAAATTCTACCTTGCATTAATTTAATTATATGGTTTTTGACCGTTTGAGTTGCGTAATTAATTCAATAAGATTTTGGCAAATTTTATTTCAACTTTCAAGCATCTAGAATTCTGTCCATTTCTTGTGTGGGGGGACATTAATAAATGGTTTAAACCCAAAGATAATATATACTCGTGACGTTTCACATTGTCTGGATATAAAAATAAAGATGTGTTTAATTATATGTATATCCGCATATAAACTTGTCTAAGAATAATTGGCAAAGTAATTCATGTGATTCCAACTATTTGGAAGCCTATTATTCTAATATTCGGTGCTTTTTTTTATTTTTAATAAAAGGAAACGTGCCAAATAAGAAGTTAACATAAGAATTTATTTGTTATTTATGCTTACCATATGAAATTTTAAGTTACTTTTTAAATCCCTAAAAACTTATTACAAATCGGTACAAACATTAAGATTGATTTTACATTATTTTTATTTTTATTATTATTGTTTTTGGGTAAAGTAATGTTATGATATTCTGATCCTCTAGTCCTCCGAGGTTGTGGTGTTGAATTGAATGGGCTGGGCTTATATTGGGAAAGCAACAAGGTTAGGGTTTTGGGCAATTTCCCTCTTAACTGGCCCTCATCACACAAAAACGCCGTCATTTGGTTTACATCTGAAACGACGCTGCTTCAATCAGCAGGCACTTAAACCCTTAAACCCCTTGTCATCCCAGAAGAAGAAGAAAGAGCTGAAAACAATTAATTGTCATAGTAGAAATGCTCGCAATTGCTCGAAACCTTTCTTCACCCAAAAAGTTGAAACACCCTCTCTTCCTTTCACTCTCAATCTTAGCCCAATCCCTCATGAACCCTTGTTCTTCTTCTTCACTCTCACAAACCCTAAACCCCCAACCTCAAAGCACTATCAAACCCCCACCACTCAATTCGTTCTGTTATATTTCTTTGATCCCATCTTTGTCCCTCACCCGCGATGGAAATTATGACGAGGCCACTACCCACGTCATGTGCGCTAGCTGTGGGGTCCACATGCAGGGCTCGGACCCTAAACACCACGGTTTCTTCCTCAAGCCCTCCGAGAAGAGCCCGAGTTATCACTCACGTGCCCATCTCGTGTCGGACACTCACGAGTTCGAGTTTCCTAGCTTGCTCAAGAAGGGCTTTTTAATCGACCCCAAGACTGAGACCGAGACCGAGACCGAAACGCTCAGTTTCGAGAAGCCAGTGGTGTGCTCGCGGTGCCCCTCGTTGAGGCACTACGGGAAGATGAGGGATCCAACGGTGGAGAACCTCTTGTAGGACTTCAATTTCGACCACACAATCGGCCAGAGGTTGGCGTCAACCGGCGGGACCCGGTCGATGGTTTTGATGGTCATGGACAACTTGTTCCCTCGGAAGGTGGCGAAGCTGTTGTTGGAGATGATTGGGGAGAATCTGAAGGCATGGAAGGGTTAGCAAGTTTTGACACTATCTGTGAATCTAATATAAAATTAGTAGGTTATGATTGAAAAGTTTAACTCATTTAATTAAATGTGATGGGTTATGGTTGACTTATACAATCTTATTTTTATACTCATATATGCATCGAGATGACCTGAACCCGACACGCGGCATTTAGGTCTAGTAATTTTTGACACAACCCGCGAACTGAACACAAACCAAACACGAAATTATTGAGTTAAGATTAAAGGGTATATAATTTTATATATACCCATGCTTCGACATGATTCAAACGTGACACGCGAAGATAAATTGTCACCGCTAGTGAAAGTAGAGCACGCATCTTTAGATGACAAAAATTGAGATCATTCTTCACATCAAATCTCGCTAACCAAGCTGTGGATTTGTATCCCAAAATTTTACTAGTTTGTAATAACAAATTAAGATTTTGAATGATAAAAAAAGTGTGGAGAAATAGAAGAAGAAAATTATAACAAGTACACGTAGAGACACAAAAATTTATATATATGGTTTGGCATAAAAGAAATTCACTAATAAAATATAGTACAATAGGTGGATAAAGGCACTAAAAATTCCCCGTCTCAATACACTCCATAGTCCAAACCGTACTCGATCTTTCGATATATGAAAGGGGAGAAAAGCATCGATCACTCAAGCCTCCCTCATTTATTCTTACAGAATTTTTTGCATCAAACACTCAAAACACATATAAAAGCTTGCATATACGTATAGTTAGTTGCACAAAAGCACCACATGTGCAGCAAAAGGTGTAGATATACACACCATATATTCGCTTGCATTTTGCTTATTTGTACTCGATCAGTCTTATCTCTTATCTCTCATTTAAATAGAGCTATGCAAGAGATCATCTGATCCAGAAGTAGTGTTTGCGTAAACTGCGGCGCAGTTGAGTCTAATTTCTCCTTGTGTCCCCGTTAACACGTTGATATTCCCCATTTTTATCATTGATACCACAAAGTCAACAAAGAAAGCAGTCTGGTTAGCACTATAGTTGTTAACAATGTCAATAGTATCCTCCCCAGTAGTTGAGAACAGCTCTTGATCACTCTGCAGCAGGCCCTCGTTGACTTGAAGATTAGAGTAGTATTTATTGTCAAAAGCATCCGGCGTGGTGAGGTCGAGATTGGTCAGATCAGTCCCTGTTCCGTTCTCCGCGCATATTCCTTTGAGAGTTTCTAAGTAGGTTGAGTTCAGAGTCGGATCAGAATCACCAGCACCGGTAAAATTGTATAGCCGGTTGCTGAAAGTCAAACACCGAGCGCGTCCAAAAGTGTGAGCACCTGAAGATTATGCATGCATGCCCAATATTCCTTAATTATCAAAACGTGTATTGTTTCCATCACAAATATGCCATTTTTGTCTTTTGTTCTTTGTTGAGACGATGGAGAATCTTAGAGATCGATTAAAAGTACTTTGTTTTTACATTTGTGAGCATTATATATTAGCAATTCACCAAATCATGACAAATGTTTATCCAAATTGCTGAACATGCGTACAGCTTCTTTTACTGCTATTTTGGTATCCTGACTAGCAAAAATAAGATTTGGGTAGATGAATTAGAATGCTCTAAGTTAGTAAGCAAGAGTTACCCGAGAGAGCAACTACATCGGTACTGGTGTTCAGGCCAACGTCTGAGAACTTTAATTTTATAGCTGCTATGGTCTCGGTGGGTCCTGGAAGGGCAAGATTAGCACCAGTTCGGTTTGCTGTTGTGCCATCCCTTCTTCCAAGTAAAACATCCCACGAGGGACCTCCTGCCTGCAGTGAGCATGGATATTAGTTTGTCTGTCATGCAAACAACATACACTAAAATAAATGTTTGATCGAAGATCGAGAAGAGTGTCTTGTTGTTTTATATATACAATACCAGTGAAACTGATGCTTCAGATGCAATGGCGAGGATATCGGCGCAGGAAACAATACCGGGACAAGCGCTTTCCAACGCAGTCTTTATGTCATCCACAACACCAAAACCCCTTACTGAGTTATTATTTGGGCCAGCCTCTTTCTCGCTTTCTATGGTATCGGTGTTGTTCAACAAAATTGATCCATCACACCCCTACAACAAAGTTAACATGTTTCTGCAGAATTTAGACAATCAAAAGTGTACTTGATGCACAATATTAATTAGATTAAGGGAGGAAGAAATAGAGCAAATAATGAGGAGCTGGGGACAGACGTTGACAAAGCAATCATGGAAATGAAGCCTGATAAGGCTGGCGCCAATCCGGGTGTCGGTCTGCAACGCCTGCTCAATGATTCCACGTACGATGCTCGTCACGTTTGAACATGTTTCGTTATAAAATGTTGGAGACAGTTGTCCATTGCATGATGATCCTCCAAGCAAAAATGCCAAGAATAGACCAATCACAGTACAGTAAGAAGAAGAAGAACAAGAAGACATCTTTCTCCGTAAACAAGAATGACTTTGGATGTTCGATAGAGCTAGCAAATTGTGGTCCTTTATTTATAAAGTGGCAAACATGTTACTAATATATACACCACCACCACTACCCCCCCCCCCCCCGGGCCCCCCAGGGGCGCCGACCAAATCAGTAATTTTATCATCTCCGCTATGCATTTATTCATTTTCTTCAGTATTGTGCCATTCATCTCTTCATTGACCGTTGCTGCTGTTTGCTGGTTGTATTTTTTATTTGAATAAGAGTTTTCTTTTCTTTAGATCTGTCATCGTGGGCGATCTATGATATGAAGATTAGTCAGGTATGAAGGGTTATCTCTCACGACCTTGATAGTTCGGTATAAGGGGTTATCCCTCACGGTCGGTTTAAATAACTTTTTCTAAAATATTTGGCTACCTTTGTCTTAGATCTAGTCTACTCGAAGCAGATCTGCTCTTTAACTATTTTTGTACATAAGTTAGCAGAAGATGAAATTCATAAATAGTACTTTATTGTAAGAATTTTATTTGTATCTATGATTTTGTACTCATAGCATGTGGCTATGATTTTGTAAAGTTTTATACTTTGTGATGTAAAAACTTTATACTCGTGATCTTTGATCAATAAAATACTCAGATCTTTCGTTAAAAAAAAATAATAATAATAAATAAACTAATAAACTATCCAAATAATGCAAAAATTTAAATATTTAAAAAAAAAAAAGCTGCAAGTCTAATTTATTCTGAACAGATGACTCTCGCATATAAAGCTATTCGGAATAGGTAAGCCCGCAATCCCATCTTTTAGTAATATAAAATCATTGAAAAGATGTTTGGCACAAGTGAGGTACAAACAGATCGAACCCTGGAAGGTTCATTAGATTGGAAATGTCTGAAGTTGATGAGAAATTCATATATTCGATCGGTGACATAATTAACGTAGTTCATAAGCATCCATGTTGGAAAAGTCTAAAGTTGATTCCAAAAGCACAAATTCTGTGACTTTAACGTGGTACGTACATATGCATAATGCATCCATGTTGGAGGCTAGGGTATGTAAATTATAATCACTAGCTACAGGGCCACTCAAGCATTTTTTTTACATAAAAAAGAATATAACATGTTTGAACTAATTAAGATTCTATGTTTATTAGATAATTCGAATAATATCAAAATTAGGACAGCTTAAATAAATAAATAAAATTATAAAAATCATTTGTCATGAACAAGTGAATCTTGCATGTTAATTTATATTAGGCTTCGAAACAAGTAGACTCCATACGTCATTCATCTTTTTAAATTACCTAAATTTATGTGTTATTCGAACAAAACAAATAGATTTCATACGTCATTTATCTTTTAAATTACCTAAATTTATGTGTTATTATACTAATATAATAACATAAAATCATTACGAAGGCGTTTGGCAAGAGTTATAAACACACTCTATTGAAAAGTTTTTTTTTTTAACAAAAGATCTGAGTATTTTATTAATTAAAGATTACGAGCATAAAGCTCTTATATGACAAAGTATAAAGTTCTGCAAAATTATAATCACATATTATAAGGTTAATCTATGTGCAAAAATAATTAAAGATCAAATCTGTTTCGAATAGACTAAATCTAAAATAAAAGTATTTAAATATCCTTAAAAAATTATTTAAATCAACCACGAGATGATATGTAAAAATTCTGTGACATTATTGCATGTAGTTAATGGGCCGACATGCATGTTGGAGTAGATATATGTAAAAAAAAAGCTTTAACATATAAAATAATTACATCATAACTCGCCATCAAATCACACAATAACACTCACAAAGATATTTTCACTCGACGGCTTTCAAAACCTTCGTCCATCACCAAGCCGCAATTAATTAATGCAACCAATAAGAAAAATAACTTGAATTAAATGAAAAGCTAAAAAGATAATACTAATAAATGCAGGGTTTTTTTTTTTTTTTTTTTTTTTTTAACGCTAAAGAGACTGTGGGGTTTGAAAAGCCATAAAGATTGTTGAAAATGAAAAAGCAAATTGCTTTTCTTGGAAAAGTTTGAGGTTGATTAGAAATATATGCATAAATTCTGCGACTTAATTTAACAGTAGTACATATGCATCCATGTTGGAGGGCATGTAAATTACAATTACGGATTAGGCTTAATTAGGTTTGTAGTTTGTTTTAGAGTTTAGAATTAATTTCAAGTTTTTATTTTATATATATAAATACAATTAAATTTGAACCCTTAAAAAATTACATAATATGTTCTCTAGGTCACTCAAGCCACTTTTACATGAAGAAGAATATAACATGCACGTGTCAACTAAGATCCTATCTTATTAGACTGTCTGAATAATATAAAAATTTTGTCAGCCTAAAAGAAATATAATAAGGCTTATTTGCCCTGAACAATTATTGAGTCCGCATATTAGGCTATTTGGAACAAGTAGGCTCGATATGTAATCCATCTTTTAAGTTACCCAAATTAATATGTTATTTGGACAGTTTAATAATATAAAATCATTCCTAATGTGTTTGGCAAGTGAGTCATAAATGCACCACCTTAAAGAGTTTATTAGATTGGGAAAGTCTAAAGTTGACAAGAAATGCATAAATTCTGTGACATTGTTGTAGTCTTAATGCTTGCATGTTGTTGGAGTGGAAATAAATAATCCATCTTTTAAGCTACCTACATTTATGTATTATTCAGACGGTCTAATAACATATAAATCATTGCGAAGGTGTTTAGCAAGTGAGTCAGAAACACACCATCTTAAGAAGTTCATTAGATTGGGAAAGTCTAAAGTTGATTAGAAATGCATAAATTCTGTGATATTGTTGTAATCCGTGTGCATGCATGCATGTTGGAGTGGAAGTAAATAATCACTATAAGCCCACTCAAACAACTTTTATATGGAAAATAATTAGGTCATAAAAATTGGGAACATTCTCAAAAATTTAGGAAAACTAATTAAAGCACTCTCAGCAGCTTTCTTGAAGTCTCTTCTCTTCCTTAAATATAGAAAAAAATTATAAATTTTTTTTTTAAAAAAAAAATCCAAATAGCCACATGCAACAGATACCTATACATTTCTTAAACATTGGGTAAGCTACATACAGTACTGCTACCCAATGTATTGGGTAGCACTTTAGCTTCTCTATTCATTATTTTACCACAAAATATTTCTCTCATTTCTCTGTCTTTCATTGAGATTTTGTCAAAAAAGACGAGAGTACACAGGAACCTGCATTTTGTAAATAAAGAATATTTTAATAGTATAAGAAAAGATAATAAAAGTTAAAGTGTATTTAGATAGGGAAGCAAAAAGTAGTTTAGTTCTCTAATTTATTCATTTTTTTTAAAAAAAAAATTAAAAGCTACTAAAAGTGCTTTAACTCACCATCCGATCACACAATCACTCTCACAAATAAACTCACTCAACAACTTTTAAAATCGTCTCCACATATATGGAAATGAGGAAATCATATGCCCTCATCAATCACCAAACGACTATTAAGGCAACTAACAAGAAAAGCCACACCCTATAAGGAAAATCATACACCATTAACACCAATATTATCGTATTGGACAAAGAGTTTCTTCCATTATAAGGGACACATTTCTAAATACGTACATTTTTTTTCCCCCCATTCTCTTCGTTAGGTTTTCTTTTAAAAGAATATCATGTTATGTAAACTATCGAATGTTCCTCTGGCCCCTTTTGGCCGCCATCGATCACTCGTGTAATCTTCTCTTGTTTTGCAATTAGAGCCGTCGCCAATCCGGCCATATATCTGGCCTTCTAGCGGGTACTACTCATGGGAAATCCCTTTTTTGTTTTTAAATAATAAAAATAAAATAAAAAAATAAAATAAAAAGTGTCATATGATGTGATATCAGATTATCAGATGACACTTTTTTGTTTTTTTTTTGTTTTTTTTTTTAATTTTATATTAAAAAGGGGAGGTTAGGGGACTGTAAAGTGTCCCCCATGTATTAGCTCCCACTACTCATTGTCTTCTTCTCTTAAGGCTTGTTTGGCAAGAGAGATTTTTTACAAAAATAATCAACTTCAAAATATTTTAACTTTATATCACATCAATAATTTTTTATTATTATTTAAATAAAAAAATTTACTACAATATAAATTTTTTTTATTTTTTCATACAAATTATTTTTACTTTATATCACATCCATCACTTCTTACTACTATCTTCAACTCACACTCCATTATCAAACAAAGCCTAATTATATTATAAGTAAAAAAGCAATAGCGACTAGAATTATCTTAAGGAGTCTATCGCCGGTCTATCTGTTCAAAAATTAATTTGCTTCAAACACATGTCATGAAAAATGGCCGGCGGCCGGAGAGAATTAGTGATCGAGCAGGTAGCGTATATATAGTACTAGTTCCTGGGGTTGATAAGGTCGACGGGGAGCTAGAATTGGTAAGCAGCCTGGGCCGGTAGTTTGTGGGGTTGAAAAGCTTAAAAGATTGTTGAAAATGAAAAGCAAATTGCTTTCCTTGGATCGATCTTGCTAATAAATTCAGGCTTAATTTTTTTCCTACTCTAATAAATTCAGGCTTATAGCCTCTGGGGTGTGAGTTAGGTAATTGAAGAAGATTAATATTCCATGTAGCCATATAAGTTCCTGAATTTAGTTATAAGCTTACATTTGGTTCCAAACACATTTTTTTAAGAATTTGGTTCCAACCTGATATGTTACAATCTCATAAAATTTATCATGTTGAGAAGTGTGTCACAATCTTATCAAATTAGAACCAAATTCTAAAAAAAAGGTATTAAAATGTTTAATCATTTCTCTTTTAATAAATTCAGGCTTATAGCCTATGGGGTATGAGTTAGGTAATTGAAGAAGATTAATATTCCATGTAGCCATATAGATTCATGTTCCAATTCCTTGTCTTCCTTTTGAAGCATGCATCTAGAATTATCTTCTTGGGTAATGGGTAGGGCCCAATAAAGACTTTAACCCATTCTCACTTTCACGGTTTCAACTTTCACCAGTAGTACTTTCCTCACAAACCCACGTGGTACACTTGCCCATTTTATCCTGTCGGTGTTGGGCAATAAGATTCATGTGAATATGTGATTCCCTCTACTTGGGAAGCTTTTTTAAAAAAAAAAAAAAAAGAAAAACAAAAAATGAATGGTTAACAATTTGTATAGTAAATATATATATAACTTATTTGTCCGAATAGGTTTTGAGCAATCTCATGTCTTTCTATTGAGCCTTGTAATAGTTCTTTCATATTTATTGTCTGAATTACTAGTAATTTGAACAATAAATTATTAAGAATCCGATCTAATTACTTGGCTACGTACTAGTATCCATAATGTTCGGTGTTTTTACTAACAACTTTTATAGGTGATATTTTTATGTTAGAAGGGTTTCCCATAAATGGGATCGTAGAATTAGAGTTATAATTCATAAATGTTGATATGATATTATGTTAAATCACTATTTATTCTGAAAACTTAAACTTATAAAAAATTTAAAATTTAATTATTTGATTGATATTTTAATTGCATTCGTATTATCGTATATAGGGATTTGGATTATAATTTTTAAATTAGATTGTTTAAATAAAGAGTAAACATTTTTATCACACATCTATTTTATAATGTTAACGTGTCAATCTCAACAAGTAGGATTGACACTTAGAATTTGTAATATAATTGTAAGATGGCTCCTAATTTTCATTGCATTACCATCGAGTTATATGACAATTATATAATAATTTATTAAATAAATGACCTGTACTTTTTAAATAGCTTTTAAAATATTAATCAAATTTGATTTCTTTTTCTCTTTAAATAAGTAATATTCTTCGTATCTTATTATACCAGAAATTTACCGAAGAAAAATGCTATTTTCATTTTTCCATATCCAATCTCCAAACATACTAACATAGTGGTGGTCCTGTTTTGCAAAAGCCCGATTAAAAAATAAAATAATAAAAAGAATAGAGAGAGGAGGGGTTGGTGTGGTGCGGCCACCCAAAAAGCTGCCAACAAAAAATGCATAAAGAAAAGAGAGAGAGAGAGAGAGAGAGAGAGAAAGGAGAGGTACTTGGGATGGTCCCTGTTCTTCTGAGTTTCAGGCTTTTGCGTGGCTCGATGGTCCCTGTTTTTTGACCATTAATTATTCTTTTCTTTTTATTTTTCTTTTTCCCTCACAGGCCACATTGCTGAGCGAGCTCTGTGTATCACAGAGAGAGAGAGAGAGAGAGAGAGAGGACTCTTGGTCTGACCTTTTGGGCACTGTGGGTCGTAGGATACATTGGTTTGACCTTTGGAGGCGGGGAGTCGGTGAATGATTTTTTAACTTTTAAGGTGTCTTTGTCGTTTACAATTGGAACATCATCGTTTTACCCAGCAGCCGCTTAAACCCTTCAACAGTAATAGTAATACATGGCATTATCTCATGTAAAATTTTAAATGACGTTATAATATATATTATTATATCTATAAAATTTAATATAAATCATAAAATAAATCCTTTCGTCGGAAACTTCCTGTTCTTTTAATTTCTTGTTTTGTAGGCAATCTGCAACCGGTCCGAACGTGCCAAATTTGGTATTATCATGCATCTATATATGCCATTTCATATTAAAGTCCAGAGTTTTCTAGATGTGGTACCGAAGAAACCGTGACACATACTAACATATATATTACATGATTCCAAATTGCAAATGAGGGGCCGAAATTACGAGAAACTGCAAATTCTCTCTTAAATCCAATAAAATCATAACTTTACTGTTCATCCCTACCGAGGATACTAATGATATCCAAGCCAATGGAGATAAACTAAGTGCTTTTAATTCATTTTAAAATTCGACCTTACTCTTATTGTTGAACTCGGATGCAAGTCATTAGAGTTAAAATATCTCAAATCGTTAAGATTTCTTTCACCTTAATACTTTATAAGTTATGGTATGCCCTCCTCTCTCAAGGCGTCTTTTGAAAGTATCAATGGCCATGGACTTTTTCAGGCCACTCCCTCATAGGTTAAGCTATATGTTTAATTGCTAAGAAAATGGAGCAGAAAATAATATTTAGAAGTACATTGACAAAGCAGTCATGCAAATGATGCCTAATAAGGCTGGCGCCAATCCGGGGATCGGTCTTCAACGCCTCCTCAATGACTCCACGCACGATGCTCGACACGTTTGTACATGTTTCATCGTAAAATCTTGGAGTGATCAGCTTGCCATGGCAATGGCATAGATCGAGATCCTCCAGGAAAAAATGCACAGACCGAATAGAGCTATCACAGTAAAGTGCATGATAAGAAGAAGACAATTTTTTTTTTCTGTAATATTCTCTGATCTATACAAGCATGACTTGAAATGTCCGTACGTTAGATTGGAAAATTCTCAAGTTGGTTAGAAATTCTTGAGTTCTGTCACATTAACGTAGACTACGTAGTACAATTATGCATGCATGTAATCATGAAGAGCAGTCGGCGGGGTTGAAAATCTGAAAAGATTGTCGGACGCTAATTGCTTTGCCCAATTCTTACTAATAAATTCCACCTACCTATCTTGTATACGTATGTTTTTTGACCGTTTGAGTTGCGTACGTAATTTAATAAGAGATTATATGGCTTAGATCGATCGACCAGGCCTTTCATTTCAAGCATCAAGAACTCTGTCCATTTCTTGTGTAGGGGACAATGGTTTTAATCCTAGAGTAGAGTACTATACTTACCTTCATCCATAGATATCTTATAAACCCATGTGCTACGCAATCCCGTCCAAGAATTGGCAACGTAATTCATGTGATTCCCACTATTTAATTGGAAGCCTATTATTCTTATTTTCGGTGCTTTTACTCACATCTTTTGGAAGTGATGTAGCTAATATATACATTTGTCACTTATTTAGCAACGCTTGCTAGCTAAGTGTCATGTGCGCACAGGTCTAAAAAAAAATTTTAACAACTCTTTTTCAGTAAGCATCATAAATTTAAGACGCTTCTTCTGTAAGCGTCATAAATAGATTTTTAACGACGCTTCTTCTGTAAACATCATAAATTACAAATAATGTCATTTTTGTGTAAATGACGTGTTTTTTTTTTGCGACACTTACATAGTAAACGTCATTATTTTGTGACGGCAATGGTATAGGTATAAACAATGTTAAAATTTTATGACACTTATGTATGAAACATCATTATTTGGTGACGTTAAAATTTTATGACATTTTTTGTGTAAGTGTCACAAAATTATGTCGTTTACTCAATAAACGTCATAAACATTCCATAAACTAATTTTTTTTTTTTTAAAAAAAAAAAAAACAAATTGGTTATAATATGAAATTTCCTCATTTTTTAAATCTGTTTTCACCTCATAAATTATATGCAAAATAACTTAATCGAAAACAAAATCATATGGACAAAATACTATATATCATTAGATTGCCAACAATGTAGTCATATATGTATATATTGTACCATATATTGTTTCAAAATAATTAAGTAAACACCTAAAAGCAATATAATGTACTCATAGTATCATTACTTCAATTCCTTAATTACAAAAAACTTCAAAAGAAAAAAAAGACCAAAACATCATATTGTTCTGCTTGACGTCCTATTATATATATATATATATCAACCTTGTTCTGCACCAATGAAATTCAACGGCCGCTCTAAATTCAAATGTGTAGATTAACAACAAAAGCCATCCATAAACTCAATATGCTATCTCCAACAACAAATCAGAATTTTTTTAACACAGTACCATCTTGTAAGTTCAATTCCTACAAATGCAAAGAAATATCCAATCTATATATATATATATATATATATATGCCCCCAGAGAAAAAACATTACACCATCTAATAACTATATTAAAATATTTGGCTGAAGGAGAAAAAAACCGACATCAACGCAAATTGCAGCAAACATGATTTGTAATAGCTAACAGTTTTCAACATAAAGATATAAGTTTTAGCAAATGTTGTCCTAAATCTCTATAATGCATATCATACATTCCTTAACTTTTTGTTTCCTAACTGATGGTTTCCTTAACTTGCAATGAATCTATAGTTGAAAGTTGAGGCGATGTATATGGTTTCTTTAACTTGCAATGAATCAATTATTTAGTTAAATCTGAACCCTTCATTTTTTTTTACAGCATGTGTGCTGTAAATAAAATTACAGCACACAAGCCTGATCCGTTCAAATAAATCTTCTCTCTTTTGTTCAATTAGAAACATTAAAAACAAACCTGTTTTTTCTCCAGAAATCAAGGTAAAACTTTTCTTATACTTTCAACTATAGATTTAATGGGAATAATTAGCAGCTCAGGGGTAAGGGGAGAGCCAGGAGCTCCAACTAGAGAGTAAGGATAGATACCAACTCATGGGTTAATTAACCCATTTCAATAAATTTAACTCAAGAAAACCTAATTAAAACAAAACAATCAGGCAACGGCTTATTAATAATGAAACAGACACATATAGCTCCTTGGAAATATGAAGATCAAATCAGTAATAATATCAGACTCAGTGTTCCATGAAACTCAGTTGAAAATTGCAGCAAACATGATTTGTGTCCGGACGACATAACCGTGCAAAAATCACTCACTGGAAGATCACAAACTGATTCAAAAAAAGACAACAGGTTCTAGACATAAAGGAAGCAGCACTGTGAATTTCAGAGTTGAAGCAAAATTCGTGGTGGGCAAGAAATAAATCAAAATTTGTTTGAATATAATTAGCATTAGAATCGATTGTCTGCATCGCCTGAACTAGAAATTTGTTATTTTCCTTCTATTTTTCTTTCTCGATGATAATGGTTGTAGTGGGCCAGTTTTTGGTAAAAATTTATCATCACCCCATATGTATAAACGTTAGAAACCATACCATTTCTCTTGCATTCGTCCCAAAACTTAACAGCATCATCCACTTTACCCATATTATCGCCCTGGACTACTTGGGATTTACTGATTTTTTTTTTCCTTTTCATAAGGAAAACAATGGGTTTTCAGCTATATCCAAACACTGATTTTCAGTTTTTAAAAATACTCCAATTAAATTATTCTCAAACAGTCGAAGTTTCCCAGATTTTTCATCTCTTGACCTAAGGTCGAGATGAAGTCCAGGCTTTTACATCATTAGAAAATGCTGCCCATGTCTGGCAAATTGCGCATCTTTCTCATTATCATCGGAAGTGCTTTTTGCATTTTGGCAGACATTAGAAAAAAACACAAGAACACTCTAATTGCAGAAACCAAAAACCAAGTGTAAGAGAAGAATCCAATCAATCCATCCCCTTTCAGGACCGTACCATAATAAAGCAATGACATACACTTTATCCCCTCAAAATGACATTAAAATTGACAGAATACGGGAATCAAAGAATCAGCTTGCCATGGCAATGGCATAGAGATCCTCCAAGCAAAAATGCACAGATCGAATAGAGCTATCACAGTACAGTGCTTGATAAGAAGAAGACAATTTTTTTTTTTCTGTAATATTCTCTGATCTATACAAGCAAGACTTGAAATGTCGGTACGTTAGATTGGAAAATTCTCAAGTTGGTTAGAAATTCTTAAGTTCTGTCACATTAACGTAGACTACGTGGTACTATTATGCATGCATGTAATCATGAAAAGGCGTCGGCGCTCGGCGGGGTTTGAAAATCTGAAAAGATTGTCGGACACTAATTGCTTTGCTTGGATTCTTACTAATAAATTCTGCCTACCTACCTTGTATATATATGGTTTTTGACCGTTTGAGTTGCGTACGTAATTCAATAAGAGATTATATGGTTTAGATCGATCGACCAGGCCTTTCATTTCAAGCATCTAGAATTCTGTCCATTTCTTGTGTGGGTGACAATGGTTTTAACCCTAGAGTAGAGTACTATACTTAACTTCATCCCTAGATTTCTTAAAAACCCATGTGCTACGCAATCCCGTCCAAGAATTGGCAACGGAATTCAAATTATTCTAATTTTCGGTGCTTTTACTCACATTATTTGGAAGTGATATATATATATATAGTGCAGGAGTTTGTAAGCGAAAATAAATCTTGACTTCTAGATAACCGCAACCAAATAGATAACCAAATATAAAAAGCAGTAAGAAGACAAAACATAGATATTTGGTTACAAAGTGAAAAATATTTGCACCAAAGAAAAAAATCACTTCGAGGCAGCTAAACCCAGAAAAATCAACTAACAGAATAAATAACTAGTTACAAGAAGTTCGTACTAAAAACCTTTTGCAGTAGTCACACATTTAACTCTAACAAGCGTCTACTTGTCTGCCTCTCTCCCAGACCCGTCTAGAGAGTTTTTCAATTGACTTCTTTCTCTAGTTAGACTTCAACGATTGAACAGTTACAACACAAATAAAACTCTAAGAGAAATACATATAAACGTTTATGCCTAAATAATCTTTTCTTAGCAAACTGGAATTCTCTAGAGGAATTCTTACAATAACACTGCTTAGAAGCCCCTTTAAATAGGCTTTGAAAATTCTAAAACTAGTCAGGAACAGATTTCTAAGCAACGGCATCTGGACAGGGCATAGGGCGTCTGGACAAGCAACAACAACTTCATATTTTGCTGAAGGGCATCCGGACAGCTTACCCTAGCGTCCGAACGATTGCATAAAAAGGCTTCTCCGTCCGCAGTCTTCAATTTTGCGTTCAGACATCCTTGCAAACAAGAGCTTTCTATGGTTCGTGTCCGTTGGTCCGTCCGGATAGGTTGCGAACATGAGCTCTCTATGGCTCGCGTTCACTGGGCCATTCTGATAGGTATCGAACACTGACTTTCTGTGACTGACGTTCGGACGCTACTTCTATAACGCTCAAGATTTTAAGATATAAAATAAATATCTTAAAATAGAATTTAAGACCTAATAATAAGGCAAATGAATAAATATAAATATTTATAAAAATAAATATTCATTTATTAAGAAGTGTTTATAATTTAATAAAAGTTCAAACGAACCTTAAATTTTATTAATAACGAAAATAGGGTCAAACGAACTCTGTTTTGGTCGATTCAAAAGGCAGAACGCTCGTCTCGAAGTCCTCTAGCTACCCTCCAAATTTCATAATTTTTGGACTTCGTTTAGTTTCTGAAAATACCCACAAGAAATAGTACCATGATTTGGACGAAAATTAGCATTAATAATTTGTGGACCCATTTTATTTATTCCTACATAAAAGTCCAGCCCATTTCTATTTATTAAAAGCCCAGCCCACGTGAAGAAGACCCACAACCCATGTGCAGCTTCCCCCCCCCCCTCTCACGACTCCTTCTCTCCCCTTTTCTTTGATTTGTCTTTTATATATCAAAGCAAATATCTAATCTTCAAACTTGCTCTCCAAGTTGTTTCTCAACCCTTAGATCGGATTGCTTTGGGTTAATCTGGGCTGTCCAAAACCTTTTAAAAGGAACCCATCCTCCTCTGATTGCTCACGCTCAATCTCTCTCAATTCTCTCTCATTCTCTCCCTGCAACTTTTCTCGATTATTGTCTCTCTTTTGGTTTGCGTTCAGCAACAAGACCAAGGGAAGAAGGGTAGAAGAAGATCAAGGACTTTTTTCAAGTGGCGTGAATGATTTATAAAACACGCAATTGTGATGCCCGAATAAATGTCACTATTTTATAAAAAGAGTTATTGCTCTGCCTAAATATTTTTAAATATTATTAGACATTATTAATGCCGTAATTCTGCTTAATTTAATAAAAGAATAAAATTGGATTATCTTATAAATATAACAGTTAGTTATATTAATAGTTATGTTTATTATGATATATTATATTACTATGGTTTAAAAATGAAAATGATCATTTTTAGTAAAATGGTATTTTAATTATTTAATAATAAATATTGTTATAATGCCCACATGAAATATGTGGCATTATAATTAAACTATTTTATATGTCGTTATTATGTCTAAACGATGTTAGAGATTATGTTAAGATTTAAAGGTTAAAAATAAAAATAAAGTTAAGATGAGTTTATTAATGGGTTGTACTAATTCACTATTATTTGTATTAAATATATATTGCAGTGAACAATTATCTGTGAACATTTTTGGAAGCTGGAAATAACTGTGAGTATTACTTACTCACTGGGGGTGATACGTGTTGGTGGTCTTTGATGAATGTAGTGATCTTTGTTTTATTTAATGGTATACGAGTTGTTTGTAACATGCTTTGTTTGGAGCTTTGAATATGTCACTGTTGTGAGTATTACTTACTCACTGGGGATGATACGTGTCGGTGGTCTTTGATGATGTTGTGACGTCTGTTTTATTTAATTGTATGCGAGTTGTTTGGTATTTAACATGTTTGTTTGGAATAATATATATGTCATTGCAGTGAGTATTTCTTACTCACTGAGGATGATACGTGTGGTGGTTTTTGATTATGTGTTGAAGTCTGATTTATTTAATTGTATACGAGTTGTGTGTAACATGTTTTGTTTGGAACTGTGCCTATTTTATTTAGTATATTATTGACATGATTAATGATTATATTGATAAACTGGCATTGCATATTTTACTATGAGAACATATGACTTGTTAACAAGAAAAGACCGAAGGTTAGCGACCCAAGGCAAAGACCAAGGGGTATAGTCCTAAGGCGAAGACTGTGGGTGAAAGTCCCAATGCATCAATCAATCAGTCAGACTAAGGGTTAATGTCCTAAGGCAAAGACTAAGGGGTATAGTCCTAAGGCAAAGACCAAGGGAAACAGTCTTGAGGCAGTACTGATTCAGACTATAGGTTTTATTAAGACCTAAGATGGTGAGAGTCCACATGCACTGATCAGTAATTCACTAATAATAATAAGACCAAGGCTTAGACCCTATGGCATTAATCAATAATAAGTCCCACGGTTTAAATCCCGAGGCATAAATGAATATTGAAATTGTGCATACATATAACTGTCATTATATGATTGTATAGTGTACTTTTAAATGATTCGGTATTTCATTATGTGGTCAAGGACCGTTGACTTACTTGACCACAGCATGAGATTGTGGTGGTTACTGCAATCTCATGCGAGTTTTTGCATGATGGATTGAAGAACGGAACTACTAGGAATATTATGATAATATTATTATAGTGTGGTTAAAGACTTTTAAATTGATATGTAATATTTTTATATGTTAAGTTGTATTAGTTGAAGACAATGTTTAAATATTATTTAGTGACGCATGGGACACATATGTTATTATTTTGAATGTATTTATTATATCAGAATAATTGGTTAGTATTTTTATATATTGAGGTAATTCAGTCAGCTCTGATGTGTTATTGTTAAGAAAAAAAAATATTCCGCTGTCAATATTTATAATTCTGATGATGTCGAAATGTCGCGTGGAAATCAAAATTTTCACTTACGCTTTTTATAAAAGCAGAGAGTTACAACTTCTAGCTATCCGGATGGGCTGTAGGGAAATACGAAGTTCCCGATATGGTAACGTTTTTATCGACATAATATAGCCAATATATAAAAACCGACAGTAAGCATTCGTTTTATGTTACAATACTAATTAAATAATTAAACATTTTACTTTTTATTTTAGTATAGGGTTATATTTACCTAGGAGCCCTTTAAGCCACGCTGATAGCAATTCTTTTTGCATTGTCTATGAGGTGGTCCGGTTGCCATATCCGTCAGAGGGGCCGGGTAGTCATTTTTTTAAAAATCTTTTCTATTTTTCATTTCTCCTTTTCTTTTGTTAATATTGAAAACTCTGACAAGTAAGCTAAATAGTGATGATATGGATAACCGAGCTAAGATATACTCAGTATTGAAAATTTAAGACTAAAATTTTTATTTCCCTTGTTTTCCCATATATTCTTGGAGACCAAATGTAGTGCTAATTACTTTTGTTTTAATCTCCTTTTGGTTATTGGATGTTGTTGACATGAATGTGAATTGGGTGGTCATGTATTGCAGGTGGGATGGGGAGAATCAAGTATGATTGCCGCGGAGAAGTTGTTACTTGAGGCAGCTCTTGAGGATCTAGCAAATCAAAGATTTGTTCTACTCTCTGACAGGTCGGTGCCCTTACCATTATAACAAATGAATTATATATATTTCCGTTATTCAGGGGCTTTCTAAATGCTTAAAAAATCTGCATACGACTTAGAATCACCATTGCACTAGTCTCATTCTGCTATTGTGCAATATAAATGAATTTGGTTATTTTCTTATTTTTGTTTTTTTTGATAAGTAAGAAAAATATCATTAAAAAAGCGCAAAGCGCAATCAAGTACACATGAAGTATACAAGAAAGGCATCTAAGAGGAAGTAGAAAACAATACAAATAAATCATTAAAACTAAACGTTAGATGTGCGAGGAACGCAGCCGACCAAGAGTACAAAGAATGAAAGAAAAAAGAAATGAGATCCTCAATGGTTATTTCTTTGTCCTCAAACTGCCTATCATTGCGTTCCCTCCATAAGCACCACAAAAGGCAACAAGAGATCATCTTCCACACCGCTGCACTCCGGGAGCGACCACCCGTCCACCAACAAGCGAATAAATCTACCACCCGAAGAGGCATAACCCTAGACAGACTGAAGCAACTAAAGATGACGTTCCACAGGGCACGTGCAACCTCACAATGGAGAAGAAGGTGATCCACCGACTCCCCATTCATTTTGCACATGCAACATCTATCAATCACAATGACACGCTTCTTCCTGAGATTGTCCAAGGTAAGGATCTTCTCTTGCGCTGTCGTCCAAGCAAAGAAAGCCACTTTCAAGGGAACCTTGGTCCGCCAAATACTTTTCCAGAGAAAATGAATAGCCTCTTTGCAACCAAGAGCCTTATAGAAAGATCTAACATCAAATTTCCCTTTGTGAGAAGGAGACCACCAAAGCTGATCCTCCCCATCATAATTCACTCTGGTTGAGTACAACAAAGAGAAAAATGAGGCCAATACATCCACCTCCCAGTTGTGGGCCGCTCGGAAGAAGCTAACATCCCACTGATAAGACCCACTCACCACAACCAAATAGTTTGCAACAAGAGCATCCTTGTCACGTGCAATGCTATACAAAACTAGGAAAGCCTCCTTAAGAGGCACCTCACCACACCACACATCATCCCAAAAACGGATCCTAAATCCGTTTCCCAACAAGAGTCTGGTATGGTTGCAAAACAAACTCCACCCCTTCCTAATATTCTTCCATAGCCCTACTCCGTGTGACCCAGGGGGATCTAGAGAACACCAACCATCCCAAGTAGAACCGTACTTTGCATCCACTACAGATTTCCACCAAACCTCTCTCTCATGAACATAGCGCCACAGCCACTTCCCTAAAAGAGCCTAATTGAAAATCCTCAAATTCCTGATGCCCAATCCACCGCTTGATATAGGAGAACAAACCTTGGACCAATTAACCAGATGAAATTTAAATTCTTCACCTATGCCACCCCACAGGAAGTCTTGATACAGCTTCTCTATACGACTAGCAACACTGGAAGGAATAGGGAGTAGAGATAGAAAGTACATAGGAAGATTAAAGAGAGTGTTTTTTATCAGGGTTACTCTGCCACCCTTCGACAAATACAACCGCTTCCAGCTAGCCAGCCGTCTCTCGATCTTTCCAACTACCTCATCCCAGCTAGACTTAGCCTTAAAAGGGGGCCCCGACGGAAGGCCAAGGTACTTTAAAGGAAGAGAAGAGACTCCACAGCCCAAAATGCCAACAAGATCATCCATATTATCCATAAGACTCATAGGAACCAAAACTGACTTATCCAAATTAATCTTCAAACCTGAAACAGCTTCAAAGGACAGTAATAACATACGAAGATAGAGAAGATGATCAGGACTAGCCCCGCAGAAAACTAAGGTATCGTTTGCGAATAATAAATGAGAAATATTAATCACTTCATTGCTACTAGAGCCCACAGAGAAGCCAGAGAGAAAGCCCCTTGAATAGAAATAGAGAACAGCTTACTAAATGCCTCCATCACAATGACGAACAAAAGAAATAGAGAACAACTTATTCAGAGTGTTGTGGCTTCTAGGACAAGAAAATGAACTTTTGCATCATATTATGTCTGCTTACCCATCAACAGAATTGTTATGTCGTCCTTTCTTTTGCCCACCGTAGGGGTGGGGGGGTAGGGGGGGAATTAATTTGCCAACGTTTTGTACATCTAAGTTTCTTTTTCTCTATATTCTAGTCATGTTCACTTGGCAATGTTGTATACATCAAAGTTTCTCTTCTCTATATTGCAGTTGTGTTCCTCTGTACAACTTTAGCTACATATACAACTATGTGATGTATTCTCCAAGGAGTTTTATGGACAGGTAGATGGACGGCTTTAATTCTTGAGGTGCTGAGCACTAATTCTTTTTAGATGGCTCAATATCAATGAAAAGTTTTCTTTGCCATTATTTCACCCTTTCGACTTGTTTGTCAATCGAAGAATTCTTAAGTTGTGATTTGTGTCGTTAATTTTGTTGTAGCTTTCTTGATAAAAAAGAGGGCCGCTACAACCCCAAGATGTCACCTATAATACCAAAGGAGAAATGGCGAAAAGGGTCCCAGGTTATGTATCTTTCATGACCTTTGCGTGCATCACAGTCCCCTTCACTCCCACTTTGGTGGTCAATTATAAAAAAGAATTATTGTTTTATGTTTCCATTTACTGTGTACTACAGAGTTGACAAAGAAGTAAATTTTGCTTTAACATATACTTCTCTTACTTTGGTACTCTTATGTGTGACAAAATGTTAGACAAGTTGGCTTAGATTCAGGGTTTTTTTTTTTTTTTTTATAAGTACGTAGGGAACAACCCAACAACAGACTGAAACTAAAAACAAGAACAAGAGAAAACTAAGAGAAAAAACTAGAAGAAACCAAAAGAGGGTGGATCCTTCCCGTTGACAATTTGGATTGAGGAGCCTGGAGACAAGTAACTTGAAAAAGAACTGGGAATGCTGCCAGTTGTGACGCTGGTTGCGGCCCTTTGTGCTAAATAATGAGCACAGAAGTTTGCACTTCTATCAACTTTCCGAGCAAGCCAAGAAAGATGCGGTGGTATAGAATCAATAGTATGATGGATAATAGAAGAAATAGTCCAATCCCGAGTAATAGAGGGATCCTGCAAAGCATAGATAACTGTTTGAGAATCGCCTTCAATAAGAACCTGCGAGAGATTCAAAGAGACAGCCAAGGAGATGGCTAATTGAGCCGTAAGAGCTTCCCCCATATTTGGTTGACAGGGAGGGTTGATGATTGAAACCGCTTTAGTGATTTGCCTTTGATGATTGCGGCAAACTGCTGACTGGGCTGAGAAATTTTCCCTGATGGCAGTATCAAAGTTTATCTTGAATGAAGACTAAGGAGGAGGAAGCCATTTTTCGATAATCGGCGAAGGGCTAAGAGAAAACCAAGCCTATGAGTGTTCCTTAGCCACTTTATTAATCTGACAAGATAATGATAAGGCATTGATAGAAATACCGTCATGGTAAGCCTTGTTCCGAGAAGTCCATAAATAATCACATGCCACAGCAGCAAAAATTTGGAAATGATGATGTTCATCCAGAGGAATATGCAAGTATTTCCCAGGAGAGAGAATCACCTTAATCCAATCCACATTTGATGAAAAAGAAAGAACCGAAGAATCAATCGGCCAGAAGGAAAGACGCCAAATTATCCGAGCAAAGGTGTAGCGAAAAAACAGATGGGATAGAGAATCCACATCCTGATTGCATAATGGACATGAGTCAATGGAGTTTGGTGAAAGAAAAATAGACTGTAAGCGTTCTCTAGTAGGCAAGATGTTCCAAGAAATTTTCTAGAGGAAGAGTCGCGAACGATCATTTAGCTTTAATTTCCAGAGATTTTTCCAAAAAGAGGAGGACACACCATCCAAAGCAGGAAGAGCAGGCAGGGATTCCTGAAGCTGAAGATATGCAGATTTCGTAGAAAACTTGCCGAAGGTAGAAAAGGTCTAGAAATAACGGGTTTGGGTATCAAGAGAAATATGAATTTTTGAAATCTCCAAAACCGAGACATCATCAAAGATGGAGTGAAGGGCATTGAGATTCCATTTATTCGTGCCAGTCTGAATAAAATCCGAAATAAAACCCATCGGCTGTTCCCTGTTATTTGGGAATTTTGCATGAGGAATAAAAGATGGCAGAATAGGAACCCGTGCAGTAGTCCTGATAGGAAAATCCGAAGAGATTGAAACTTGGAGATAGGCACCTGCAGTAAGGAAAGGTTTACATTTCTGAATACCTTTCCATAGCCAAGAAGAAGATGGGGCAGGGGGGCTGAGAAAAAATTCCCATAAGGAATATATTTCTTTGACAGCTGATGAACCCAGACTTTATGGCCCTGATTTATAAATGTCCATCCAAGCTTTGTCAGAAGAGCTAAATTGGTAGACTTCCTAGTGCGGATCCCCAAACCACCTTTATCCTGAGGAAGACAGATGGAACGCCAAGACTTGAGAGATAGATTTCTGGCTTTACCACGAGGAAAACCCCACCAGAAATTTTTAAAATGGCGATCTAGCAAAGAACACAGGGAATCAGGCAGAAGAAAGGTGCTCATGGCATAAGATGGAATAGCCGAAGCAGTAGCCTTGATAAGAACTGTACGGCCAGCCTGAGAGAGAGTTTCGGCTCTCCAACCCTCAATTTTATGTAAAATCTTATCCAGAATCGGTTGAAACGCTCTCTTCTTGGAGTTCCCAAGAAAGTACGGAAGACTGAGATAAGTAGCTGATAAGGATGAATCATGGAAAGGAATAATACCCTTAATGCTTCTGATCGAGGCCAAGGTATTTTTACTGAAGAGAATGGAGGATTTAGCCTTATTGACCTGTTGCCCAGACCAAGCACAATAGGAATCTAAACAGGATTTGATAGTACGAGCCTCGGTTAAAGTAGCTTTGGCAAAAATGAGGAGATCGTCAAAAAATAAAAGGTGAGTTATAGGGGGGCAGTGCTTCCCTATTTTAATGCCTTTAAGAAGACCTATAGACTCCTGATGATGAATCAAACGAGAAAGAACTTCTGTACTGAGGATGAAAAGGAAAGGGGATAAAGGGTCCCCTTGCCGAAGACCCCGGGAGGGGGAAAACATCCCAAATGGAGGGCCATTAATGAGGATAGAAAAGGAGGTGATAGATATACAAATGTGAATCCACGAAATCCAGGTAGGATGAAAACCCAGCTTACCCAAGATGGATAAAAGGAAGTCCCATTCCATTCGATCAAAAGCCTTTTCCATGTCTACTTTAACAGCCATAAGGCCCCCTACCTTGTTTAGATTTAAGAGTATGCAACAATCCCTGTGCCAAGATGGAGCTATCTTGAATAGTTCGTGATGGAACAAAAGCAGATTGTTGGGGAGAGATGAACAGGTGAAGGATACCTTTTAAGCGATTGGCCAAAATCTTTGAAATAAGTTTATAGCCAAGGTTGCACAAACTGATAGGTCGAAAATGATTTACCATGAAAGGTCCCAGACGTTTCGGGTTAAGAGCAATAAATGTATGATTTTGCTCCCGCAGAAGGTGATGTCCCCTAAAAAAAATCCCAAACACAATTGAGGACCACTTCTTTGACAGTACTCCAATATATCTGAAAAAAAAATCCCGTAAATCCATCAGGTCCAGGGGCTTTGGTAGCACCAATACTAAAGAGGACCTCAGAAATTTCCTGTTCCGAAGGAATAGCACAAAGGTCCTGGTTAACCTCATCGGATATCATTGGCTCAAATAAATGAAGGAAATCTGGAGTCTCAGCTGACCCAGAAGTGGAGAAAAGATGAGCAAAATCTGGATTCAGGGGTTTTAGTTGTGTGAAATGTGGATATAAGAAGTTGCTGTAGATACCCACAGGATGTTGCTTCTTGAGCCTGGCCTTAACTCTGGGAACTACCTTTTGTTAAAGACCATCAGTTCCACTTTGTAGGTTGTAGAGCCAGTCTTCTTTGTTTGGGGAGCGAAATAAACAGTCTTCAAAAGCGCTAGTACGTTGTTTAGATGTCATTATCATTTAACCTAGGATCAGGATAGCATTTTTATTGCTACAGATTCATACTATGCGCTCTAAGATGATTTTGATTTTGCAATTGCAGT
The DNA here is from genome assembly GCA_028654335.1 of Alnus rubra. NCBI lineage: Eukaryota > Viridiplantae > Streptophyta > Magnoliopsida > Fagales > Betulaceae > Alnus > Alnus rubra. Next base: position 123,333 of record JAJPGS010001384.1, on the reverse strand, counting down.
GGATCACTTTAGTTCGAAGCCATGCAGAAGTCATTGTAGATGATGAAGATATTCTTTCAGTATTCAAGAAGTTTTGCAAGGTATGTAATTGAGTGTTTTATATCAGGTTTCATACATGTGTACCCTTACTCTGATGTGGTGCTCAAAACTTCAAATGTGTTTCTTTGTGATCATTTATAAAAAAAGTAAGGTTAATTAGCAAAATTACACTGGTTTTGAAAGCTACCTCTGCATAAATGTTTTGTCCGCCATTAAAAACTTTTGCATTCATATCTTTTGCTAATTAAAAAATAATGATGTGTACCTTTACCATGTTGAGAGTATGACATTGTTTTTATATGTATTCTTATGCTTTTCTTTTTTATTTCTAAGTTAAAACAATGCATGGTTGGTCTTGCAATTGTGACCTTACGCTGTAGAAAATTTCTAGTTGACAGGAAGTAGTCCAAAGCTGAAATTTCAGTTTTTTCAATATGCAACAACTTATTTTCAGTGCTTCTCATATTGCAGAGACGCCCCCCTGTAGATGCAAGAAAGGGAAAGCTGAATATTGTAAGTGATCTTTGATTGCTGACTTTTGTTGATGGATGTAGAAGATAGTTTCTCTTACCTTTATCTACAAACAATTTCTTTAATATCATATTTTGCAAAAACAATTTCTCATGTGTAACAATTTACTGGTTTCTAGTTTAAGTAAATAAATTTGAGGTATCAGTCTATAATAGAGTTTACATGCAGTCAATAATTTGAAGAGCATCAGCTTCATCAATATTTTTTTTTTTTTTTTATGAAGCTGAAGCATCAGCTTCATCAATATGGGAAATGCACTTGCAAATTCATACCCTTTTGACATATAGATTTTATTATAACTTCTATACTTGGATGTTTCTTCTTCTTTTGTATTTTCCCTTGCTCTTCTAGCAGCAGCACTGAATATGCCCATAGTAAATCAAGTGGCACGCATATAAATGCCAAAAAAGAAATAAAGTTACTCTCTTCATGTAGGTTTACATGGCTTATAGTGAAGGAGGAGTTAAGCTTATATCTTATAGATTGTCTTGCAGATGTTCTTGCGACAGTTCCCTTTATCTTATGCTAAAGAAATATATATGTTCCCCTTTCAATTGAATGATAATGTGTTCTGATTTTGGCCTAAATACCAAATGCAGAAACTTCAGAAGCAACATAACTGTATTCCCGATGAACACTATGTGCAGACATTGCTTGCGGTATGTCTTACATTTCCCTTGTATCTTTGTTAAATTTTTGCAGCATATTGTGGTTGTGCTTTCAGCACTGTTACCATTGTTATTTAAGCAATTCTTATCTAATGATCAATCTCCATCAATTAATTAATATGGACAGGTTCATTTATTTTTGTGCTCTATATTGATTGGTTTTCACAAGTATCATGAGTTCCAATTGGGATCACTATTATTTATTTTTGTTCTTTATGCTTCCTTCTTAGATGAGTGATCTTGAAGGTGATGCCATGGCCCCCACCAGCCCCCCTCTAGTTCCATCACTATATATATATATAATAATAATAATAATAGGTGTGTGAGAGAGAGAGAGAGAGAGAGAGAGAGAGAGAGAGAATGTAGGCTTAAATTCATTTCATAGTTTATAAGAAAGTAATTCTATTTAGTATACTCTTATACAGACAGTTGTATAAGAGTCTATTAAATAGCATTACTCTTTATAAGATAATGAGCTCCGGTTCAAATGACACTTCTTTCCTGTAAGAATGGATTGAAGGTTGAGGTTGTAGTTTTAAGACCTCATAGGGCACTTCCTCCCCTATAAGAAGAACAGGGTATAGGGTGAGTTCGGGACTTCAACGCCCCTCAAAATGTGCTTTCTCACCCATTATAGTGGGATGGAGGTGGATTCAAGACACACTGGGTGCATATGTAGCTTGCAAATAAAAAGAAATTTCAAAAGAAAACGTGTAGCTCAGGTTAAAATGCTTAATTAGAAGAATTTATTTTCTATGATGAAGTATAAAATTGATGAACATGTGTCCTTATAACCTTAAATCACCACTTTATATGGTATGATAGTGTTTATAACCCATTGCTCATATATGAACTCCTAGAATTAACAATAGCATTACAATTTTCAGATCTATGCTACAATAAAGAGTGGATCCATAGCCATTGCCGTATCAACACTAGATTCTTTGAGGGGTTATGGTGGTGCGGTCACCCAAAAAGGCTGCCATCAAAACATGCATAAAGAAAAAAGGATTAAGATAGTCTAAATTCTATAATTACTTGCTCTTAAATTCGGGCGGTAGGTTCCATAAGTCGACTGCTCAACCACTTATTCGATGAATAAATTCTGTAATTGGTATCTCACACTTTTCCGTTTGAATTTTCTTAAATTTTAAACAAATAATTGTAGATGATAGTCATGTAGAAGAGTTTGAAAGAACCTCCAAAATTTAAGTTAAGAAAATGATTTTTGTATAACCCAAATTCACAACTCTTACACATGCAACGCAAAAAATATTGATGAGATCCATGCATGATAAGACCCATATGCATGAATCTCACCAATAAAAAATGCTAGACATCTCAACATTTTTTTTTATAATTTAATTTGGTTTTAACCTGATGTGTCACAATTCACACTTTTCAAAATGATAAATCTTATAAAATTATGACACATTAAGCTAAAACTAAATTCTATTAAAAAAATATTTGAATGTCTAGCCACCTTCTTTATCGATATGTATTAAATTATATAAGAATTGTGAATGTGGGTTGTGCACACATCCCTTCAAGTTAATAGGGTTGGATGGTCCTTGTTGTGAGTGACAGGCTTTTGCGTGGTTCGATGGTCCCTGTTTCTTTTCTTTTTCTCTTTCTTTTTCTTTTTCTTTTTCCCTCACAGGCACAGCGAAAGAGGGACTCGTGGTTTGACCTTTTGGAGCACTGTGACCTGTGGGCCGTAGGATACATTGGTTTGACCTGTTTTTGGAGGTAGGGCGTCAGTCGTCAATGAATGATTTTAAGATGTCTTGTCGTTTTAACTTTTTACAATTGAAGCTTCATCGTTTTAGCCCACAGCCGCTTAAACCGCCCATAATCCTATAAATAAGAGCAAAGAGGAAGAATAAGGAGGAGGAGACAACTCTTTTAAATTCATTGGAGGCCTATCAAACCTTGGGCTATTAAAAAAGGAATAGGAAGCATCATCTCTCATTTAAATAGAGGTATGCAAAAGACCATCTGATCCAGAAGTGTTTGCATTAACTGCGGCACAGTTGAGTCTAATTTCTCCTTCAGTCCCCGTTAACACGTTAATATTCCCCATTTTGATCATTGCTACCACAAAGTCAGCAAAGAAAGCAGTTAATTTGGTTAGCACTATAGCTGTTAACAATGTCAATGGTAGATATATCCTCCCCTGTAGTTGAGAATAGCTCTCGATCACTCTCCAGAAGCCCCTTGTTGACCTGAAGATTAGAGAAGTAGGAATTGTCAAAAGCGTCCGGCGTGGTGACGTCGAGATTGCCAGATTGGTCAGCTCAGTCCCAGACCCAGTTCCTTTTTATGGGCATATTCCTCGGAGAGTTTCTAAGTAGGTTGAGTTCAGGGTTGGATCAGGATTGCCGATGCTATTGAAATTATATAATCAGTAACTGAAAGTCACACACTGAGCACTTCCAAATGTGTGAGCACCTGAAAAGTTATGTATGCCAATTCTTCATCAAAACATACGCAATAAAAAGTAAAAAATATAAAAATTAATTACAAAGAAAAAATAAAACCTGAGAGGTAGTTGGGTGGTTAGGCCACTACCATTTGGTCAAAGGGTGGTTCGACCACCCTCTTTAAGTATAATGGGACATTTTATCTATTTTTAGTTGGACGGACGTAACTGAAAATCCTAATGAAAGGGACTAAGTGAAGTGAATCAATTGCAACTTTGTAAAATTTGGTTCAAAGTCTGAGAAATTAAGTAAATTCCCTTTTTTGGGACATAAGTTAATAATAGTAAGTTAATAAATTACTATCTATCCAAATAGAAAAATTGATTGGAATATATATTACTTAGCCTGTGATGCAAACAACATATACTAAAACAAAAGATTAAAGAGATCGAAGGGCGTCTGGTTATTATATATACCAATGAAACTGATGCTTCAGCTGCAATGGTGAGGATATATATCAGAGCAGGAAACAATGGCGGGACAAGCGCTTTCCAACGCATATATTCTTTATGTCATCGACAACACCAAAACCCGTCACCGAGTTATTATTTGGGACAGCCTCTTTCTCGCTTTCTATGTACGTTGCCGGTGATGTTCAACAAAACTGACCCATCACAAGATTCACAACCCTGCAACAAAGTTAAAACATGATTAATTAATCCCATTTAAGCGATATATAAGTAAGTTTAATTAATTGCTAAGAAATTGGAGCAGAAAATAATCACAAGTACGTACATTGACAAAGCAGTCATGTAAATGAAGCCTGATAAGGCTGGCGCCAACCCGGGGATCACTCTTCAACGCCTCCTCATCGACTCCACGCACGATGCTCAACACGTTCGGACATGTTTCGTCGTAAAATCTTGGAGTCAGCCTGCCATGGCAATGGCATAGAGATCCTCCAAGCAAAAATGCACAGAATAGAGCTATCACAGTACAGTGATAAGAAGAAGACATCTTTAATTCTGTAATATTACTCTATAAACAAGAATATTAACTTCAATATTTATATATAAAGTGGCAAATATGTGTTTTCTAACCGTTGAAATGTACGTTAGATTGCAAAATTCTCAAGTTGGTTAGAAATTCTTGAGTTCTGTCACATTAACGTAGTCTACGTCGACTACGTAGTACCAATATTAATCATGAAAAGCGGTCGATCGGCGGGGTGAAAATCTGAAAAGATTGTCGGACACTAATTCCTTTCCTTGGATTCTTACTAGCTAATAAATTCTGCCTTGCATTAATTTACATGGTTTTTGACCGTTTGAGTTGCGTAATTCAATAAGATTATGGCAAATTTCATTTTAACTTTCAAGCATCTAGAATTCTGTCCATTTCTTGTGTGGGGGGACATTAATTAATGGTTTAAACCCAAAGAGGATATATACATGTGACGTATCACATTGCCTGAATATAAAAATAAAGATGTGTTTAATTATATGTTTATTCGCATGTAAATTTGTCTAAGAATAATTGGCAAAGTAATTCATGTGATTCCAACTATTTGGAAGCCTATTATTCTTATTTTCGGTGCTTTTTTATTTTATTTTTTTGATTTTTTATAAAAGGAAACGTGCCAAATGCGGATTGGGGATAATGTGACATACTAATAGTTTTTGCAAAGATTTTAAATAAGAAGTTAACATAAGAATTTATTTGTTATTTATGCTTACCATATGAAATTTTAAGTTACTTTTTAAATCCCTAAAAACTTATTACAAATCGGTACAAACATTAAGATTGATTTTACAGTTTTGGGCAATTTCCCTCTTAACTGGCCCTCATCACACAAAAATGCCGTCATTTAATTGGTTTACATTTGAAACGACGCTGCTTCAGTCAGTACGCACTTAAACCAGGGGCGGAGTCCCCCCAATTTTTTTTAAAATTTTCTTTAAAATATGTAAATTTATAACTTTGTCCCTTCAAAATAATTGTTTTGTCCCCCCAAATTTTTTTTGTTTATATCTTGACCCCTCTTTTATTTTGAAAGACCAAAATATATTCATAGTTTTTACCATTAAAACATTTACAATAGCAGTTTTCCAACCATTTTACCAATAGATAAGGAACAAAACCACTTTTTTCTTCTAATTATTTTTTTTATTCCATAAACTATTTTTTTCACTCGTTTTTACCGTCTGTCTTCTTCCTCTCTCGCCCATCACTCTCATCTCTGTGCGATCTCTAATTCTTCTTCCATTTATTTTTTCCAAAATCACAGCTTCCATTTCTGTCTCTCTATATATCTTGCTATAGATCTCTCCATCTCCTTCTCTCCGAGGGTCCCCAGAGGTTTGGTCGCTGCTTCAGATCTCGCAGCGATTCAAATCCCCCGCGAGCTTCAATCTCTACCTCACAGCTGGTATTCTAACATGTACAATTTCAGCATTCGCATTTCGCCATTTTCGTCCTACAAGTAGTCAATTACTCGTTTGTCCCTTATTGGGTCTTTTTGTTCTGGTTTTGTTTACTGATTTTCTTTTCTGGTAAGGATTCGCAAGTGAAAGTTGAGCATCATTGTTGAGACTATATGGCCGGAAAATACCGTGGGAAAGGACGAGGGGTTCATTTTTCGGAGGACGAAGAAGGAAAAGGTGGAAACTGAGGCAGAGTTGAGGCTTGACCAGGCGTAGCTAAACTTGGTTTTTTTTTTCGGGGGGGGGGGGGGGGGGATCAAGATCCCCGTAATTTGTTGAGCAATCAATAATTAATAAAATCTGGAAGAGTTTTGTTGTTTATTAGCTATTTTATCTTCTGGATCGTTGAACTCCCAAGTTCATTTTAGTGCCAGTTCTACCTTGAAATTATTGATACTCCTATTTGTTTTCTTTCTAAACAGATTGAAATTTCAAAAGAATCGTTGTTGTTGGGAGGTTTTGGGGATCTAGTTTAGAAAGAGTCTACGCTCAAAGATACCATTTTTTTTAACCCTGCTTAGTTTATTTTATTGTGGGTTTGCGATATCGTGAAAATTTAAAATTATAATTTTGAATCGAATTGGTACTTTGATGTAAAAAAATTATACAATTTTTTTTTATTGTTAGTGGTAATAAAAACTATAATAAATATCACTTGTTAGTAGAAATAAGAAATATAATGAAATTCTAACAAAAAAAATCTTATACGTATAAAAAAAATTACATGTATTTATGTACGTATGTAGTTATGTAGTTATGCATTTATATAAGTTCGTCCCCACTTACCAAATATCCTGGTTCCGCCCTTGACTTAAACCCCTTGTAATCCCAGAAGATGAAGAAGAAGAAGAAAGAGTTGAAAACAATTGTCATAGTAGAAATGCTCACAATTGCTTGAAACCTTTCTTCACCCAAAAAGTTGAAACACCCTATCTTCCTTTCACTCTCAATCTTAGCCCAATTCCTCACGAACCCTTGTTCTTCTTCTTCACTCTCACAAACCCTAAACCCCCAACCTCAAAGCACTATCAAACCCCCGCAACTCAATTCCTTCTGTTATTTTTCTTCGATCCCATCTTTGTCCCTCACCCGCGATGGAAATTATGACGAGGCCACTACCCATGTCGTGTGCACCAGCTGTGGGGTCCACATGCAGGGCTCGGACCCTAAACACCCCGGTTTCTTCCTCAAGCCCTTCGAGAAATGCCCGAGTTATCACTCAGGTGCCCATCTCGTGTCGGTCACTCACGAGTTTGAGTTTCCTAGCTCGCTCAAGAAGGGCCTTTTAATCAACCCCGAGACTGAGACTGAGACCGAGACCGAAACGCTCAGTTTTGAGAAGCCAGTGGTGTGCGTGCGGTGCCACTCACTGAGGCACTACGGGAAGGTGAGGGATTCGACGGTTGAGAACCTCTTGTCAGACTTCAATTTCGACCACACGATCAATCGGAGGTTGGCGTCGACTGGTGGGACCCGGTCGGTGGTTTTGATGGTCGTGGACAGCGCCAATTTCGATGGCTTGTTCCCTCAGAAGGTGGCGAAGCTGTTGTTGGCGACGATTGAGGAGAATCTGAAGGCGTGGAAGGGTTAGCAAGTTTTGACACTATTCGTGAATCTAATACAGAATTAGTGGGTTAAGATTGAAAAGTTTAACTCATTTAATTAAATGTGATGGGTTATGGTTGACTTATACAGTCTTATTTTTATACCCATATATGCATCGAGATGACCCGAACCCGACACGCGGCATTTAGGTCTACTAATTTTTGACATGATCCGCGAACTGAACACAAAACAAACACGAAATTATTGAGTTAAGATTAAACGGTATATAATTTTATATATACCCATGCTTCGACATGATTCAAACACGACACGTGAAGATAAATTGTCACCGCTAATGAAAGTAGAGCACACATCTTTAGATGACAAAAATTGAGATCATTCTTCACATCAAATCTCGTTAACCAAGTTGTGGATTTGTATCCCAAAATTTTACTAGTTTATAATAACAAATTAAGATTTTGAATGATAAAAAAAAGTGTGGAGAAATAGAAGAAGAAAAATATAACAAGTACACGTAGAGAGCACAAAAATTTATATATATGGTTTGGCATAAAAGAAATTCACTAATAAAATATAGTACAACAGGTGGATATATAAAAGCACTAAAAATTCCCTGTCTCAATACACTCCATAGTCCATACCGTACTCGATCTTTCGATATATGAAAGGGGAGAAAAGCATCGATCACTCAAGCCTCCCTCATTTATTTTTGCATCAAACACTCAAAACACAGATAAAAGATTGCATATACGTATAGTTAGTTGCACAGAAGCACCACATGTGCAGCAAAAGGTGTAGATACACACACCATATATTCGCTTGCATTTAGCTTATTTGCACTCGATCAGCCTTATCTCTTATCTCTCATTTAAATAGAGCTATGCAAGAGACCATCTGGTCCAGAAGTAGTGTTTGCGTTAACTACGGCGCAATTGACTCTAATTTCTCCTTGTGTCCCCGTTAACACGCTGATATTCCCCATTTTGATCATTGATACCACAAAGTCAGCAAAGAAAGCAGTCTGGTTAGCACTATAGTTGTTAACAATGTCAATAGTATCCTCCCCGATAGTTGAGAACAGCTCTTGATCACTCTGCAGTAAGCCCTCGTTGACTTGAAGATTAGAGTAGTATTTATTGTCAAAAGCATTTGGCGTGGTGAGGTCGAGATTAGTCAGATCAGCCCCTGTTCCGTTCTCCGCGCATATTCCTTTGAGAGTTTCTAAGTAAGTTGAGTTCAGGGTCGGATCAGAATCACCAACACCGGTAAAATTGTATAGCCGGTTGCTAAAAGTCAGACACCGAGCGCGTCCAAAAGTGTGAGCACCTGAAGATTATGCATGCATGCCCAATATTCGTTAATTATGAAAACGTGTATTGTTTCCATCACAAATATGCCATTTTTGTCTTTGTTCTTTATTGAGACGATGGAGAATCTTAGAGATCGATTAAAAGTACTTTGTGTTTACATTTGTGAGCACTATATATTAGCAATTCACCAAATCATGACAAATGTTTATCCAAATTGCTGAACATACGTACAGTTTCTTTTACTGCTATTTTGGTATCCTGACTAGCAAAAATAAGATTTGGGTAGATGAATTAGAATGCTCTAAGTTAGTAAGCAAGAGTTACCAGAGAGAGCAACTACATCGGTACTGGTGTTCAGGCCAACGTCTGAGAACTTTAATTTTATAGCTGCTATGGTCTCGGTGGGTCCTGGAAGGGCAAGATTAGCACCAGTTCGGTTTGCTGTTGTGCCATCCCTTCTTCCAAGTAAAACATCCCACGAGGGACCTCCTGCCTGCAGTGAGCATGGATATTAGTTTGTCTGTCATGCAAACAACATACACTAAAATAAATGTTTGATCGAAGATCGAGAAGGGTGTCTTGTTGTTTTATATATACAATACCAGTGAAACTGATGCTTCAGATGCAATGGCGAGGATATCGGCGCAGGAAACAATGCCTGGACAAGCGCTTTCCAACGCAGTCTTTATGTCATCGACAACACCAAAACCCCTTACTGAGTTATTATTTGGGCCAGCCTCTTTCTCGCTTTCTATGGTGTCGGTGTTGTTCAACAAAATTGATCCATCACACCCCTACAACAAAGTTAACATGTTTCTGCAGAATTTAGACAATCAAAAGTGTACTTGATGCCCAATATTAATTAGATTAAGGGAGGAAGAAATAGAGCAAAAAATGAGGAGCTGGGGAGACGTACGTTGACAAAGCAATCATGGAAATGAAGCCTGATAAGGCTGGCGCCAATCCGGGTGTCGGTCAGCAACGCCTGCTCAATGACTCCACGTACGATGCTCGTCACGTATGGACATGTTTCGTTATAAAATGTTGGAGTCAGATATCCATTGCATGATGATCCTCCAAGCAAAAATGCCAAGAGTAGACCAATCACAGTACAGTAAGAAGAAGAAGAAGACATCGATCTTTCTCTGTAAACAAGAATGACTTGGATGTTTGATAGAGCTAGCAAATTGTGGTCCTTTATAAAGTCCCCCCCCCCCTCCAAAAAAAAAAGAAGATAAAATAAAGAAGTATAACACGTATTGCCTGATATCGATCTTCCGTAAGCTATCGGAATAACACTTATTCGGAGCACATCAGCTTCCTCCTCTTTCATTCTGATTTTTTCTTTTATTTTTAGATATTTTATAATCAGATCAATAATTTTGGCCTCTCCATTATGCATCTATCAATTTACTTCGATCTATGTTGTGCCGTTCATCTCCTTCCTGGTCGCTGTTGTTATTTGCTGGTAGTGTTTTTTATTTGAATAAGAGTTTTCTTCTCTTTAGATCTGTCCTCATAGGTGATCTATGAGATGAAGATTAGTCAGGTCTGAAAGGTTATCTCTCACGATCTTGATAATTCGGAATGGAGGGTTATCTCTCACGGCTGGTTTAAATAACACTTTCTAGAATATTTGGCTACCTTTGTCTTATATTTAGTCTATTCAGAACAGATCTGCTCTTTAACTATTTTTGTACATGGGTTAGCGGAAGATGAAAGTCATAGATAGCATTTTATTGTAAGAATTTTGTTTGTATCTATAACTTTGTACCTCATAGCATATGTCTATGATTTTGCAGAGCTTTAAGCTTTATGATGTAAGAGCTTTATGTTCGTGATCTTTGATCAATGAAATACTCAGATTTTTCGTTAAAAAAAATAAAATAAAATAAACAATAAACTATCCGAATAACACAAAAATTTAAATATTTAAGAAAAAAGTACTGTGCAGAACAGAATAGTGGGAAGTTAATTTTGGAGTTAGTAAAAAGTGGTAGATGTGATATAAAATAAAAATAATTTGTATAGAAAAGTAAAAAAAAAAAAATTGCATTGTAGTGGATTTTTTTATTTATTTTAATAGTAATAAAAAATTATTGATGCAGTATAAAAAGTGAAAAAAAAAATGTTTTGATATCGATTGTTTTAGAAAAATGTGAAAATAAGGTTAAAAATAGTGTTACACTATTCTGTTCTGTACAGTACTTTATCAAATAAAGCCAGAACCCTTGAAAGGTTCATTAGAATGGGAAAGTCTAAAGTTGATTAGAAATTCATAAATTCGGTGACATTAACGTAGTTCATAATTAAGCATCCATGTTGGGAAAGTCTAAAGTTGATTACAAATGCACGAACTCTGTGACTCAAACGTGGTACGTACATATGCATAATGCATCTATGTTGGAGGCTGGGGATGTAAATTATAATCACTGCAGGGCCACTCAAGCATTTTTTACATGAAAAAGAATATAATTAACATGTTTGAACTAAGATTCTATGTTTATTAGATAATCCGAATCAGCTTAAAAACAAAAATAAAAAATAAAAAGATTATAAAGATCGATCATTTGCCTTGAATCTTGCATGTTAATTAGGCTTCGAAACAAGTAGACTCCATACGTCATTCATCTTTTAAATTTTTTTTTTATTCATAATCATTTATCTTTTAAATTACCTAAATTTATGTGTTATTCGATCAGTATTATAACATAAAATCATTATAAAGGCGATTGGCAAGACTGAGTTACAGACGCACTCCATTGAAAAGTTTTTTTCTTTTTTTTTTAACGAAAGATTTAAATATTTCAATGATTAAAGATTACGAATATAAAACTCTTATATCATGCTATGAAATAATTATAAAATCATAAATACAAATAAAATTTTACAATAAAGTACTATACATCTATGACTTTCTTGATTTTTCGTTTACTCATATAAAAAAAAAATAGTTAAAAAGTAGAGACTAAATGTAAGATAAAAATAATTAAATATCTTAAAAAAATTTATTTAAGACATAATGTAAAAATTCTGTGACATTATTGTAGTTAATGGGTCACATGCATGTTCGAGTACATATAAAATAATTACTCATAACTCAGCCATCAAATCACGCAATAAAACTCACAAAGATGTTTTCACTCGACGGCTTTCAAAACCTTCACCATCACCAAACCGCAATTAATTAATGCAACCAATAAGAAAAATAACTAGAATTAAATGAAAAGCTAAAAAGATAATACTAATAAATTCAGGCTTTTTTTTTTTTTTTTAAGGGTAAAGAGATTGTGGGGTTGAAAAGCCATAAAGATTGTTGAAAATGAAAAGCAAATTGCTTTTCTTGGAAAAGTCTGAAGTTAATTAGAAATATATGCATAAATTCTGTGACTTAATTTAACAGTAGTACATATGCATCCATGTTGGAGGGCATGTAAATTATAATTACGGATTAGGCTTAATTAGGTTTGTAGTTTGTTTTAGAATTTAGATTTAATTTCAAGTTTTTATTTTATTTATATATAAAAAAATACAATTAATCTAAACCCTTAAAAAATTATATAATATGTTATGTAGGTCACTCAAGCCGCTTTTACATGAAAAATAATATAACATGCACATTTGGACTAAGATCCTATCTAATTATTAGATTGTCTGAATAATATAAAAATTCAATCAGCCTAAAAGAAAGATAATAAGGCTTATTTGCCCTAAACAACTATTAAGTATGCATATATTAGGCTATTCGGAACAAGTAGCTCCATATGTAACCCATCTTTTAAATTACCTAAATTTATGTGTTATTCGGACAGTTTAATAATATAAAATTATTCCTAATGCGTTTGGCAAGTGAGTCATAAATGCACCACCTTAAAAAGTTCATTAGATTGGGAAAGTCTAAAGTTGACAAGAAATGCATAAATTCTGTGACATTGTTGTAGTCTTTTTTTTTTTTTTAACATGTCCATGTAAGAGGGGGATGTGGGATTCGAATTAGTGATATTCACTTCATGAAACGTGGTCCACAGTCAATTGAGCTACCCCTTGGAGACACATTATTATAGTCTGTATGCATGCATGTTGTTGGAGTGGAATAAATAATCCATCTTTTAAGCTACCTACATTTATTTATTATTCAGATGATCTAATAACATAAAATCATTGTGAAATTATTCGGACAGTCTAATAACATAAAATCATTGCGAAGGCGTTTGGCAAGTGAGTCAGAAATGCACCACCTTAAAAAGTTCATTAGATTTGGGAAAGTCTAAAGTTGATTAGAAATGCATAAATTATGTGACATTGTTGTAGTCCATATGCATGCATGCATATCATAGCGAAAGTAAATAATCACTATAAGCCCACTCAAACAGCTTTTACATGAAAAATGATTAAGTCATAAATATTGGGAAAATTCTCAAAAATTTAGGAAAAATAATTAAAGCACTCTCAGCAACTTTCCTAAAGTCTCTTCCCTTCCCTAAATATAGGAAAAATTATTTAAAAAAAATTCCAAGTAGCCACATGCAACAAATACCTATACATTTCTTAAACATTGGGTAAGCTACGTACAATACTGCTACCTAATGCATTGGGTAACACTTTAACTTCTCTATTTATTATTTTACAACAAAATATTTCTCTCATTTATTTGTCTTTCATTAAGAATTGTGTTGAAAATTTCTAAAAAAAGACGAGAGTACATAGGGAACTTGCATTTTGTAAATAAAGAATATTTTAATAGTACAAGAAAAGATAAGAGAAGTTATTGTGAAGTGTATTTAGATAGGAAAGCAAAAAGTAGTTTAGTTTCCTAATTTTTATTTTTCTTTTTTTAAAAAAAAAAAAAAAACACACGAAAACAATGGAAAGCTACTAAGAGTGCTCTAACTAGCCATCTGATCACATGATCACACAATCACAAATAAACTCACTCGACAACTTTAAAAATTGTCTCCACATATATAGAAACCATACACGCTCATCAATCACCAAACGACTATTAATGCCACCAACAAGAAAAGTCACACCTTATAAGGAAAATCACACACCATTGACACCAATGTGATCGTATTGGACAAGGAGTTTCTTCCATTAAAAGGGACACATCTCGAAATACGTACATTTTTTTTTATCCCCCACTCTCTTCGTTAGGTTTTCTTTTAAAAAAATACCATGTTAACTTAACTATCAAATGTTCCTCTGACCCCTCTTGGCCGCCATCAATCACTCGTATAATCTTCTCTTGTTCTGTAATTAGAGTTGTTGCCAATTTGGCCATATATCTAGCCTTGTAGCTGGTACTACTCATTGTCTTCTTTCTCTTAGGGCTTGTTTGGCAAGGAAGAGAAAATTCTTCCTTCCCTTCTTCACTTTTCATAAAAACAATCAACTTCAAAACATTATAACTTTATATCACATCAATAATTTTTTATTACTATTTAAATAAAAAAAATTCACTACAATACAAAATTTTTTTACTTTTCCATACAAATTCTTCTTATTTTATATCACATCCATCACTTCTTATTACTACCTCCAACTCACACTCTCTTATCAAACAAGGCCTAATTATATTATAAGTAAAAAAGCGGTAGGAACTAGAATTATCTTAAGAGCATTCTCATTCGATTATCTAAATTTTCTTCTTTTTTATTAAAATAAGCATTTTTACAGTTAAATATTCTTTTAATTGTAAAAGAAGACAAAAGGTGAAAGAAAAACAATAAAATAATTTTATATATGTGAATAGTGCAAGTCCACATATGGAGTTGCATTATTCACAAATAGATGAAAAATCTATTCTAGCTTTTATTTAGATAATGCAATATTAGAGTGGGTTTTTGAAGTTTTTGTTATCTATTCTTCCTTAAAAGGTGAAAATAGATAACCGGATGGCAATGCTCTAAGAGCACTAGTAGCAGTTACCCTATATTGGTTCCCTTCCCTATATTTAGGGAAAATTTTATAAAAAACATCAAAAACCTCCCACAGCAGATACCCTATATTTAGATGAGGGGGTTGGGAATGAATAGTAATTCCCTATGTATACATGTCTACTATTCATTCCTTATGTATTATTTTAATATAAAAGAAGTATAATTAATTGATATAGGGAAGAGAAAAAAAGTAGGAAAGAGAAAAAAAAAAAAAGTAAAAAAATAATATTTAATTGATATAGGGAAATGTAAGGGAATCTATTGTGGGGTATTTTTTTATAGGGAAGCAAAAAGTAGTTTTGTTCCCTAAATATAAGAAAAATGGTTGAGAATCTGCTCCTAGTGCTCTAAGGAGTCTATTGCCAGTCTAATAGTTCAAAAGTTAATTTGCTTCAAACACATGCATGTCATGAAAAATGGCTGGCGGCCGGAGAGAATTATTGATCGAGCAGGTAAGCGTATATATAATACTAGTTCCTGGGGTTGAAAAGGTCGACGGGGAGAATTAGTGAGCAGCCTAAGCCTGTAGTTTGTGGGGTTTTTTTTTTTTTTTATATAGATACGATTGAAGTACAAAGGGAACATTACAACTAATTATTAAGAAACAGTAAAATTTTGCCCAGGATCTAAAATAACACTGACAATCTGAGTAGTAGCAGAAGATTGTTGAAAATGAAAAGCAAATTGCTTTCCTTGGACCTTACTAATAAATTCAGGCGTATAGCCTATGGGGTGTGAGTTAGGTAATTGAAGAAGATTAATATTCCATGTAGCCATATAGGTTCCTGTTCCAAGTCCTTGTCTTCCTTTTGAAGCATGCATCTAGAATTATCTTCTTGGGTAATGGGTAGGGCACAATAAAGACTTTAACACAAGTTTACTTTTACGGTTTCACTTTCACCATACTTTTCTCACAAACCCACGTGGTACACTTGCCCATTTTATCCTGTCGGGGTTGGGCAATAAGATTCATGTGATTCCCTCTACTTTGGAAGCTTTTTTATTTTATTTTAAAAAAAAAAAATTGAATGGTTAACAATTTGTGTAGTATATATATATATAACTTATTTGTCTGAATAGGTTTTAGGCAATCCCACGTTCTCTTTATTGAGTCTCGTAAGAGTTCTTTCATATTTATTGTTTGAATTGCTAGTAATTTGAACAATAAATTGTTAAGAATCCAATCTAATTACTTGGCTACTAGTATCTATAATGTTCGGTGTTTTTACTAACAATTTTTATAGTGATATTTTTATGTAAGAAGGGTTTCTCATAAATGGGATTGTAGAATTAGAGTAGAAATTCATATATGTTGCTATAATATTATGTTAAATCGTCACTTATTCTAAAACCTTAAACTTATAAGATATGTAAAATTTAATTATTTAATTAATATTTTAATTGCATTCATATTATCATATATAGGGATTTGGATTATAATTGTTAAATTAGATTGTTTAAATAAAGAGTAAACATTTTTATCAGACAATTATTCTACAATGTTAACGTATCAGTTTCAATCAACCATTTGATCAGTTATCATTAAAAAATAAAAACTCAACATGTGTTTAGGATTGACACTTAGAGTTGTGAGATAGTTATAAGATGCCCCTAATTTTCATTGTTATATCATTGAGTTATATGATAATTATATAACAATCTACTAAATAGATGACATATACTTTTTAGGTAGCTTTTAAAAAATTAATCCAATTTTATTTTTCTTCCTCTTTAAATAAGTAATATTCTTCGTATCTTATTGTACGAGAAATTTACCAAAGAAAAATGCTATTTTCATTTTTCCATATTCAATCTTCAAACATGGTGGTGGTCCTGTTTTGCAAAAGCCCGATGAAAAAAATAATAATAATGAATAGAGAGAGGAGTTGGGGTGGTGCGGCCACCCAAAAAGCTGCCAACAACAAATGCATAAAGAAAAGAGAGAGAGAGAGAGAGAGAAAGGAGAGGTACTTGGCATGGTCCCTATTCTTTTGAGTTTCAGGCTTTTGCGTGGCTCGATGGTCATTGTTTTTTTATCATAACTATTCTTTTCTTTGAAAAATGATAGATGTACAAAACAGGTACAACAACTTCACAACACCCCCATGTGAGGGGGTGTTGTGAAGTTGTTGTACCTGTGTAGTGTAAGAATCAATCCTCATTTTCTTTTACTTTTTCCCTCATGCACAGGCCACAGCGCTGAGCTCTGTGCCAGTGAGAGAGGAGAGGGGACTCTTGGTTTAACCTTTGGGGCACTGCGGGTTGCAGGTAGGGATGTAAAAGAACCAAAATTCGGACGAGTAATACATGTCTAACTTCGACTCATTTAAATTTATTACGAGTTCAAGTCGAGTTCGACTTCGTAACGAGTTTTAAAAATTAAATTAGGCTCGACTCGCAAAAAAAAAATCAAATTTTTATAGTGAAGTGATCTAGTTAATATTAGTTCATAATCTTTATCGTTTACATTACTATGAATTGTATACTTATGAGTTAAAATTTAAGAATTATGTGATATTATATGACTATAATTTATAATTATAGCATTATAGGCTTATATATATATGAATTGTTTGATCATATTACATAATTTACATGATTAGATCATACTTAGTTGAGGAGTGATCCTTACACTCACACTACACAACAATGACACAACACCAAGGCACAATGGAGTGGGGTCTATATGTGGGTCCCACTCCATTGTGCCTTGGTGTTGTGTAGTGTGAGTATTTTAATCATTTCTCTACTTAGTTACTAGTAATACAAAATAAGTGTTATTGTCTTATTAATATGAATGATGAATCATATGTTTATTACATAATTTACATTATATAATAAAGATACACTATGCAATATCAGTATATCACCTAAATTATAAGATTTAGTATCATATAAACGAGCAAGCAGAGTTTTAAACGGGTTTGTATCGTTTAATAATCAAGTGTAGTTTCATGTCTACGAATTGCTCATTTAATAATCGAGTCGCGTACGAGTTAAACTTTATCGAGCCGAACCCAAATGAACTCATGAGTAGCTTTACTTCGTTTATAACCCTTGCTGTAGGCAGGGGCGGAGCCACGTTGAGGCTTGGGGGGGCCTGGGCCCCCCCAAGCCTCAAGGTTCTCCCCCCAAAAAAAAAAAAAAATTTTAAAAAAATTTAAAAAAAATTAAAATTTTACCCCAAAATTTATTATTTTTTCAAATTTTGGCCCCCCCAAATTTTTTTTTTTCAATTTGGCCCCCCCAACTTGGGGGGCTGGCTCCGCCCCTGGCTGTAGGATACATTGGTTTGACCTTTGGAGGTGACTCAGGCGGGGCATGGGGGAATGATTTTAACTTTTAAGGTGTCTTTTATCGTTTACAATTGGAACGTCATTGTTTTACCCAGCAGCCGCTTAAACCCTTAAACAGTGATAATAATACATGGCATTATCTCATGTAAAATTGTAAATGACGTAATAATATATATATATCCTTCCGTTTCACTTTAAACAGTACTCATGAGGATCCTTGTTCATTAAACAAAGCTAGAAGCAAAAGAAATTTATGTGTTAAGGGGTCTAGAAAATAAGCTTAGAGATTCTCCAATAAACTTGGTACGCCTCGTCTGTCAGAAACTCCCTGTCTTTTCTTGTTTTTTGCCTACAAATTTGGTATTATCATGCATCTATATATATTAAAGTCCAGAGTTTTCTAGATGTATATACGTGGTACTATACTGAAGAAACCGTGACATATACTAACATATATATTACATGATTCCAAATTTCAAAGACATTTTATTCAGCATATATATATATATAATATATATATATATATATATATATATATATATTATTCCAAATTTCCAAATTTTTTTTTTTTTTATTCTAGGAGCATTATTGCATTTTTGTAGAAATATTAGGAGTGTAATGGACATTTTATCTATTTTCCGCCGGATGTAATGTAACTAAAAATCCTAATGAAATGGACTAAGTGAAATGAATCAATTCCAACTTTAATTTGTAAAATTTGGACATTATAATTTGGTTCAAAGTTTGAGAAAGTAAATTCCCTTTAATTTTCTCGATCGGACACAAGTTAATAAGCAACAACAACATCGATCTGAGAATTACTTGGATTTTAGAACGTGCTCTTGGAAGGGCAAGATCAGCACCAGTTCGGTTTAATTTGCTGTTGTGCCATCCCTTCTAGCTTCCAAGCAAAACTTTCCACACGAGACCTCCTGCCTGCGTGCATTGAGCATGGATATATATATATATATATTACTTGCACTACAAAATAAACGGCACTAATAGGCGTTTTTAATTATCTTGGCAATATTTATAAGAAACGCCACGCCACATTATTATTATTTTTTTGTGGCGTGTCTTCATAAAACGCCAGTTAAAAACAAAAAATTCCTGACATATATATATATATATATATATATATATATGTACGCCAAAACGAAGTACAAATTCTTGATGTCATTGCAATTTCGTAGATAAAAATTGAGATTTTAAACTGAATTACAAAAAAAATGGATCGTTTGGGATTGTGTTTCTAAAATATTACAATTTGAAAAAGTAAAAAATTTGCGTTTTCATTCAAATTGCAGGTAAGTAAATTCTTTTTTGAAAACGCACAACTTTAAAGGTTAAACTACGATTTTGTTAAACGCAGCATTTAACTGCACGCATTTTTAAAATTTACGTTTTCAAAAAGTGCGATTTAAAAATAGTGATTTAAAAACATGTTTTTTAAAAACGCAGTTAAGCGTTTGGCAAAATCGTGTTTTGGCTTTTAAAATCTCAATTTAGCCTTTAAAATTATGCGTTTTCAAAAAAGTGCCTCGTTAGTTGCGATTTGAAAACGCAAATTTCGGCATTTTCAAATCGCAATCTCAAACGATTCATATTTTGCGATTTTGTTTAAAATTGCACTTTTTATCTATCAAATCGTAATGTCAAATACACTCTAAAACAAAAGTTTTAAGAAAAGGGCGTCGTGTTGTTGTTTTATACCAATGAATTAACTGATGCTTCAGCTGCAATGGTGAGGATATATATCAGAGCAGGAAACAATGCCGGGACAAGCGCTTTCCAACGCATTCTTTATGTCATCGACAACACCAAAACCCCTCACCTCTTTCTCGCTTTCTATGGTTTCGGTGGTGTTCAACAAAATTGATCCATCACACCCCTACAACAAAGTACTCAAACATGTTTCTGCAAAATTTAGACAATCAACAGTACATGTACTTAATTCCCATTGAAGCGCGATATATATATATATATATATATATATATATATATATATATATATATATATATATTTTCTAATAATAATAACAATAATAAAAGTTTGTGAAAGCGCACAATCAAAATGACAATTCCATCTGAGCGTGATTATAATAATCCTTGCTTGTTAAGCAATTGGTCAAGAGCCTAGACTGCAAAAAATTGCAAAGGCTCCTTCAAATTTAATAGTCATAACTTTACTATCCATTTCCACCGAAAGAGTCGGCAGATCCCCACTGAAAGAGTCAGCTTGCCATGGCAATGGCCGGCATAGAGATCGATCCTCCAAGCAAAAATGCACAGATCGAATAGATCGAGCTATCACAGTACAGTGCATGATAATTAACAAGAAGACATTTTTTTTCCTCTAAAAATATTCTCTGATCTATACAAGCAAGACTTGAAATGTCCGTACGTTAGATTGGAAAATTCTCAAGTTGGTTAAGAAATTCTTGAGTTCTGTCACATTAACGTAGACTACGTAGTAGTATTATGCATGAATGTAATCATGAAAAGGCGTCGGCGCTCGGTGGGGTTTGAAAATCTGAAAAGATTGTCGGACACTAATTGCTTTGCTTGGATTCTTACTAACAAAATTCTGCCTACCTACCTTAATTAATTGAATATGTTTTTTGACCGTTTGAGTTGCGTACGTAATTCAATAAGATTATATGGTTTAGATCGATCGACCAGGACTTTCATTTCAATTTTCAATCATCTAGAATTCTGTCCATTTCTTGTGTGGGGGACAATGGTTTTAACCCTAGATCGAGTAGAGTACTATACTTTCCTTCATCCACAGATTTCTTATATATAAACCAATGTGCTACGCAATCCCGTCCAAGAATTGGCAACGCAATTCCACTATTTGGAAGCCTATTATTCTTATTTTCGGTGATTTTACTCTCTCTCTCTCTCTCTCTCTCTCTCTCTTCTCTCTCTCTCTCTCTCTCTCTCTCTCTCTCACACACACACATATATATATATATATATATTGGCAACGCTTGCTAAGTGTCGTGTAGCCGGACACAGGTCTAAAATTTATTTTAACGACCCCTTCTTATGATGCTTCTTCCATAAGCGTTATAATTAAATAGATTTTTAACGACGCTTCTTTCGTAAGCGTCATAAATTACAAATAATGCCATTTTTGTGTAAAGAACACGTTTTTTTGGCGACGCTTACATAGTAAACGTCATTATTTTGTGACGGCAATGGTATAAACGACGTTAAAATTTTATGACGCTTATGTAATAAACTTCATTATTTGGTGACATTAAAATTTTATGACATTTTTTGTGTAAGTGTCACAAAATTATGTCGTTTACTCGGTAAACGTCATAAACATTCTAGAAACTATTTTTTTTAAAAAAAAAAAAACAAATTGGTTATCATATGAAATTTCCTCATTTTTTATAATCTGTTTTCACCTCATAAAACTTCTACAAAATAACTTAATCGACAAAATCATATGGACAAAATATTATATATCATTAGATTGCCAACAATGTAGTCATGATATATATATTGCACCATTGTTTCGAAATAAGCAAACAACTAAAAGCAATGTACCATTGTTTCGAAATAAGCAAATACCTAAAAGCAATGTACTCATAGTATCATTGCTTCAATTCCTTAATTACAAAAAACTTAAAAAAAAAAAGATCAAAACATCATATTGTTTTGTTTGACGTCATGTTGTATATATATATATATCAGCCTTGTTCTACACCAATGAAATTCAACAGCTGTTCTAAATCCTACAATCAGGGGAACAAAATGTTAGGATCATCCATATAGTAGTCAAATAAATTAGTACTAGTAGTCAAAACATTACAACTAGAATCGCACATCAAACTTAACATATATGGACAATATCTTTATTTCATACAACCATTGTAAGTGTTTTTGTCTCTGTGTTCTAAGGAACATTTTGGTTGATGCCTATATATGCATGGGTAGAACAAGTATAAACAAACAATCTTCAAATCTCTGTAGATCATCGATCTAATGAATATTGCTTCAAGCCCACAAAGAAACGAGTAAACAGAAAATGATAATTGCTTCCAGGTTTCATAAACAACAAGTACTTAAGCAAAATATACCTAAACCAATAAGAAAACTGTAAAAGTGAAGAAATAGACTAGAAGACAAATTGCGCGCATAACCTATCTGTTATCAAAAGAGATCGAAGAAAGAAAACTCAGGCATTGTAATTTTAATAAAACAGGAAGAAGCTCCCTTCACTACAAAAAACTCTACAATTGGCCGCGTGTCTACAGTACCTGTTACTGTAGACACGCGTCCAATTAGCCACGTGTATACAGTACACGTGGCTAGAAGTATGCGCATCACAGTTGGCCGCGTGTAATTAATTACACGCGGCCAACTGGACACGTGTAATTTATACACGTGGCTAATTGGCCGCGTGTAATTTATACACGCGGCCAATTGGCCGCGTGTATTTTTTACACGCGTCCAGTTGGCCGCGTGTATTTAATACACGTGGCCAATTGTTTTTATCAAATATATATTAATAAAAACAAATTTTATTAAGTTTTGTATATAGCTGCGTGTATTTCTTACACGCGTCCAAGTGGCCACGTGTATTAAATACACGTGGCTAATTGTTTTTATTAAATATATATTAATAAAAGCAAATTTTATTATGTATATATACGTATAAGATAATTGGCCGCGTGGCTCAGAATTTGTGAAGATAGCAGTGGCGCGCGGGAATTGTCCCGCGCGCCACTGAACAGTAGTTTCAAATGAAAAAAAAAATCGTTAAATACATGCATGTTCTCTCTCTTTCTGTATCGCTCTCTCTCTGTCTCTCACTCTCTCTCTCTCTCCTCTGTATCGCTCTCTCTCTCTCTCGCTCTCTCTCTCTCTCACGGTGTGTTCTCTCTCTCTCTCTCTCTCTCTCTCTGTATCTCTCTCTCCCCCTCTCTCTCTGTCTCTCGCTCTCTCTGTCTCTCTCTCTCTCTCTCTGTGTATCGCTCTCTCTCTCTCTCTGTATCGCTCTCTCTCTCTCTCTGTATCTCTCTCTCCCCCTCTCTCTCTCTGTCTCTCGCTCTCTCTCTCTCTCTCTCTCTCTCTCTCCTCTCTCGCTCTCTCTCTCTCTCTGTCTCTCGCTCTGTATCTCTCTCTCTCTCTACTGAACTTGCTCGTACGTACATGTGTTTTCCTTTTTTTCTTTTTTTTTTTCAGTTATTATATTTTTTTCCTCTAAAAATAAAGAATTAAATTAAAAATACAATCAATTATTTAAAAAATAATTAAATACAGATTTAAATTAAATAAAAAATTATTTTTTAATTTTTTTAAAAAAAAACATATTGCCACATGTATAATAATACACGCGGTCAACAGTTGGCCGCGCGTATTTTAATACACGCGGCCAATTGGTCGCGCGTATTTTAATACACGCGGCCAATTGTGCAGTTAGTGTCAACCGAATCCACCGCGTGTATTTACGTGGTCACTTGCACGCGGCCAACAGTTCGCCACGTGTACAATGACCGTACACGTGGCGAACTGCAAGTGGCGAAAAACAATTTTTTTTATAGTGCTTGCTTTCCTTTCTATTTATTTCTAGTTCCATGTGGACAATGGCTATTCATGCACGTACTAGAGCTAACAAGAACAAAATGCAAACTTGTTGAGATAAAGAAGAGGGAATTAATTAATTAAGGGGTTGACCGAATACGGGAATCAAAGAGTCAGCAGATCCCCACCGAAAGAGTCAGCTTGCCATGGCAATGGCATAGAGATCCTCCAAGCAAAAATGCACAGATAGAATTGAATAGAGCTATCACAGTACAGTGCATGATAAGAAGAAGACAATTTTTTTTCTGTAATATTCTCGATCTGATCTGATCTATACAAGCAAGACTTGAAATGTCCGTACGTTAGATTGGAAAATTCACAAGTTGGTTAAGAAATTCTTGAGTTCTGTCACGTTAACGTAGACTGCGTAGTACTATTATGCATGCTTGTAATCATGAAAAGCCGTCGGCGCTCGGCGGGGTTTGAAAATCTGAAAAGATTGTCGGACACTAATTGCTTTGCTTGGATTCTTACTAACAAAATTCTGCCTACCTACCTTAATTAATTGAATATGCTTTTTGACCGTTTGAGTTGCGTACGTAATTCAATAAGATTATATGGTTTAATTTAGATCGATCGACCAGGCCTTTCATTTCAAGCATCTAAAATTCTATCCATTTCTTGTGTGGGGGATAATGGTTTTAACCCTAGAGTAGAGTACTATACTTACCTTCATCCATAGATTTCTTATAAACCCATGTGCTAGCTACGCAAAAACATCTTTTGGAAGTCATATATATATATATATATATATATATATATATATATGTATGTATGTATGTATGTATGTATATATGTATGCGAAGGAGTTTGTAAGCGAAAATAAATCTAGACTTCTAGATAACCGCAACTAAATAGATAACCAAATATAAAAAGTAATAAAGAGACAAAACACAGATATTTGGTTACGAAGTAAAAAATCTTTGCACTAAAGAAAAAAACACTTCGGAATAGCCAAACTCAAGAAAATCAACTAACAGAAGAAATAACTAGTTACAAGAAATTCGTACTCAAAACTTTTTGCAGTAGTCACACATTTAACTCTAACAAACACATACTTGTCTGCCTCTCTCTCAGACTCGTTTGGAGAGTTCTTCAATTGACTTCCTTAACTAGAGTTCCTCTCTAATTAGACTTCAACGGTTGAATAGATACAACACAAATAAAACTCTAAGAGAAATACATATAAACGTTTATGCCTAAATAATCTTCTCTTAGCAAACTGTAATTCTCTAGAGGAATTCTCACAATAACACTGCCTAGAAGCCCCTTTAAATAGGCTCTAAAAATCTTAAAACTGGTCAGGAACGGATTTCTAAACAGCGGCGTCCGGACAGGACATAGGGTGTCCGGATAGGCAACAACAATTTCATATTTTGCTAAAGAGAGTCCGAACGGCTTACCCTAGCGTCCGAATGGTTACATAAAAAGGCTTCTCTGTCCGTAGTCTTCACTTTTGCGTTCGGACATCCTTGCAAACAGGAGCTCTCTATGGCTCACGTCCGTTGGGCAGTTCTAATAAGTATCGAACACTGACTTTCTGTTACTAACGTTTGGACGTTGCTTCTGAGCCGTAAGGACAAGCTGCAGGGAAACCAACTTTTCTAATTCTGTAAAGTCTTCAAAATATTTCCTTCACCAAATTATTTCCTTCTTTGAGAAATTCATTGCACATATTGCCTTGTTCAACCATTTCCTTTCTTGATTAATATTCTTACAATATTATTTATGAGGTCTTCTGGAAATACGAAGTCCCTGATATGGTAACGTTTTTGTCGACATAATATAGCCAATAAATAAAAACCAACGCTAAGTATTCGTTTTATGTTACAATACTAATTAAATAATTAAATATTTTACTTTTTATTTTAGTATATGGTTATATTTACCTAGAAGCCCTTTAAGCTGCTCCGATAGCAATTCTTTTTGCATTGTCTATGAGGTGGTCCAGTACGGTTGCCATATCCGTCAGATCGAGGGGCCAAGTAGTCCTTTTTTTTTAAAATCTTTTCTATTTTACATTTCTCATTTTCTTTTCGTTAATATTGATATTTTTTGTTATTAAAGAATACGTGTCAAATTCATATTAGAGATGACATGACATACTAATGGTTTTCGTAAAAATTTTAAACAAGAAGTTAACTTAAAAATTTATTATTTGTTATTTATGCTTATCAGTTAATTACCACTTTTTTAATCTTAAAAAGCTTAATTAGAAATCGGTGCAAACACAAGGGATTGATTTTTTTATTATTATTGTTAGGGTTAATTAAACACAAGCTTAATTAGACTGGGCTTATATCGGGAAAGCAACTGGGTTAGGGTTTTGGGCAATTTCCCTCTAACTGGGCCCTGGCCCTGGCCCTCATCACACAAAAACGCCGTCGTTTGGTATACATCTCAAACGACGCCGCTTGAGTAAGCAGGCGCTTAAACCCTAAACCCCCCTGTCATCCCAAAAGAAGAAGAATAGGAAGAAGAAGAAAGAGCTGAAAACAATTCTCTGAGTAGAAATGCTCACAATTGCTCGAAGCCTCTCTTCATCCAAAAATCTGAAACGCCCTCTCTTCCTTTCGCTCTCAATCTTAGCCCAATCCCTCACGAACCCTTCTTCTTCTTCACTCTCACAAACCCTAAACCCCCAACCTCAAAGCCCTATCAAAACCCCGCCACTCAATTCCTTCTGTTATTTTTCTTCGATCCCATCTCTGTCCCTCACCCGCGATGGAAATTACGACGAGGCCACTACCCACGTCGTGTGCGCCGGCTGCGGGGTCAACATGCAGGGCTCGGACCCGAAACACCCCGGTTTCTTCCTCAAGCCCTCCGATAAGAGCCCGAGTTATCACTCACGTGCCCATCTCGTGCCGGTGGCTCACGAGTCCGAGTTTCCTAGCTCGCTCAAGAAGGGCCTTTTAATCGACCCCGAGACTGAGACTGAGACCGAGACGGAGACCGAAAAGCCCAGTTCCGAGAAGCCGGTGGTGTGCGCGAGGTGCCACTCGCTGAGGCACTACGGGAAGGTGAAGGATCCGACGGTGGAGAACCTCTTGCCGGACTTCGATTTCGACCACACGATCGGCCGGAGGTTGGCCTCGACTGGCGGGACCCGGTCGGTGGTTTTGATGGTCGTGGACAGCGCCGATTTCGACGGCTCCTTCCCTCGGAAGGTGGCGAAGCTGTTGTCGGCGACGATTGAGGAGAATCGGAAGGCGTGGAAGGAAGGAAAACCGGCAAATTTGCCTAGAATGGTGCTGGTGGTGACGAAAATCGATCTGCTGCCGAGCACAGTGGGGCCGGTGCGGTTGGAGCACTGGGTGAGGCGACGAGCAAGAGAGGGAGGGGCTGGCAAGATAACGAGCTTGCACTTTGTGAGCGCTGTGAGGGACTGGGGGCTGAAGAACTTGGTGCACGACGTGGTGGGGCTGGCAGGGCCTAGAGGGTGCGTGTGGGCGGTCGGGGCGCAGAATGCCGGCAAGAGCACGCTGATCAATGCGATTGGGAAGTGTTTGGGGGGAGAATTGCGCATTTGACGGAGGCACGGTGCCGGGGACGACGCTGGGGATTGTGAGGGTGGAGGGGGTTTTGCCGGGCCAGACGAAGCTGTTCGACACGCCGGGGCTTTTGCATCCGCATCAGATCACGACGAGGTTGACGATGGAGGAGCAGAGGCTTGTGCACATTGGCAAGGAGTTGAAGCCGCGGACTTATAGGATCAAGGTTGTTCTTTTGCTTAGAATGTTGGTTCAGCTGTGTTGAATGCTTTTCTTTTGTTTTGTCTGTGTATGTATGCTTAGTTGTTGTTAATTCTTATTTACGTTCATGAGTGGAACAGTGTGCGATGTGATGGCTTTTAGTTTTTGAATGAGCTTCTAGGTTTTGAGAAAGAAGGGGAGTTTTAGTTAGGCAGCTGAGATTGGCGTTTATGAATATGAAGTGGGGTATCAGGTTTTTTATTATATTCAAATGAAGAGGCGATCTTAGATATAGCCAAGTTATGCAAGTACTGGAGTCAAAAGTTTGCTTAATTGAGTTGGGTTATTTGTTTTTTATTTTTTGTAGGATTTATGTTTTTTCGATTCAGCATTAGAGTTAGTTGTGTTACATTTTTCAGGTCAAGGTCCCATAGAAGGTCGAGGATGCTCCAGAATAATGCTCAATATCTGTAGAGAGACAGCATAGGTTGTTACCAAGCATTGCAGTCTTTTGTTGTATTGCCTGCTATTTGTGACTTTTTTTTCCCAGACAGCAGTGAGGAACATAATAAAAGATGCTTACCATGAATCATTTGGTTAGTGAGAGTTGTTTTATGCCAAATCCATGTGCAACGGTGATGAGGTGGAAAACTCGGTGGATCATATATAATTAGATTACCCAATCACCTCAATTTTAAGGAATCTCCTCTTTTCCCTTCTTAGGACATTCAAATATTACGAGATATGGTCATGGATGTGCCTCAAAAGGGTGTGCTTTGATGGAACGGTCGTTGCACCAAGTCTCTTGTGCCGTATTGGAGTTTATTTGGTGAGAGTGAACCAGAAAGACCTTTGAGGAAGAATATTTTTCAGTGCAACATTTGAGAAAGTAATTCTGAAATCTTTGCATTCCTGGGTTAATAGTGTTTCGCAATACTCTGCCCTTTTCTATGCGTCATTTTACTGCTGGCAGGAGTGTTAGTTATTATTATTATTATTTTGTTTTTCTTTCTTTTCCTAGTCTTGTATACTTATGGTAAGGTGGGGAAGCTAGCCTTGATTCTTTTCATTCTATATTTCTCTCTCTTTTCCTTTTGATCGTCCTTGATGTCAGTACGGCATGGGCAGGGCATGATATCCTCAAGATATTTGGTTGGAAGGTTATTTTGCTTTGGGTACTTTCCTAGAACTAGATGCAGATTGTTATATTATCACATTAGGGATCAAGACCTTTACTTCAATTTCTTTTGTCATTCTGTCATTTGAGAGCAGCATCGATGGGTCTTGCACCCCAGGCAGCTGAATGCCGATCAATTCTTTTAAGAAGTTCTTTAGGTCTTCAAGAAGAGTTGCTGATGGGCAATATTATTTTGACCAGTTTTGTTCAAGCAGAGTTGCATAATTTTGTTAAAGAGCACTGTTTCTATACTTGGAAAATTGATGGATCTAGGCTTCTAGCCATTTAACTATCCGGCCAGTCTTCTTGTGAAAAATGAAAACACTTACCTCAATCACTCATTGTTGAATTCTATTTTTCACATGTACCGCATGATTCTCTGATTCCTTATTGCAAGGAAGAATTCATTCTGACTAACTGATTTTTGTGTGCTAGCTCATGCCTTTATTATTTGCTTGTGACAGGCTGGTCATACAATTCATATTGCTGGGCTTATGAGGCTGGATATAGAAGAATCATCTGTAGATTCTATCTATATCACAGTTTGGGCATCTCCTTATCTCCCATTGCACATGGGAAAAACAGAAAATGCAGAGACAATGCTAGAGAAACATTTTGGTCGTCAGTTGCAGGTATTATTGGTCCATGAATATTTATTCTGCAATTTCTTCCTTGCTCATGATCTTTGCATCTGATTAATCAGTAATCTATGAAACTGAAATATTATGAATAGTGGCTTTTTTTTGTACCCCATAAGCACCTAGGAATACTTCAACTATGGCTTATTTTAGGTCCCTCCTGCCTCCTGGAGATTTTTGTAGAATAGCATAGTGTCTGGTTGTGCCAATTCAGACAAATTTGACTTTCCTGCTGGTCATTTTACAATTCAACTGGCACTAACATCTGGAGAAATTTTCTGAATAAGGGTTTACTCAAAATCATATAATCATGAAGAATTTAGCTCAGGCATTTACCTTGCTTTCTAACCCCAATTTTGTGGGATCTCTGGCTATTCAAGGTTACATATCCTTCAGTGCCCAGTTTTGGCACTTGTGACACCATCACGTAGGCCTGAATCTGAGATAATAATTCCTTCTCTCATTTATATTCTTATGGAAGAAGCATGTTGCATTTTTGTTGTGTATTATATATATGATAGTGACACCATTATGAACTGGCCTTGCTTCAGCCACCAATTGGGGAGAAACGGGTCGAAGAGATTGGGAAATGGGTGAGAAGGGAATTTCGCGTCTGTGGGGGTAGCTGGGATACAAGTTCAGTGGATATTGCTACTTCTGGTCTCGGCTGGTTTGCTGTTGGACTTAAAGGAGAGGCGACCTTAGGTGTTTGGACGTATGAAGGAGTCGATGTTGTTCTTCGTGATTCTTTAATTCCTTATAGATCAAATAATTTTGAAGATGCAGGGTTTACCGTCTCAAAAATCGTCTCCAAGGCCGACCAAGCTTCAAATAAGCAGCGCCAAGATGCAAAGAAGAAGAAACAGAGCAATCCAAAAGCATCTGTATTAGCTGAATCACCATTATTAACAGTTGATGCAGACTCAAATTCTTGTTGAGACGGGCATCATTAGTAGTAGAAGAAGAAGAACGATCTGACATTAACACAGATTGTGATTGGTGAAATGACGGGTGAGGAATATATAGCAACAAGTATGAACTAGCTTCTGAGAGGAAGCTAAAAAGCTAGCAACTCTGTCAAGCCGCACTGGAACGGATGATACTTATTGGCAGGAAGTTTGCAGCAGGATCTTTACGTTACTTTTTCTTCTCAGGTGCAATATCTTGAAGATCTAATTAGAGGGTAATGCAAGAAATTATATTTTTATTTTACAACTATATCACAGTGCTAATGTGGGCACCAAACCAACCTTTGAATCAATTATTATTAAAAAATAAAAATAAAAATCAAAGGTTGGTTACGGATATGACGTCAGCATTATAAGATAGTTGTGGAGTAAAATGTGATATATAACATTACTCTAGAAAACAGACATGCAATGGAGAGGGGGGGTATGTAGCACCTTAGACAAGAAGGTATTTTCCGGGTTGGAGAAAAAAATTTCAACTCAGCCTATTAAGTTGACATTTGTCTTTAAAAAACACATGGTTTTCAAATGTATTTTTTTAATAAGATTAATAGAGCATATATGACATCTATTCTTAGAACATGCTTTAAGATAAATGTCAATTTAATAAACCGGATTAAAGAAAAACTTTGTCCGATTCAGACATTTCCTGAAAATTGACTCCTCCTTATGAATTTGTATCACACGTACTGAAAGATTTAACAAGCACATGAAGAGTTGTTATTGAAAACCCTTGTAGCAAATATAATCGTAGATAAGTAATGGAATGGTTCAATTTAGTCCTGCGGTCATTGGTGCTAAGTCTTCAATTTTCTGCAATTTCTCCTTTTCTATAAGATGCATTCTTGACATCAAATATAAATTAATAACAAATAACAACAACCAAAATTTCATATAGGAAATCATGGCATCGTACATAAATTGATTTTGTTTCAACCCCCAAATTTGTGCAAAAAAGAAAAAAAAAAGGGTCAAGGTCGCTCATTTTAAAACAAGTGAGTTTAAGGTAGGGTTTACAATTCGGGCTGCCGTGTTTGATTCGAGTCAAGCCGTTAGTTTGGCATGTCAACCTCGGAGTGAGGGGGGGTCTAGAGGGGTCAAATGCCCCTCCCCTCACCTCCCAAAAAATTTTCCAACTCTTGAATTTTTTTTCGAAAGTCGTAGTTGCCCCCTTCAAAAACTCATTAAGGGGCATATATTTTTCAAGAGGATTACGCTTCATGAGTCACACCACGTTATGCTGGCCTTGTTTGCCAAGGACAAGAACGGGACAGAGTAGTGCATAGTATTATTCTAATTATTTTTCTTACTTTTTTACATTTTTCAATAACAATAACATCAAAACATTTTTACTTTTTTTTTTCACTTTTTATATCGATATCCTATTAATGTATCTAAAGCCCAGTCTTCCACCGGGAGAAAAACATTAATATATATGTACTACAGAAAATCAGCCATGCGACGACGCTTATTTCTGGCGCTTGTTTTGTAAATAATTTCAGGCGCAAGCTATTTCTCTTTTTGTATAAATACAACTTCAACAGCAATCTATTCATCAAAAAAAAAAAAAAAAAAAATATCATTCATAAGAAAACCTCAACAGCTATCTGCGCAACTCACCTAAGCACCTACACAAAGAAAGTAGCAACAAGTTTAGAGATTCAATCCAAGCCCCTAGCCTACTTCTCAGTTCTTTCCCCCACAGCACCCTGTATTGTGTTTTTTTTTTTATTGGAGGAGCAGAGAAAAATAGTAAATGGCATAAAATTTACTATTTAAAGACAAAGTAAATTAGAAAGCAAGTTGTAGCTAATTAAGGATTTACACTCAGCTATATCTATGATAAATAAGATTAGTGCAGACAAGGGCCCTTAACTAGTCTCGGTTGAATAATGTGAAACTGATTTAAAAGTTTGATGACAGAAGAAAAGATTCATAAAAGTTTGATGAAGAACGAGTAAGCAAGCTTTTAGCCAGCATTGACTTTTGCCATGTCATCTTGTCAGTGGCATGGGAGTCTTAGACTACGACTTGACGTGGACGGATAACGTTACTTTGCCGAAAGTGGGCTTGTAGTTTTGGATGGATTTATCAGCCTACCATCTTCTGATTGACATGTCGGTCTCCAGTCTTGCAGTAAAAAATTTTAAAAAAATACATAAAAATAAAATTATGATATTTATTTGATGTTAATTTGAAGATGAGAAATCGTATAAAATGTCATAAATATTCGAGAAATGCTACATGTACTTACAGACCTTTACAAAGGGAGATTTACAAATTGAGGTGGAGTTTATATGGCATTTTGACGTCATTCTTGGTTTTTTTTTCAAAAAAAAAAAAACTTAATTGTTCTTTGTAAAAAGCACCGAGCCTCTTTGTCGCCAGATCTCTTCCCCGTCGCCAAACGGCCGGTCCTCCAGCGGGAGCTCGCCGGTGGTCGCCGAGGCTCTCTGTCTCCAGATCTCTGCGGCCATTCTCCCCTCTCGCCAGCCCAAGAAATCCAGCACGCCGGCCGTTATCCCCTCTCCCGAGCTCCAGTCGCGGCCGTCCATGGCCTTCGGGAATGGGAGCGCCTCGGATCCGAAGCCCCCCCAAGTGGGTTGCCGACCCGATCCCCTCGCCCTTTACCATCTTTGTCGGCGCTTTCACCGGAGAGGGTGGCAGATGCGCGCGACAGGGCCAGCTCGGTGGATGGTGGCGAGGCACAGATCGACGACGTGGGCTTTTGCAGTGCTGCCGGCGTCCTTGCCGTGGGTCGACGCCACAGGGAGGCGGCACGGAGGTTGGTAGCTATGCAATATGGCTGATGCCAGTGCAATGGTGCTTTGGAAATGGATTTTCAGTTGGGGGTGGGTTTGTTTCTGGGTATTTTTGGCAGTTGCAATTTGCTGTCTTCCAGTGGGTTAGGTGCCTGTGTCTTCCGATGGGGTGGGTTTCTTGCAATAGGCTGGACTGCGGTAGTGGGAGGATGGAGATGATGGGTTTCCGGCCGATGTGCTTAGTTCAACCGGACTCCATCCTACCTGTCTATGTTTTTTAATTGATGAAACACCAATCTTACTTGGAATCCTACGTGTCTAAGTTTTTTAATTGATAAAATGACACGTAGACTCCACCTCAGTTTGTAAGTCTCTCTTTGTAACGGCTTCTAAGTACCTCTAGCATTTCACTAAATATTTATCTAAGCATTAATACGGTACTATTATATCTAATTAATAACAACGATGACAATTATTAATCGACGACACGACTCCATCTTCTCCCAACAGAACTCCAGGCTCCCAGACGACATTGTCTTCTACGCCATCTTCCCAGACTTCGCTCTAAATCCCAACACTACCCCTTTTGAGCCCTCCTCTTTCCAATCCCTCCACCTCCAAATCCTACAATCTCTCTCGCCCTATACCGAAGGCTATATCTGGCAGCACGAGGCCTTCGCTCTCTCACTCTCAACCCAATCCAAACCCTCATACCTCTGCTCCTCCAATCTCCCCCACCTCCACGGCAAGCTCCACTTCGGCGATAACCTCGACGAGGAGTGGTTCGCCGTGTTCCTCCTCTTTCACATCTTCGCCACTTTCCCTTCCTTCTCGATCCGAGTCTAGGACACCACGGCGAGTTCCTCCTCATCAAGGCTGCCTTCCACCTTTCCAGCTGGCTCAACCCCGATACCAGCCCCAACAACGTCTTCATTCGCCAAAACCACCTCCACATCGTCCCGAAAGGCCGAATTCCAAGTCCGAGTTTACCTGATTCGCTCCGGGATTAGGGACTCCATCGACGACACGATTGGGAATTTCTGTTCGCTGGCGAGGCGCCTAGCTCCGAGCGCTTCAACCTCCGACGACACAAAGAGAGAAACGAAGAAATTCTAGAGAAGAAAGACCCATCTAGAAGGCAAACGCTTTCCCACGGTGAATAAATAATTAAAAAAAAAAAACCCATCTATGAACGGTGCAACGCCACACTATTCACCAATCTTCAACAAATGTAAACTAGCGTTAGGATAGAGAAGCTAATGGAGGACCATTTTTGTGATTTTCTTATGTATTATAGATTTACAGTGACTTTTACATAATCTGTTGGGACTGCTCTTAAATATACAAATAACAGCCAGGATCTTCACGTGGAACGCGGAAGCAAAGATTTGTTCTCACTCTTGTTTAAACGAATAATATATTTAAAAGATTGAACCCTCTCTAGGAAGCTTGTCTGCTTGCGCCAAATTGGAGCAATTAAATACCCAGAGTCATTCAAATGAGGTTAAGGGAGCTGAGGCTAAGCATATATATTAGCAAAAAGTAACAAAAAAGCACATGCTATTTTTCAAGAGGATTAAGCTTTATGAGTCACACCACATTATGCTATTTTTTCATTGGTTTTTAAACTCAAAACCAGTCACCACAGCCCAAAGGTTGAAGACAAATAGGCATATTTTTTTTCCTTCGATAAAAACACACCGGTTTGTTTTTAACCATTCACTCAAAAGAAAAAAGTAAAATGATGAGACTTGATAAAGAAGGCAATTTCCATGGAGTAGAGGAGGACACGTCTACTTGATGAGACTTGTCTAGTAGGGTTTGAGATTTCTTTAAACAAAACAAAAAAGAAGAACCCTAAAAAGTAAAAGGATGAGATTTGTGATTTCTTTAGACAGTTACTTTCTACTTCAAGCCTTCAACAATTCAAATTAATTGCTTAATTATTTTGTTTTAGAGCTTGAGAGAGGTATGTAATTGAATTTTTACATTGTTTAAGTTTTTGTATTTAAATTGTTCTTTTAAATTAATTGTTTAGGAATATATACATAAACTTTTTGTTACATATTTTAATTGTATGAAAGATATAATTGTAGTTACATATGATTATGGAGAACAACAACGATTTCATTAAATTCTAATCAAATTCTAAACGAGCTCGTGTCGAGGTAGATTTAGTAAATTTGCCAGGAAATCCTTGCTTATGAAAAAAAATTATGATTATCATCTAAGTGATTGAGATCAAATTCGAAGATCATATCGAGAAAAAAAAAAAAAAAAAACCTTGTCAACCTAATCATGATTTTTCAAAAACACAATTTGAAAAAACATGACGTCGTTTTAATCCAGCATGATTTATAGAATATGCTAATTGGCTGAAATACAGTATTTTAGAAGATGCTGAGTATTGTTTATATTGTTATATCTTTATACCAGACACTGAAAAACAAGTAGTGAGAGACTCGTTTGTTACTCAATGGTTTAAAAAAGTGACAAAAGAAATTGTAAGTTACATTTATATATTTTAAGCGATAATTAAATTTTGTATAATTATTTATTTATTGTGTTAGTTATATTTTTTAATTTTTTTAATTTATCAAAACCAAAAAAAAAATATCTTGACCCCCCTCAACAAAAATCCTGACTTCGCCACTGACTTGTTTAGCTAATCGTGTCATAAACATATCGTAAACATGTTGATGTGTCATAAACGGTTTGGCGAGTTAACCGTTGGCTCGTTTATAAATGTGTCATAAATGGGTCGGCCTGTTTATGATCTAAACTCGTTTAACATAAACTTAAACTTTATAACTTTGTATCAAATTTACGAATCGTGTCAATAATTATCAATATTCTTAATTTTATATCATTAATCAGGCCCAATGGACAACCTAATATGAGATTGCATCCAAACTTCACCCAATTCGAGCAAGTATTCGGCCCTACCTACTCGAGCTATCCGGCACCTATTTAAACAAAGAAGATTGGAGCGTTAGGATTGGAGGATGATCTTTGAGCCAACCCCACATCCCTTGCATCAACTGATTTATAGCTGAGTTTTTGAGTAATGCTACGTGTCATACCCATGTTCCTCTTGTGTCCCTCTAAAAATGAGGTGGCTTTTAAAATTACCATTGAGTTTGTGATTGATCAAAATTGAATTTTGATCACATGGTAATTTTAAAAGCCACATCATTTTTAGAGGGACATGGGTATGACGTTTAAAATTACTCTGAGTTTTTAATATGTCATTTTCAAACTGCAAGTGGTGCTCTGCCAACTTAAATGCCCATCTAATAATAAGATATTTATTTAATATAGTCTTTGGGATTCGTGTACGATTTGACATTGGGAGATATTTCGTAGTGTTTGAAATTTACCATTGAAAATTTACATTGGGTTGATAAATTCGAATATTATTTGTATTTATTTTGAAAAAAAAATTAAATAAAATATAATTTATGTTTAAAAAAAAAAGTAAAATATTATTCTGAATATTATTTAAACCATAATTTATTAAAAATAAACTGATAACAAATTCAAGAAATTCATCCATTTTTTTTTAAATATTCTGAATATTGTTATTGGTTATACAGTAGGGGTATTAAACTAATATATCTAGAGCAGCTGGCTCGCATCTATTTTATTATTTAACCACCACAAAATTTTGTTTCTAACACGTCTTGATGTTTGGATTCTGCCATTGTTGGCTTCAAAACAACTTTACCAAATTTCGTAATTGGTATGATACATCTGGCTTTTGTGACTTTTGTCCTTGTTTTATTTATTTGGGGTATATGAGTTAAATTTTTCAACAACACATATAGATAAATATAATAAAACAAAATTTGACCATAAAATAAAATAGCTTCTCTCTATTTCATCATATTCCATGAACAAGACACAAGATCTCGTATCATATGAACGTGTCCAAATTTACGATAAAATGAAATACGTGAAAGAATATTAGAAGTGGACAAAAAAAGATACAAATTACACTTGCATCACACTGAATTGACGTGTCAATGTTTATCTCTCCTTAGTATCGTTTATATTAAAAAAAAAAATTAAAAAATTAAAAGATGGATAAAATAATTGTTTTTATTATTTTTCAAAAACATGTTTGGGTGTCTTTTAGAATTCAAATTTCACTAAGATTTTATCCTATTTTTTTTATTAATTTTGTCTCAAATTTTTTAAACTATTTAAATATAATTTTAAAAAACAAGTTGTCGAGTATCGTAATTTTGAATATAATATAAAAAAGACTACACATCCAAAAGGACTTGGGAACTTGCTGATGTCAATGAAGGAACAGTAATCATTGGCGATCCCAAAAGGCCCCAATGATGTACCCTCTGATGTACGGTGTAGCAGAGGGTCGAAAAAAATCCAAAATCCAAAATAAAAAATCCAAATATCATATATATGTTCTCACTGAAGAGTGAAAACAGTTCGGTTGCGTTATAAGGAAGGCGGCAGACAGAGAGACACGGGAATTTGGTTGATTGCTTTGTTGCTGGGATCCCGAAATGGAGGGATCGAGTCCGAAATCACCGTTGCTGGCGAAGGAGGGGGGTCGGGTGGGGAGTCGACGAGCTCTACTCAGCCGCCGGTACTCGGTGAACTCACTGAGGAGCGAGTTCGTGACAAGGCTGCCTGACAAGGTCCGGTCTGGCCTCGACCTCGACCTCGACCTCGAGTCGACCACCTTCGACCTCGATCTTTCCAGAACCAAAGGCTTGACCAAAGGTATGTCTCTAACTCTGACCATCTTAACCTTTTTTGGGTAACTGAAGATTTAACATGATTTTATTAGGATGATATTGTATCAGAGTAGTGATTCTGATAGGATTAACATAGAATCTAAGCTGTGGTTCTGTTTGGAATTATGCTAGGATTAACATGCTATATATAGATGCGCATATATACGTCTACACAGATTGAAGAAGCTTCAGTCGGGATTTTAGAGTTGGTAAAATATGTCTTTACGTGCGACTTCTTAGGTGGAATGCGGTGTGGTTTTGTGTTGTTAATTTGTAGGAGTGAAGGAGTACTACGAGAGACAATTCGAGACCTTGAAGTCCTTTGAGGAAGTGGATACTTTGGTGACACCCGCGATCAACGGAGATGATGAGAACCTCCTGGAGGAGGAGGAGAAGAAGGAACAGTCTCAACATGAAAGAGCTATGCGAATATCTAATTATGCAAATGTTGTGCTTCTCGCATTGAAGGTTGTTTCGAGATCTATCACTGTTTCTAGACTTGAATGACATTGTGTTCCAATGCTCTATGAATATATATAGGGACGGAACTAGAAAGTTGATTTTAGGGGGGGAGACTGTAGTAAAATTTTCTTAAGGGGCCATAGTTGAAGTACCCCAGAGCTCATTATCTTATAAAGAGTAATGCTATTTAATAGACTCCTATTGTATGACAGTTGTATAAGAGTATACTAAATAGAATTACTCTCTTATAAACTATGAAATGAATTTAAGCCCACATTCTCTGTTTCTCTCTCTCTCTCTCACACACCTATTATTATTTTATATATATATATATATATATATATATATATATATATATATATATATATATATATTATAGTGATGGAACTAGAGGGGGGCTGGTGGGGGCCATGGCCCCCTCCAGTCCCCCTAGCAATTTTTTATTTTTATTTTTTTTGGTCAAAACTAGATTTATAGTTTTAAGACCTCATAGGGTACTTCCTCCCCTATAAGAAGAACAGGGTGTAGGGTGAGTTCAGGACTTCAACGCCCCTCAAAATGTGCTTTCTCACCCATTATAATGGGATGGAGGTGGATTCAAGACACACTGGGTGCATATGTAGCTTGCAAATAAAAAGAAATTTCAAAAGAAAACGTGTGTAGCTCAGGTTAAAATGCTTAGAAGAATTTATTTTCTATGATGGAGTATAAAATTGATGAACATGTGTCCTTGTACTCTTAAATCACCACTTTATATGGTATGATAGTGTTTATAACCCATTGCTCATATATGAACTCCTAGAATTAACAATGGCATTACAATTTTCAGATCTATGCTACAATAAAGAGTGGATCCATAGCCATTGCCGCATCAACACTAGATTCTTTACTTGATCTCATGGCAGGTTTCATACTTTGGTTCACGCATATGTCAATGAAGAACATAAATATTTATAAATACCCTATAGGAAAGTTGAGGATGCAGCCTGTAGGCATAATCGTCTTTGCTGCTATCATGGCTACACTCGGTATGTTGTGGAGCCTTGACCTGTTGTAAGTTTCCATTGGTTTTTTTGTCACATGATTGTTAGTTACCATATTTATGATGAACTTCTTTGTTACTTGAACTTGTGTTATTACATGAGGTAGCTTTCGTCAAAGACATACAAAATGAAGGAAATGCAATTGCCTATCTGTTGAATTCTTACCATGATTACTAATATAGGCAGCAGAATTAACGTTTAAATTTGGCTTTTCTTGCGAAGTGAATTGAAAACTATAGGAACTTGCTCATATTTATATTAGATGATTCAAAAATGTTCACAAAGACTCCTAATTAGTGAAATGTTGCAAGTTGGACCAGAATAGATTAAATGGATAGTTTTTCAAAAATGAAAAACTCCTAATGAATGGTTTCTTGTTAGTTGGACCAGAATAGATTAAGCTCCTAACTCGATCGATATCAGTGATCAGTGCTGCGGTTGACATAATGAAACCATCTTCTTTCATGTACACAACAATGTTGAACTACCTAACATTGAGAAAATAAATAAATCATTTAATACTAGTAAGTTTGTTGATACACTGTTGGATACATGTGAAGCGGATGATTTAGATAAGGAATTATGAAGAACACATTAGGTACTTTTTCTGCTTTCTAAATTCCTCTCTCCCACTGTTAAATGAAAGGGTAGCTTGGTCTGGCTTCCTTAGTTGTTATGAGTGAGAATTTCCTTCTGCTGTTAAAACATGGATAAAAATGTTCATGATCCCATTAAAATAGACAATGTTCACTTGAATTATGAGGCAGGCACAGAGCTTATAAATGTTCTGAAACCTTTTCTTGTTTGGAGACGTGATGTGTCACAATGTTGCAAATTTTACACCTTGTGTCTGCAATATTAATCCTTGAGCAATTATGTGCCCGATGTTTTGCATTCTGGCCATTTTGCTGGACACTGCATGAGGCTTGAGCTTAATATTCTTCCAGATGAGTTCCACAAGAACTTGAATATAGATAGATGGATGTCCTGGTCACTTCCCCCTGCTGCTTATGAAGAAGATTATGGTTTTGCCATGTTTAAGGACGGCTTCTGCATCAAGTTTCAGTGGGTAACTGCTTTAAGCCAAAGCCAATTTAGAAGTTTCCTTTTCATAATCAAGGAAGGATAGACCATTTCTTTACGAAAAAGATGGTTCCAAGACTAGTTTTCCCCCCAATTTATTATCATTCCTCAGAGCAACTTTTCTTTACAG
The DNA here is from genome assembly GCA_028654335.1 of Alnus rubra. Taxonomy (NCBI): domain Eukaryota; kingdom Viridiplantae; phylum Streptophyta; class Magnoliopsida; order Fagales; family Betulaceae; genus Alnus; species Alnus rubra. The sequence continues at coordinate 82,753 of JAJPGS010001384.1, read as the reverse complement.
TGAAACAGATTTTTGTTGGATTATAAGATTGATCAATTGCAACTACTACTATCTAGGAAGTTAGGAACAATGAGATAGAGACATATCTAATCTGTAGTATTACAAAGAAGCTTTTATTCACTGTGTTCTTAATCTTGGAATATTGCATAATTTCTTTAGGAAAGATATTGTGATGCCTTTGGGTTTCTCACAGGCTTCTTCTTACATTTTCCGATGGAAATTTCCAAACTTTTGCCTCTTGACACTTTAATGTTGTAATGTTCTGTCCCAACATATTCAAAGAGCTTGATTCTTTTCAAAACTTAACACCGTGATGAAACCATAAGAGGTTTTCTTCTCTTTATAAAACTATATCTTTAACTTCTCTGAATGTGGTATAGATTCCTGTTTATAAAGTTGGCGTTGTCATACCCTTCCATTTTCTTACAGGCTTTCAGATATTGCTCCAGGCTGTAGAACAACTAATTGAAGACAGCCCTACTGAAGATTTGTCCTCAAATCAATTGATATGGTTATGTGCAATCATGATATCTGCTACTGTGGTGAAACTTGCCCTCTGGTTGTACTGTAGAAGCTCAGTAAATGAGATTGTCCGTGCATATGCAAAGGTTTTCCTACTTCACTTTAAAAATTCAGAAGCTTCGCTTTTATCAATTATCCTTCTAGTTATTTTTTTGATAAGTATTATCCTTCTAGTTATCAGCAGCATAACTTCTTGAAATGCCATTACCCAGGATCACTTTTTCGACGTGGTAACAAATGTAGTTGGACTAGCTGCTGCTCTTCTTGGTGATATATTCTACTGGTGGATTGACCCTACTGGTGCTATCCTCCTTGCGCTGTACACTATTTCAAATTGGTCTAAAACTGTAATGGAAAATGCGGGTACTCCATCCACCTCATCTTTGTTCTATCTGATTTCTTCTTCTTTTCTTTTCCTTCACCAACCTTTGAACCTTTGGTCTTGGGGATAGCAAAACACACAACTAACCACCAAGCCAAATAAGGTTGGTTGTTTTGTCTGATCTCACAATCCCTTGTTTGATCCTGATGAAGAAGCAAAAAGAATGAAAAGGAAGTTCCTTTCCAAAATCCAAGAATCATTCTGTTAATCTTTTTCTTTCATACCCACTTTACTACCATTCACTCACTATTTCCTTTATCACAACTCATATTTTCCCTACAGAAGTAATGTTAATACTTCCTTTGGATGTTTATCCATTTAAAAACTCTCTTTAAATGCACTATTCCTCATAGCAGAATTTTTGTGTTGTAGAATCCATTGCTTTCAGAGATTTTGCTTTTCAAGCTCATTATATTGATTGCTTCCTACCTGTTAATTTTACATGTACTCTGTTTATGTGTTAGTTTGATTGCAAAGAATATTCTTTTCTTTGGATTGTTTATGCTTCAAAAGTTTTCAAATTTGTGATAAGAAACGTGATCTTACCTCAAAAAAAGGAAAAAGAAAAAAAAATAAAAATAAAAAGAAGAAGAATATCAAAGACATCTTGATTTTGTATTGCAGTTATATTAAGATGGGTTTCTTGGTGCAGTTACGCTTGTGGGACAGTCTGCACCTCCTGAATTCTTGCAGAAACTGACATATCTTGTCATAAGGCACCCTCAAGTCAAGCGCATTGACACTGTCCGTGCTTACACTTTTGGTGTTCTTTATTTTGTCGAGGTTAGTCATGTAAATTTCTGATCAACCACAAATAGTGGCAAGCTTTTTTCGATCACAACTTTTACTCTTTTTCAACTCATTTTTGCATAAAAATTTCAGTCTACAATAACAGATCAAACTCCTGAGCTACCTTTCCCTTTGAGGCTTTCTTTGAGATACCTTTGAGAATAAATTTTGAAAATGAAAAATTTTGCGAGACATTTCTTTTCAATTTTATTACACTATGAGGTGGAATGTCTATGGTATACCATCAGAAGTTACATTAGTCTCTTTGAAGCATCCTAGTTTTAAGGAAAATTATCTTTAATTCTCTCGAGTTTTGGATAAGGATCTGGGTTTCTAATTTTGATAATTAAGAATCTGAGTTTTGGACATGTGACAAATGGATTATTTCATCAATTTTTTTTGTCAAGATTTTAACGGTAGACGTCCTAACTAGCATATTTTTCATGTAAAACCAATGAAATCACTTAATGTGTATTAAATGTTATGTCATCATGCCACGTATACTTGCAAATAAAAAAAACACAAAAAAAAAAGGTTGAAAAAAGGATGGAGGGGTGACTCCACCCCCACTGCCACCCTTTGTCAGGGGTAAAGGGAGGTGGAACCACCCACTCTACCCTCGCAGGGGGGCCGCACCGCAACAGTGAGAGTGACTCTTGCGGCCAGCCTCCAGCAGTGGAGATGGAGCCACCCCATCCACCCTTGCAAGGGGTACCGCCCTTTGCTATAGGGGTGGAGGGTGGAGCCACCCCTCCATCTCTCTCTTTTTCTTTTTTCCTTTTCTCTTTTTGTGTTTTGTTATTTACAGGCATACGTGGCATGATGGCATAGATTTTTAGTACTCGTGGCACAATTTCATTGGTCTTATTCGAAGAAGATGTTAACTGGTATTTCTATCCTTAAAAACTGGACGGAAAAATTGACAGAAGGACCTATCTGTCACATGGTCAAAATTCATATCCTTCAAAAATTAGAAACTTAGGCCAAAACTCATGAGAGTATGGGACAATTTTCCTAGTTTTGAATATTTAGCAAGTAATGATTTTGACTACATTGTGGAAACAGGTTGATATTGAACTTCCAGAAGATTTACCCTTAAAAGATGCACACGCCATTGGAGAGGCCTTACAGGATAAGCTAGAGAAACTTCCGGAAGTTGAGCGGGCATTTGTTCACCTTGATTTTGAGTGTACACACAAACCGGAGCACTCTGTTCTCATCAGACTGCCCGACAGTCAGCCTTGAATTTTTGATCCCCAGTTCCACATAAGAGTATTTTGTTTGTTCACCTTGATTTTGAATGTTAACCCATTTTGACTTGTAATGGATGCATGCCCTGATACACATGTACGGTGGGTATAAATTTGAATCAATGGGCTTATAACCTAGTTGTTATTAAAAGCTTTTAGGATAAGTAGTAATTTAACATGGTATTAAAGCTGCGGTCCTGAAGTCGAACTTTAACTCTACAATTTTTAAATTTTTTATTTTTTATCGATTTAAATAGTGATTTAACAATTGTATTTCTCTTTCATGTAATGCTCCGTTTGTTTCGACATAAAATAGTTTCCGTCGCAAAATATTTTCGACGAAATCATTTTCAAAAAAATAATTTTCTCGAAATCATTTTCCGGCGTTTGGTTCACACAAAAAAATTATGAAATGAGAAAATGCAACTGTTGCCGGAATTCGGCAACGTCCGATTGCCATTGCCGGATTTTGGCAAGCATGTTTGGCCGGATCCTGGCCATTTTGGCCAAATCCGACCAGATCAATGGCAGGATCAGGTCAGATCTGACCGGCTTCTGAACATGGCCGGATTTCGGCGAAATTCGTTAGAAGAAGGTGATTTACATGGCATTTTCATTAAATTCACTCCCTTCTCTTCCTTTTTCCCACTTGCCAAGCAGTTCAGCTTTTCATTGCCATAGAAAGCTTGCTCTCCTTTTTGGTAATAGCAATTGAAGTTGGTGACTTTGTAGGGATCATGATCATAAGATCATAATACATTTCCCAAGCCTTTTGTTACCTCTAGTGCACCGAGAAAGTTGTTGGAAGCCAAGCAATTGATGAAGTTGTTAGAGGTATTACAATTTTTACTATAAGTCTCTTACAAACTAGTGTGACAGTTCATATGACACTTGTTACTCCAACTACTACAATATGGACAGTCCACAAAATGCTTACCACGTTTATTAATTGACTGTCATATGACAGTCCACATGTCAACCATTTTTATACACGTGAATTGTGATGTGAATTTATAAGAATTATAGTCAAAATTATAGTACCTTGACCATTTTTCATTAATAAAAGCTTTGGTAGAAGTTCAACTGCCCCACTCGTTCCATAGGCAATGACAGGCAAAATGATCAAATTGGGAACATAATTCACGCTTCTTGCTTGGGGGCATGAGGAAGCAGACCCAATCTGGAAGCAGACCCAATCTGTAAAACCTTTAATCCTCTCTCTCTCTCTCTCTCTCTCTCTCTCTCTCTCTCTCTCTCTCTCTCTCTCCTTTTTTTTCCTTTCCATTCCACAATGTATTCCTTTTTTTTAGATGATATAAACCAGAACTACAATAAAATACAGAAGCTAAACAAGAAGAAAATAACAAAACCAAAACAAACAAACTAAAAAATTAACAGAAATCCAAAGCAAGTCCTTTCCACAGCCCTAGGAGAATCCTCGTTGATTGAGGAAGCGAGCGAAAAAGCTGCCAGTAGCTTAAGGCAACCAAATAAATCTTAGTTTCTGAAGGAGGTAGGGAGACTAAGAAAGAAGAGGACTGAATGTCAAATAACATCAAGAACAATGTTTTTTGTGGCTAGATTTAAATCTGAAATTTTCTTTGCGCCAAAAAGGCTCCACATGAAGGGAGGGAGCAGAGATAGAAGAGCCTCAAATCTGCTGCAGCTGTAGAGGACCAAAAGGGGCATCAACGCATGCGGCCCAAGCGCTTGGCATGTACGTGTGGGAGCGAGGACTGGCGGAGGGTGGAGTGGGGACTGGTAGGTGTGTGGATGGTATAGGTGGAGAAAGTGCTGTAGATAATACAAAAGAACATAAAAACAAAAGGATGAGAAAAAACACACAGAGAAAGAAGATGAGGGAGAGGAGTACATTAGGAAGGGGTGGCTCTTCCCTCCTCCCTTAGATATGGGGGCGAGACTTTGCAGAGGGTGGAGGAGCTTTTGTTTTTCGAGGACAAAGGCCAGGGTCCAGGTCCATGTATTCTACTTCTACTCCAGAAGCCCTATTGAGTTGAAAATGGAAACACAAGTAAAAAGGCTTCAGAGATTCCGTGCTTGAACTGTCAATTCCTGAAATCCTAATTAAAACCAAGTAGACCAATCTTATAGAACAAGCAAATTTCAATGCTAGAAAGAACATGCACTTAATTCAAATACATTGTAAAGCTCAGTAACAAAGTCCATGTTCCATAATAGACAAAGGTGCTTAACTTGATGCTTCCAATTTGTGGTCAACCATTCAACGAGTGTCTTAATTTTTCAAATCACTAAAAGCTTCTGTAGTGGGAAATGCAATAATCAAGTACCGCATGGGGCATACAATGATGATATATATATATATATATGGCAGCATATACTTGTCCTCCTAGCTACCGATCCAGAGAAAAGACAAGAACCCAGAAGGCTCGGATGCCAAGTTGAAGAAGAGAAAATGGAAAATTGAAGAGAAGAGAAGATAAACTGTTTATTCCATGATGATCATTCCATAAGTTTACATGGGTTTAAATAGGAGAGGAATACTAATGGAAAGAACTTATTAGGAGATTACAATCGGAATAATAATAGAAATAAATAAGAGAATATAATCATGTCATATTGTTAGTTTCCATCTTCAACACATACAATGATGATATATATATATCATAGCAGCATATGCTTGCCCTCCTAGCTGCCAAAAGGCACACACCAAAGTATAGCAGCGTAAGTAAGCAAAAGGCATCTTGCAGTCCTCCATATCAAGCTCAAATCGGAAGCGACTATGGCAAGTAACAGTATATCAACAGGGCTGCACTTGGAGTGTAACAGGTAGTCTATACTCTCTCTGCCTTTTCTTTGTTCGACTAGTTGAAGTGTACTCCTGCATGTGGTCAAATAAATAGCCTCTATCTGCAGCATTTAAAATACAAATTTATAATATTAGGAAACCACATCCATCAAACCTAAGAATTCGAGGGGAGGCATGCTAAGACAACTTACTTAAGAGTTCGGCAGCAGCCGACCATTATACATCTTGTCAAGTAATTGCCGAGCGTCGGGCCTCCTAAGAAGACCTTTGTTATTTGGTACACCAGTCCCTAAACAAACAGGACACACAAGTTTCCCTCGACCTGCCCACAAAAAGAAGCAAGAAATCGTCACTCATCAAAGTAATTCCAAATTACTAGGGCATGAAAATAACAGAAACAGAATAAAGCAGGCCAAGTGTTCTTTAAGGGTCCAATGGAGCGGTGGTGTTGTGTGGAGGCCAAGACCTTCGTTTTCACGGTGGTAGAAGGTGCTTCGGTGGTGAGATTGGAAGAAAGGAGGAAGTCATTCTCCGGGTTGGTTCTTCTTAGTGCTCAAAGCTTAGAGTGGTTGGCGATGACAATGGAGAACTTGCAGTGGTGCCCGGAGGAGAAGGATTTTATCAGGTCTCTCAGAGAGGGGTCTAAGGTACTCATAGTCAGACGAGGTGGCAATGCAGCTGGTAGGTTTCTTGAAGTGGCAGTTTATGGGGTGGGTGGTCGGAGAGGTATTATCTTCATTCCAGAAGGTCGTGATGGGAGGGGCTGGAGGAGTTTCGTCTATGAATTGGATAAAATCAGTGCTTTCCTAAAAGTTCCGCTTAGGTTCGGAATGGGCCGTCATGCTACAGTTATAGAGAAGTCAAGGAGGAATGGTGATGGTGCCATTGGAGGGTATGATCAAGGTGATCCTTCTAGAATTCTCAACAAAGATGATGAGCCTTCCTTTGCAGCAGTTTTGCGTTCAGGACCCGGCCGTTTGGAGGAGGAGAGGTCGCTGTCTCAACCAGCGATTACTCTGGCTGAGGACAAGGGTGACCGCCCGGAGAAGCAGAAGCTGCCGGTAGCGAGTTCGAGTGGTTCTGAAAAAGCGATTTTTCAAACGAACCCGGGGGGTAATGACCACTGTTACCGTTGTGGCTCTGATTTTGCGAAGGCCAAGATGGTCTCTACTGCTCGTGACAAGACCGGTTGCGTCCATGGCATGACTTCCGCAGGAAATCAGCTGACAGGAGAGCTAAACTGGTTTCCTCTCTCTTGACCTGGAAAAGCCAGCTGGAGAAGTTGAAGGCTGATGTGGACCAAGCTTACAGCAGGGTGTGTGATGGGCTTCTTGAGCTTGGGCCTGGCCTAAAGCCCAAGATTAATGGGCGGAAGAGGAAGAATAAACCCAAGAAGAAGAGGAGACTCCGTTGGATTCAGAAGGTTCCGAAGCCCATTGCCTTAGACCTGAAAGATCGGGCTATGTTTCCCGAGGATGGTTTGTCGCCGGCGAAGGGATTAGTGGGCTCAGGTAATTCTCCGGCAACTCCTAAGAACTCCGGTGGGCTGGGTTTTCTTTCTTCCGATACCCATGCTCCGGGGAATCAATGTGTCGGGCGTTCTTCTTGTCCTGAGCGGGATCCTCGGCCAGAGTCTGACGGTGAAACGTCGGAGGGAGAAAGGGGTATGATTGAGAAGTCGGGTCTGGCTCCAAAGTTTCCAGAGGCTGCCGGAGATCCTGTCCCTGTTGTCCCTGATCCTGTTAGACCCTCGGTACTGAGCTTGGGGACTTTTTTGTCCATTCCGGTACTGGAGATCTCTCCCACAGACCCGGTTGATTCTGCCAAACCCATTAAGGATTCTCTTGATATGCTGACTGTGTGGGCTGGTTCGGGTTCTCCGGACTCTCTAGTCTCTGCAGGACTCTCTCCACTTGATTCGACTCTTAGTTTTGGTCCAGGAGTTAGGAAGGGGACAGAACTTGCCTTACTTCCAGAGGAAGAGCCTGTACCTCTGTCTTTTATTGATAAGGTCAAGGGAGTTTCTGGTAAGAAGAATCCAGAGGGCTTTTTGAGAGCGGTTCTAGCGTATTGCCAATGGGTGGGGATTACTTGCGATGGCTTTGAAGATCAGCTTTCAGCTGTGTTCGAGGCTATCATCTTCAGTAATGATAAGAAGGAAGCGGATCCTAGCTCTAGATTGAGCATCAAAGGTAATAGGGAATTAAACAGATTAGCTTGTTCTGTTAATTATGACGTTCATAGTGGCAGCACCTCACGTGGTAGTTGCAAAGGAAGGGCTTATGGTGGTGTTTATGAAGCCTAAAATCCTATCTTGGAATGTTAGAGGGTTAAACGAGGGTGCCAAGCGGTTGAAAGTCAGAAATTTATTAAGGCAATGGAAGGCTGACATTATATGCTTGCAAGAAACTAAACTGGATTTTGTGTCCAATAGTTTAGTGAGAAGTCTGTGGAGTTGTCACTTTGTTGATTGGTGCTACTTAGCTTCTCGCGGGGCCTCCGGTGGTATATTGATTATGTGGGATAGAAGGGTTGTAGAGAAGGTTGAAGTGTATGTGGGTGAGTTTGTTGTTGCCTGCTCTTTCAGAAGCGTTGCTGATAATTTCTCTTGGGCTTTTGCTGGAGTCTACGGTCCTAACGTTGACTCTTTTAGAAGCTCCCTATGGGACGAGTTGGCTGGCCTTTCTTCTTGGTGGGAGTTACCATGGTGCATCGGGGGTGATTTCAATGTCACTCGCTTTCCTGCTGAAAGATCTAGAGATGTTCGTCTTAATGCGGCTATGATGGAGTTTTCGGACTTTATCTTTGAGCAGGATCTTATGGATTTCCCTCTCATAGGAGGGCCTTTTACGTGGTCTAATAATCAGGAGATCCCCTCTTGGTCTCGCCTTGATAGATTTCTTGTCTCTCCAGATTGGGAAGTCAAGTTTCCAGGTTCTCTTCAGAAAAGGCTTCCAAGACTATGTTCTGATCATTTTCCTATTCTTCTTGATTGTGGTGGTGTTCATTGGGGTCCCAGACCGTTCAAGTTTGAGAATATGTGGCTAAAGGCTGAAGGGTTTGTGGATAGGGTGCGTATGTGGTGGGAGTCATATCGTTTTCAAGGTTCGCCCAGCTTCATCTTTTCTCAAAAGCTTAAGGCTTTGAAGATTGATCTCAAAAGATGGAACGAACAGGAGTTTGGTAATGTGGAATTCCGAAAGAAAATGCATATGGAAGAATTGTGTGCTCTTGATTGCTTGGAGGAACAACGGGGTTTAACTCTTGAAGAAAAGGCGAGGAAAATTGGGGTCGTCAGAGATATGGAGAATTCTATTTTGCAGGAGGAGATTAGCTGGAGACAGAAGTCTAGGGCTCTTTGGCTTAAAGAGGGTGACAAATGCACCAAATTCTTTCATCGTATAGCCAATTCGAATAGGAGATCCAATTCCATTGAGTCTCTCTCTGTCAATGGTTCTATCTCTTCTGATCAGCAGGTTATTAAGGATCATGTTGCTCAATATTATAAATCTCTTTTTGCAGAACCTCTCAGTTGGAGGCCTAGGTTGGATAACCTTGTTTTTGACAGTTTGGATGTGGGTGAAGCTTCTTCTTTAGAACTTCCTTTTGAGGAGAGGGAGGTCTTAGAGGTGGTTAAAGGTTTGAATCGTGATAAGGCTCCAGGTCCGGATGGGTTTACTCTTGCTTTCTACCAAGATTGTTGGGAGGTGATCAAGACCGATCTCATGGGGGTATTCCAGGACTTCCACACTCATAGTAAGCTTGTCAAAAGCATTAATGCCACTTTTTTATCCTTAATCCCGAAGAAGATTGGGGCTATGGATCTTAAAGATTTTCGGCCTATTAGTCTTGTAAGTGGTGTCTATAAGATCATTGCTAAAGTTCTTTCTAATAGACTCAAAAAGGTGATGGCGAAGATTATTTCGAATTCCCAAAATGCTTTTGTGAAAGGGAGGCAAATTCTTGATTCTGTTCTTATAGCGAATGAGTGTTTGGATAGCCGCATCAAATCAGGTGAGCCTGGGTTACTATGTAAATTGGATATTGAGAAGGCTTATGATCATGTTAACTGGGACTTCTTATTGTATATGTTGAGAAGATGTAGTTTCGGGGAGAGATGGTGTTCATGGATAGCGCATTGTATTTCATCGGTGCGTTTCTCGGTCTTGGTGAATGGCACCCCTTCTGGTTTTTTTAGCAGCTCTCGTGGTATTAGACAAGGTGATCCTTTGTCGCCTCTTTTGTTTGTCATTGTGATTGAGGCATTTAGTAAGCTGTTCTCTATTTCTGTTCAAAGGGGTTTTCTCTCTGGTTTCTCTGTGGGCTCTAGAAGCACTGGAGTGATTAATGTTTCTCACCTTTTATTCGCAGACGATACTTTAGTTTTCTACAGGGCTAGTCCTGATCATCTTCTCTATCTACGAATGTTATTACTGTCCTTTGAAGCTGTTTCAGGTTTGAAGATTAATTTGGACAAGTCAGTTTTGGTTGCTGTGGGTACTGTGGATAATATGGATGATCTTGCTGGCATTCTGGGCTGTGGAGTCTCGTCTCTTCCTTTAAAGTATCTTGGTCTTCCATTGGGAGCTCTTTACAAGGCTAAGTCTAGCTGGGATGAGGTAGTTGGGAAGATCGAGAGACGTCTGGCTAGCTGGAAGCGGTTGTATCTGTCGAAGGGTGGCAGAGTAACCCTGATAAAAAGCCCTCTCTCTAATCTTCCGACGTACCTTCTATCTCTATTCCTTATTCCTTCCAGTGTAGCTAGTCGTATAGAGAAGTTGTATCGAGATTTCTTGTGGGGTGGTATAGGTGAAGAATTTAAATTTCATCTGGTTAATTGGTCCAAGGTTTGTTCCCCTATTTCATATGGTGGTTTGGGCATCAGGAATTTGAGGCTCTTCAATAAGGCTCTTTTAGGGAAGTGGCTGTGGCGCTACGTCCATGAGAGAGAGGCTTGGTGGAAATCAGTTGTGGATGCAAAGTTTGGACCTACTCGGGATGGTTGGTGTTCTTTAGACCCCCTGGGTCTCACGGAGTGGGGCTTTGGAAGAATATTAGGAAGGGATGGAGTTCGTTTCGCAACCATATCAGACTCATGTTGGGAAATGGATCTAGGATCCGTTTTTGGGATGATGTGTGGTGTGGTGAGGCGCCTCTCAAGGAAGCTTTCCCAGTTTTGTATGATATTGCACGTGACAAGGACGCTCTTGTAGCAGATCATTTGGTTGTGGTGAGTGGGTCTTATCAGTGGGATGTTAGCTTTTTCCGAGCGGCCCATGACTGGGAGGTGGATGTTTTGGCCTCTTTTTCTCTTTGTTGTACTCTTCCAGAGTGAATTACGATGGGGAGGATAAGCTCTGGTGGTCTCCTTCTCACAAAGGGAAATTTGATGTTAGATCTTTCTATAAGACTCTTGCTTGCAAAGAGGCTATTCATTTTCCTTGGAAAAGTATCTGGTGGACCAAGGTTCCTCTGAAAGTGGCTTTCTTTGCTTGGACGGCAGCGCATGGGAAGATCCTTACTTTGGACAATCTCAGGAAGAAGCGGATCATAGCGATTGATAGATGTTGCATGTGCAAGATGAATGGGGAGTCAGTGGATCATCTTCTTCTCCATTGTGAGGTTGCTCGCGCTTTGTGGAACGCCATTTTCAGTCGCTTCAGTTTGTCTTGGGTTATGCCTCTTCGGGTGGTAGATTTATTCGCTGGTTGGTGGACGGGTGGCCGCTCCCGGAGTGCAGTCGTGTGGAAGATGGTCCCTTGTTGCCTAATGTGGTGCTTATGGAGGGAACGCAATGATAGGCAGTTTGAGGACAAAGAAAGAACTACTGAGGATCTCATTTCCTTTTTCCTTCATTCTTTGTACTCTTGGTCGGCTGCGTTCCTTGCACCCTTATCGTTTAACTTTAATGATTTCCTTGTATTGTTTTCTACTTCCACTTAGATGCCTTTCTTGTATACTTCCTGTGTACTTGATTGCGCTTTGCACTTTTTAATGATATTTCTCTTACTTATCAAAAAAAAAAATAAAGCAGGCACGGCAAGTTAAAACAATCAGGATAGGCATTAAGTACCAAAATGAAAAGAGATGAAAATCAATGTCTTTTACCATGCAACAATGTCAACATTGTACCACACCCAAGATAATCTGACATACCAATTTTGCTAAGAATTTTCTTTTCTTTTGGGGGGGTGTTGGGGCTTCTAAAGATGGTCATAGCCCAATTTAGGATTGTGCATAGAGTAGCAGGTAGCTACATACCCCTTGACGTGTGTCCTTACCTAAAAACTTTTTGCTAAGCTTTTCACATGCATCCTTGAGCATTTATGAGCATGCAGAGCTCTTAAATGAAGTTCAGTACTCCGAAATATCCAAACTACTGAAATAAAGAGCAGTGTCTGTTTCTCTCTAATTCTGTTAAAATATGTTTGTCAAAATATCAAAGTTACACCAACGTTTGGTTTTTCATTTAATATCAGCGTATCAAGGATGCCATCAGCAAGCGATTTTTTTTTTCCACAAAATTTTCTTGTATATGATCTTTTCTGTTTAAAAAATAAAATTTATAAGCATCTTATGTTACTTCATAATCATTTAAAAATTCTAGTGTTAAATCGTTAAGGATTCAAGTACCAATAGGTTTTTACAATGTTTGAAATGATGACAGTCTTTAATCATCTACCTATGAAATTCAATACCATTAAAAGGTGAAACTGACAGAGAAAACTATTCTTAATAGTAGAACTTTTTAAATAAAAATAAAAATAACAAAGTCTATCTTTCTAGCTAGGACAAATGACTTGTTTCTTTTTCTTCAGTAGTTTTTGGTAATCAGTACACCACTCTCTACAGGGATAGGCTATGCCATGAAAAACCCACACCAACGTACCCCACCCCACAAAGAGGTCCTTTTATTACCATAACTAAGATGGGAAATATGTCTACTCAGTTCTATTTATGGGAAAACTTTTAACGATGTGTTGATTGAAATTTCAATTTCTGTGATTTGAGGCAATGACCCCAAATGCTGCAATTGACTCCATTATTAAGGATAATTCATGCGAAAAATGCCAGGAAAAGCAAATGGAATGTATTCAGATCAATTGGATGTCAAACAATGTCCCTTGTCCTTAACTGGTGAACCAATATCAGATAGTATTTAGAATAGCAACAAAACAATTGAAAGCAGGAACTATAACTAAATAACTAACACGAAGGTGAGTGTCAAAAAGTACATACCATAACAATTTGGACATTCTGTAAATTCATAGACATCTTTGGCCCGTTTTCTATTTAGAGCTTTCCATTTTCCTGTACCACCACACATATCACCTAAATAAAAGCAAATGAACATCTTATGGACCAGAGTTGGGTACCAAATGTAGCACATTAAATGCATAGAATATTCCAAGAAGGGTATGTTTTGGTTTTCTTTACATAGACAACTAGAAACAGATTACGAAATGTGCTAGAGGAGAATGCAGGTGTGGTTACTACCATCTTAAATTATATTAATTGGCAAATAGTCCTCAAGTAGGATTTCCATATCTTAAAGATTAAGAAATAAAACAGAAAAAACTTATTCATTGAGACCATAAGACAATCTTCATATGTAAGCCAAATTCTTGGAAAACTAAGGACTTTGAACAGATCAATGAACCAAAAAATGACCTTATAACAGTAAGGAGTTGAGGTAAACAGGGACAATTGTTATTCACTCTAGGGCAAGATCCATGATCTAGATATCAATGTTCTATCTCATGTTTAAGTTTCTTGCAGTTTACGTTCATATTAAAAGATACAAAGCTAGCAGCTCTAAAATTCTCTAGTTTCTCTAGGGCTTATAGAATTTCACATTCTCGACAAGTTGTATATGTATTGCAAGATGTGTAACAAACTTCAGATTACTATTCTCATGGGGAAATAGAACAAACATGAAACATAGGGAAATTCACACTTACAAAGTATAGCACCGCTGCCCCCACAGTTCCGGCATGCTGGTCTTTCTTTTCCTTCCAACGCAACTGCCTTTTGTATGGAAGCAGAGGTACCAACATTGTTTATCAAAGATAGAGTTGAACATAAACATGTGAGACAACAACGCCGAGAGATTGATAATTGAGAACCCTGCAGTGCAAAAAAGGAAACCTCACTTGGTTGAAGGTAAGCCTTTTCTATGAAATTTTAAAGTGCTCTGGATGTCTCTAAGATAGTAGTTCATATGATATAGTCGACCAATGTCTACAGTAAACAAACTTTGTACTGGCAGAATATAGACAATTTTGGTACCTTGACCCTCAAATGACTAATCTGATCGTCACTTCAATAACGGTTATTCCTAAAGAACAGGAAAGCCCATCCATAGTGCAGTTCAAGTCATCTTGCAGAAAGTGTTATAAAGAGAATATATAATGTTCTCTATCCTACCATGCCATTGGTAAATTCACGTACAACACATTCAATGTGACCCAAGGCCCAACTAAGGGAAAAAATTCCCACTTGAACCATCACATTCTAATGAATGGCAGTCATTTGTGGTGAATGTTGGGACTCATCACAGAACAAGCACCAAGTAGTACTTTAAATCGAATGAAAGCAATGGATAATGAGTACCACTTCCCCCATTACTTACTAGCAACCATGTCTTCCTCATAAAAAGTTTGCTTTCAAGGAAATGGTGATCACATCTCCTTCAAACACAATACATGCTCATAAAAAAATGAAACCTTTACCTTTGCAGGTTTTGATGAGTTGTCTGAATCTCCGGGACTTCGGTTCTCATTTTCCAAACTAGATCTCACGGGAATCCTGACGGACTTGAGTTTACCTACAATTTAACAGAAATGAATGACAGATAAAACCACTGTCTCCCAACAGTATACAACCTAATACATTTATATAATCTTCATAGCAATCACAAGTAAAATGACAAACTGAAATTCAAAACAATGAGGCATCGCCATGAATTCCGAAACCCATTCAAACATCCCCGAAAACCAAATAATTCATTTTGTTAATTAATCATCTCGGCAAACAATGGCATCTCTGCAAGTTTAAATTTCACCAATATGATGCTATTCCAATTCTATTTCTACAATTCTTAACAATAATACCATTTTCTGCATTGAAAAGCTCTCGAAAATGAATCTACACAAGAGAAAAGCAACCAATTCATGGCTTTAACACATATCTAGTTGGAAATAATCCAATGGAACTCATTCCAGGATTGCCAAACACGGCACCTTCATACATATATAAAAAATCCCAAAACAGACTGAGGCCCAACTGACATGAAAAACCAATTCCGACCCTTTTGGAAGATTCATTCAAAAATAAGAAAAGCTTTTGAAAATTCCAGAAACATTTGTAAAGATAATCATTCTACTTATTTTCATGAACCATACTGGAAATTCAGACAACATATTCCGGAGCTCAGGTTGACATGACAGGTTGGCTTAATGCTAAAAAAACTAAAGAAATTCCAACAAGTTCATGTTTTTATGGAGGACACTTCTAAATAAACTCAAATTCCTTAGTGGGTACTTGTATATGAGAGAGAGAGAGAGAGAGAGAGAGAGAGAGAGAGCTCACCGAGGTCCGTGGAAGCTAAAGCAAAACGTTGTGGGATAGCTGAGAGCTGAGAAGAAGATGCCATTCTCTCTCTCTCTCTCTCTCTCTCTCTCTCTCTCTCTCTGTCTCTCTGTGACGCAGACACCCACACACCATGTATGGAACAATGAGTCGTGGAGGACCTCACGTTCACCAACACGCCATCCACCGTCGCAACATTGTTTGAACGTGCAGGGGAAACGTAGCCGTTTTGGCTTCACCTTTTTTAACTGTTCTTGTAGTGGCGACTACAAGTTAAGAAGGCATATTTGGTGAGATTTATCATATCAGTACAATTTAATAAATTTAATAGAATTTACATGGTAGAATATTCTTAATCCACCTATTGGTAATAATAAAATTCATTGGTAAGATTAGTGTTAGACTATGACTTGGCTTGTCTTGAGAGACAAGTTAGAATTGAGACTCCCACTAATCACATCTTATATGCCTAAAACAAAAGACAACTTAGAATTGAGACTCCCACCAATTTCACTTATGCATACCAATTAGATCATACCATAAACATGATTATGATTTATTCGGTGCACTCTTAAGGTTTATACCATAACACTTGCTGACAGGACATTTCATATATTGGGCACTATTAATAAAATATTAAACAAACAATACTTTTTTTTGTTTTTAACGATGATGAACTCTTTTAAGGTATGGTCACTACGTATATCTACTCATGTTGAATAAACATCGAACTCGTGTAAAGCGTCATATCTATATGGATCGAATAATACTTCGATTTCGACGGCAGACTGACCTAAATGAATCAAAAAAAAAATGTACTAAGAGTATTACATATTTTATAATATATTTTCTACAAACTGGTTTAATAGTCCGTGTAATATTTTCTACAACCTGCCCATCATGTGAGATTTATGATGAATTGTTGGGCTGACCAAACTACTTTATGATCGACCGTAAGTTTTTGTGGGACGATTGTGCAAGTCACTCCGCTGGAAGAGGACCAAGAGATGAGGTTCAGAGGTAGGGGCAAAGGAGACGGGTTGAGGTTGAGAGATAGCTAGAGATGCTGCTATTGAAGATTGAGAAATGAGATTTAAACTTAGAAATTGTATGTTTGGATAACAATTATTTTTAAAATACTTTTAAAATTCTGTATTTTAGAATTTAAATCCATTTTTTTTTTTATAATTTTGTCTCATATTTTAAACCATTCAAACATAATACCAAAAAACAAAATCTTTTAATATTCGCAATTTTAAATATTTTCAAAAAAATTACAAACAGCCCAAAAAATTTGAGTAGTCCAAATATAAAATAAAAACATGCACCAGCGGGTCCCACCAAACACCAAACCCCTTTCTCATTTGGCACTCTGTTGTCTGTTCCCACACCATCAAATGGTCTAATACGGTTCGAGTCGGCGCTTCTCTCTGACCATCTCTCCATTTCCATTTTTATTTTTTTTCTGGCATAATTTCACCAAACCCTAACCCTAGTCCCCCCCAAAATCCAACCCCCAATTCCCTCCAATCGCTCCAGTTTCTGCCGAATCCTTCATCCACTCCCCGCCCTCCCGCTTTCCCCCAAACCAGAATCTCCGATTTCGGCCATGTGAGAGCTGAGCAATATAATGATCGAATTGTTGGGCTTGGACTCTGACGCCTATTGTATGGGTTTGAGCAATGCCGGAGCTTCGCAGAGGAGTCCGCCGAGGCCGTGCTAAGGTCGCGCACAAGCGATCGGAGCCTCCAGTTGGGAACTACGTAAAGACCCGTGCGGCGGTCGCGAGGGCCAAGAAGTTGAAGCTCGAGAAGGAGGAGGAGCATCAGCAGGTGATTGTGATATCGGAGAGGGACAGTGGGTCGGAGAGGAAGAAGGGGAAGAAGGTTGTTGGGAAGGAAGAGAAGGGTCCGATGGCTGATGATAGTGGTGGGTTGAGCGCCAATAAGGCCGCTGGGCAAGAGGAAGAGGGCAGCACTGCACCTTTTCCCGAGAAGGTATGCGCGTTCTTGATGGTTGATTTTTGTTGTTTCGTGAACTGGGTGTGTGTTGTTGTTGCGAAAAACGGGTTCTATGGCGGGTCAATTGATTTTTTTGGTGTTTTATGAATTGGGTTGGTGTTGTAGTTGTACGTTGATGGTTCTATGGTAGGTTAATTGCGATGGCGCTATGATTGCAAAACATGATGCCTTGGTATGTTTTTTTTGATAAGTAAGAGTTATATCATTAAACGCAAAGAGCAATAAAGTACACAGGGAGTATACAAGAAAGACATCTAAGAAGAAGAAGAAAACAAAACAAGAAAATCATTAAAACTAATCACTAATGGTGGAGGAACCCAGCTGTCCAAGAGTACAAAGAATGAAAGAAAAAGGAAATAAGCTCCTCAATGGTTATTTCTTTGTCCTTGAACTGTTTATCGTTGCGTTTCCTCCACAAGTACCACAAAAGGCAACAAGGAACCATCTTTCACATGACCGCACTCCGAGAGCGACCACCCGTCCACCAGCAATCGAATAAATCTTCTCCATTGCGAGGTTGCACGCACTCTATGGAATGCCATCTTTAGTCGCTTTAGCCTGTCTTAGGTTATGCTTGGTTGCTGTTAGAAACTCAAAAAAGGTTCTACTGTAAATGGTTTATTGTGTAGTGCATTGCTTGCAAATATCTGGTTGTGTTGTAGTTTTGAATACCGTGATTTGGAGTGTGTTTGTGATCATTATGTTGAGGAATTTTGTTTCTTTTATTGGTTGAAGTAAAAAGGTTTGTTGTTGTTTTGAAGTCCCTATTTATGTGTTATTTGTTACGTACTTGTTTCCATTCCGATTGCATGTCTGCATGCATATGCCTCTCATTTGTTTAGTTATACTCTCCTATATGGATAAATATAGTGTAGAAATATGGTTGATTTCAATTTTTCATGGACAATAAAGCATCTATTGAAGAGTTTGGTGGAGTTTATTGTCTTAATTTTTGTTGGGTTCATTGATCAAAATTGTTTTATTTTTTCTAAAGGTCTCAGTAGGAGGGTCACCTGTATATAAGATAGAGAGGAAATTGGGCAAAGGTGGATTTGGTCAGGTGTTTGTTGGTCGTCGCGTTTCAGGTGGAACTGAACGCACCGCAGGTCCTGGGGCTATGGAGGTTAGCTCAATTTAGATTCTCTAGAACTCTTTAAATCTATATGAATATCTGTCAATTGACTTTAACTCCTGATTTGTGTGCTTATATCAGGTAGCTCTGAAATTTGAGCACAGAAATAGCAAAGGCTGCAATTATGGCCCACCATATGAGTGGCAAGTGTACAAGTAGGTCCCTTTTTTAATGGTGCCTCTAGATTAACTTACCATATATATATGTGTGTGTGTGTGTGTTTATGATTTTATTTTATTTATATTTGGATAGCATTCTCGGTGGTAGTCATGGAGTGCCGAAAGTACACTACAAAGGGAGGCAAGGAGACTATTATGTAATGGTATGGTCCACACAAACCACATTTATTATCTCTCCATTTTTACTTGTTTTAACTTTATAATAGTTAATATGCAGGTCATGGACATGCTAGGGCCCAGCTTGTGGGATGTATGGAATTCTTCAGGGCAGGCGTGAGTATCATATCCTTGTATCTTTCCTTACCTCCAGGAATTTTATTCTGTTTTCTTGAAATTTGAAGCTTGAATAAGTGGATGGCTGAGTTGATGTAAATTTTAATTGAGGCTTGCTTGGAGGCAAGGTCAATGAAGTTATTTCGAGGCAGGACTCAAACTAGGCTACTGAGGATCATGCCTCAGGATTAGGCTCTTGTAAAAAGACTGAGTCATTTGGGGTTGATATTGATTCAATTGACTTATGACTAAGAGCGGTTCATAGTGGTCATGAATTCATTTGTTATCAAATATCACAGTCAGAGTTCATAGAGGTTTTCTTTTGGATTTTTATTGAACAAGAACACCTAAATTCCTCTGGTTGTCATCTCTCCTCTTATATCATAGTAAAATAACCTCAGCCATATCATTAAAATAAATTGCAAGAGATTTTATGGTCTACTGTACTAGAATCACTTGAACTGTTAATATATTCTTGTTGCAGTTGGAGACATTGTGAAAAAATTCCTTTTTTTTTTTTAATATATCCTGAAAAACTAAATGATGATACAGCCTTCACCCTCTCTCTTACACCCTAAGGAAAAAGGGAGGGGGGGGGAGGTGCCAGATATGTGCACAGATCTTAATAACTTATTTTAAGCTTGCTATAAGTGAGATACATCTCCATGTTTCCTGGACATCTTCTTCTTTGTATTTTTTATTTTTCCTATTGTGAGCCAGCTTCTTTGTTGATTGTTTTTAACATGTGATGATATATTTTTTCATTAGTCTAACATTGTTGTTGTTCTTCCTCTCTCCTCTCTCTATCTCTCAAAATGTATATCTTGTTTCTGGATCTTTCAGGAATATGAGTATACAATTTTAATTCTTCTTTTATTTTGTTACACAGTATGTCCTCGGAAATGGTCGCTTGCATAGCAGTTGAGTCCTTGTCAATTTTAGAGAAGATGCATGCAAGAGGGTATGTGGTAATATTATTATTATTTTAATTGATTTTTAAGGTTGGTTTCCTGATTTTCTGGAGAATTTTGATGTTGAATTTCCCATAAAATAGCTCCAATCCTGTGTACTTTGTTTTGATAATATAAATTTCCACTATTTCTAATGACTCTGTTTGATATTAGTTATGTACATGGCGATGTTAAGCCAGAGAACTTTTTGCTTGGTCAGCCATCTACATCACAAGAGAAGAAGTTGTTTCTTGTTGACCTTGGATTAGGTGAGTAAATTCATATAATTCTTAAACTCAAATTAATTTATTTTACATCGTCTTTCTTATGTTTTTATCAACACATGATATTGCAGCAACAAAGTGGAGAGATAGCTCTAATGGGCAGCATGTTGATTATGATCAACGTCCTGATATGTTTAGGTGAATTAATGTTTGACTTCAGGCTACAGTTTGCAATACGACTCTTTTACAATTGGTTTTGATACCTTATCTGTGTCATTGTCCCAGGGGAACTGTTCGATATGCTAGTGTCCATGCTCACTTGGGAAGAACTGCTAGTAGAAGAGATGATCTAGAATCTCTTGCATATACACTCATCTTCCTCCACCGAGGCAGGTTGCCCTGGCAAGGTTATCAGGTACTAACACATATACTATTTGTTTAGAGTGAATGTTGATTAGTGTTGCTTTATAGCTTTTTTTTTTACCACAACATTTTTTTCTCCTTTTTTTTTCTTGTTAGGGTGATAACAAATCCTTTCTAGTTTCCAAAAAAAAGATGGCAACTTCTCCTGAAATGCTATGCTGCTTCTGTCCCCCACCTCTTAAGCAATTTCTTGAGATTGTGGTAAACATGAAATTTGACGAGGAGCCTAACTATGGCAAGCTAATATCTTTGTTTGAGGGCTTGATCGGACCTAATCCGGCTTTACGGCCAATAAATACTGAAGGTGCTCAAAAGGTAATCTTGGTAATTTTTAAACTTTGGATGAACTCTGATTTAGTGGTTATTCTTTTATTCGTAGTTGTTTTTATGCATCCACTATGAACTTGTCGGTCAGGTTGGCCAAAAACGTGGTAGGTTGAATATTGAAGAAGAAGATGATGGGCAACCCAAGAAGAAGGTTCGTTTAGGAGTTCCTGCTACGCAGTGGATTTCAGTTTACAATGCTAGGCTACCAATGAAGCAGAGGTAGATCTGCGTTTTGTTTCTTTCCTTCTGCTTTTCCTCCCCCTGGACATATGAGTTGAGTTTCAATTCGTCCATGCATATGTTATTAAATTGAGACTGTAAAAAGAGATATGGTTTGAATAATTAATTGAAACAAGTGTATAGTTTTGTGTGGGTTATTGGATTCATGTCACTGTCCTAAATCAGTTGACTCTTTGGATCTATTGAAAGTTTCTGGTGTTCATTCAAAACCACAACTTGTAAGCTTTTACGTATTTGACACATACTGATCAAGGTCAGGGAGATGAGGTTTTCCTCTTACGCGAAGTTTGTCTTGATAATTAGCCATATAATACAGCCTTCCTCTTCCAATCCTTACCTTGGTACTTACTGATCAAGGTCAGGGAGATGAGGTTTTCCTCTTCGCAAAGTTCATCTTGATAATTAGCCATATAATACAGCCTTCCTCTTCCAATCCTTACCTTGGTACTCCGCATGTGAGGGGAATTCTTGTTATCAAAAGTTTTTGACATAATTTGCACATTATAGTCTTCTTGGTATGCTCATTTTTGTTGGGTTCATCTTAGTTGCCTCCATTGCGGTGTTCACATCTTTCAGTCATATCAGAGCAATTTTAGCCATTATCTTTAGTTTGATGTTGCCATTGCCTTTGTGGGCTGCCAGATTTAATGGGAAACGGGCAGTGAGCCTCCTCTCTTTAATAATTTCTTGTTCTTTTTCCTTTTTAAGCTGTAATGAGTTCTTTTATTTATGTGTGTGTGTGTGTGTGCGCCCGCACGCTTCTTTTTGGGTGGGGCAATTTTGTTTCTTTGTAGTTTGTTACTTTGAAGGGTTCCATATAGTGTATCAAATCAATAGCATAAAATGGTTCCATGAAAGCTTGAAATGCAGTTCTTATTACGCAATTGTTTTTTAATAAGTAATGCATATTCAATCAAAGCGCATAGGGGCGCAACCCAGTTATTATTATTATTATTATTTCATAATGATCTTACGAGCCGAAAAGGCAAAGGCTTATTATAGCTTTTGAGTGGCGACATCCCACTATTAGAATTTGACTCCTGACTCTGTTTTGTTGAGTAAACTAAGCTAATCCTGTTTTGATATGTAAGAATAATGTTATAAACAAACACAAAAAAGGGTACAACCCTATTTAACAGGTGGTATACAAGATATTTCCTCCATAGAGAAACAAAGCAAAAAGTACAGATATGCCCCTTATCATTAAGAAGTTCAAGTTGCAAACAAAGCCAGGGTCAAATCTGACAGACATTAAACGGCCTTGTAGAGATGGACTCTAGGGTGCCACACCTTGTCATTGGGTACTTACCGGGGCACCTGGCCTTTGGAGTTCTGTGATTCCTTGCTTGACTAAAGGCTGAAGCACCTCTTTATCTTTTGCTGACTAGTGGATACTTTGATGTTCTAAGAACTTAAAATGTGTCTCTTTGACTTTGCTTTACTTTACTTTACAGAATAAGCATTTGGAAGCTAGATTTAGTTGAAGACAATTCCGTCACAGTTATGTTGCATAATGACCTGCTCATTTATTTTATGTTAGGTACCATTATAATGTAGCTGATGCAAGGCTAGCACAACATGTGGAGAGAGGAATTGCAGATGGCCTTCTTATAAGTTGTGTGGCATCTTGTTCTAATCTCTGGGCACTTATTATGGATGCTGGAACCGGTTTTAGTTGCCAAGTTTATGAGCTGTCTCCTTTTTTCTTACACAAGGTGAATTATCGTACCACACAAATACACGCACATTATTGCCTGTATTCATCTTATGAGATACACTTACTAATCAATAAGTTAATTTGATGTTCAAATACACAGGAATGGATCATGGAACAATGGGAAAAGAACTTTTACATCAGTTCTATTGCTGGTGCCAACAATGGGAGCTCCCTTGTGGTTATGTCTAAAGGTGTGTTTACTTTATTTGATATTGATGGGTGAGCTTACATTGTCCTGAAAATTGGTGCATGTTATGTCATTTCTCCTGAAAACTTTGCGAGTCAGGTGTAAGAATACGTCTCAATTTCTAAGTTAGTTTTGGTCAAAATAGGCTCTTAATTTGCACTAATAAGTTTTTTACATCTGCAACTTTGCGTATAATGGCTTTTATTGATAGTATTTATCTTTGGCTACTAATTTATGAAATTATGACCCAAATTTTTGCAGGCACCCAATACACTCAGCAGTCTTACAAAGTAAGTGACTCTTTCCCCTTCAAGTGGATAAACAAGAAGTGGCGAGAAGGGTTCCATGTGACCTCAATGGCAACTGCTGCACACCGATGGGGTGTTGTCATGTCTCGCAATGCTGGCTTCAGTGATCAGGTTGAGTTTTGCTTGTGGTATTTTCAACAATTGCTGTTCTCTCTTTCACAAAACTCTTATTTTTTCTATGAAAAAAAAAAAAAAAGGTATAAAGTATCACTGTATCAGTCTATCAGGTTAACTGATCATGTTTTTAACATTCTTTCTTCATGTCTGCAATTCGTCCTTACAAACTAGTGAAACTACCATATTTCAAAGTGGCATGGTAGCTTTTCGTAATTTCTTTACCCAGTTTTCTGTGTCAAGTTTATTTGTACTTAACTAAATTTAGAGTGGATTGCCTCTCTCTCTCTCTCTCTCTCTTCTCTGACATATACTATCATTGGCTAGGTTGTGGAGCTTGATTTTCTCTATCCAAGTGAGGGTATCCATAGGCGTTGGGATAGTGGTTACCGAATTACATCAACAGCTGCAACTTGGGATCAAGCTGCCCTCATCTTGAGTGTTCCCAGGCGCAAACCTGGCGACGAAACTCAGGAAACTTTACGGACATCCCAATTTCCAAGCACCCATGTTAAGGTAAGTACACTGGGGAGCATACGATCTGTGATTATTTTATCAGGTGCATGCACATGTATCTGAATTTTATTTCAAGTTTTAGGAGACATGATGCAGTAAATATTTTCTTCTTTGCTTCTGGTTTATGCAGGAAAAGTGGCAAAAGAATCTGTATCTCGCTTGTTTGTGTTATGGGCGGACTGTATCTTGATTCCTGTGAATCCCGCAAGGAATTTATCTCGAAAGAACGAGATTTTGCGTTATTCTCTTTTCCCTACCACCATGTAGTTTTTTTGTGTTGATTGTAAAGAATGATTCAGGAGCGCTGCTGCTGCAGCAGACACTACACTTGTGCTCCCATGTATGATAAATTTGTATTAATTGTATAAGTTTGCCTTTTACTTTACATCCTTCATGCTGGAGTTCATATATTTTTCCGCCCTAATGTAATTAGAGTAATGCTATACTTGTATAACTATTTTACGACTTTTGACCCGTGTTAGCATGTGGTTTGAGACATGTCAGTCCCTAAAAAAATGAAATTTAACTTCTTTTTACAAGTTAACACGTGCCAAAAAGCTGTAAAAGAGTTGGAATTCTAGCATTTTTCATATAATTATGATTGCAGGACACGCGGTGAGTGCTAGGCATTAATGCTAGCTTGCACTTAACCATATATCCCCCAAGTCTTGAGTACTCAAAACAAAGCCTTTAGGCTTTAGCCCTAAGTCGTATGTTCTCGTGAACTCCCTGTGGTCTAGTTGCAACGCGTCGGTGGCGGAGCATGTCTAACTTGGGGAAAACACTAGCTTTATTTGGGTTATTACTTCAAAAGAACTAGTAAAGTTATAATTGAAATTATTTAAATTCATTTATAAAGTTTGGTTCCATCAAGTAAGAAAGCATTTTGAGACTAGGCACTTCTGAGTACTTTTATAATTCATCTATTTAATACGCGGGGTTGGTGGGTTTGATGTTAAGATTTTGGAAAATATTGTGCTACAAGTCGCTTCTCATGTACAATGGAATAAGAATTCTGATGCACTACAAAATAAATGAAATTACCAAGTCGAATACATTATATAATGAAATAGAGTCGCTTTGAGGTCTCCTATGAAATGAGGCATGTAACGGAACCATTACAAAGAAGTTCCTAGAATTTCGAAGGAAGCTCATATTGGTCATGGGTTGAGAATGAGAATTGAACTCTATGATATCTAATCTCCTGTTGTTCCTTAGTAGCTCAGTGGTAGAACGGTTGACTATTAACTGACTGGTCGTATGTTAAAATCCTAATTGGGAAGATTTGATTCATTCCAAATTATTTAAAATTCTAAACGAAAGGGTTTGCTTTGACCGTTAAGAGTATGTAACTCATTCTCTTTGTCTTTGTTTCTATTGTATTCTATCTCATCGTATCACATTATGATATGCGATATTTGGGAATCACCGTCAATACCTCAGTGTAGGTCTAAGATAATCTTTTATTATGCCGTATGGGGCTATTTACAACTAGCCAATTAAGATTTTTCAGATATACTAGTACTAGCAAATACACCTTTAATGCAGTCATCGATTATCTCAAGAGGCCACAATTACCATGAGCAAATGTATAAATGACGAATAACACATTTTTTGCTATCATAATAATGCTTGTACTTGCTATGATATTCTGCCAAAGCCTGGTTGAGGAATAATTACTGGGCGTAAAACAAACAAAAAAAAATGTTGATTCGAGTGTAAATACTATATTTCTTCATATATCCACCATTAGATTATTAAATTAATGATAAATAATAATAATAATAAAGCAAGGCCATTACATTTCAACCAAAGACCCACACCCAACATTCATAGCTTTGAGTTTGCTATTCCGATCATGATTTTCCTACCCCCAAGAGGAAAGGTCCTTCCCTTTTTAGCCGGTTGGGGGTGAGGAGGAATTTGCAAGTTTGTGGAAAGAGAAATGCAACATGAACACCAAAAAATATATCCCGCGATGTCTCCCTTCTTTTTTTTTTTTTTTTCATGAACAACTTCAAACTTTCCTGATGTTTTGTCTAAAAAGTCTTTTGACATAATAATGGCAATCGGATCAGGATCCCTACAACTTTAAATAAATTATAGAATTTTAAATTACGCAATACATGATAGAAAGGATAAGGGATTTAAGTGGGATAAAAGTATCTCCGATAACTTTGAGAGCAATGATGATGAAACAGGAAGTACCAGTCAAGAAAACATTAGGAATATACATGACGAGGAGATGAAAGTGGTTTGTGACAATATAGCTCGGTCTATTTGTGGATTGTAAACAATACTTTATTATTTATGTTTTAGGCTGATTTTTAATGTACTTTTAAGTTTTTATTGTTCTTATCAACTACTAGTTTAAATTGTTGGTGAATTATGTAAAAGTTAATTTTGTTAGACATTACTTGTTTAATTTGATGGTTTGTTATTCTATTTTCTATATATATATATATATATATATTCATTTTTCGTTTAGATTGGTGAAAGGATCTCATGAATATATTTTGTAACGTATTTCTATACATTTTTTTGTTATTTATATTGTAAAATGATATTTTGTGATAGTTTGTATAATTAATAAGTTATACTTTGGTTTGCAAGAGGCGTTGAAATGGAGGCTTAAACAATGTTAGTTATTTTACTATTATAAATAAATGTCCTTGTTGATAATTTGCTTATGAAATCGCACTTTTATAATAATGTTATCAAAACACTCAAATGACAAAAAAAGTACTTTTTAATCAATATTACCAAACGCTAAGTGCGATTTTAAAAATTATTTTTTTTATAAATTGCGTTTTGAAATCGCACTTTTTTAAAATCGCGCTTATTGAAATCGTAATCCCAAACGGACCGTAAGCATCAAAACACTTAGAAATTTTTGAATAGATAGCCAAACACGCTTCCGCTTTTTCAAATTTTGAACAGTAAAAAATGAAAGGTGGAAAATGCCTTGCCAAACAAATCCGCCTCATTTCTCTTATGGATTTTTTTTTTTTTTATTTTAAAAGAAAACTGGAAGTAGAGAAGTGGGAGTGAGATGAGAGTGTCTATAGCATTACTCATTTAAAATACCAACTAGTGATTGGAAAAAAAAATACCAACCACTGAATTGTTTAGTTCATGTCTATTTAGGGTGAGTTTGAGATTGCGATTTCGTAGACAATAAGTGCGATTTTAAACCAAATCGCAAAACATAGATCGTTTGGGAACTACGTTTTTAAAAATTGCGATTTGAAAATGCAGAAAATCTGCTTTTTCAAATCGCAGATAAGATTGTGTTTTTTTGAAAACACCGAATTTTAAAGGTAAATTCGGGATTTTAAAGGCTAAACTGCGATTTTGCCAAACGCTTAACTACGTTTTTAAAAATCACTTTTTTCAAATCGCACATTTTAAAATCGTTATTTTAAATCGCACTTTTTGAAATCGCAAACCCAAACGGACCCTTAATACTAATGAAAAACAAGAGAAGGTTGTAATCAATTTTCATAATCTTATGTAAAAACCAGGAACCATTTAGGAAATAATAATAATAATAATAAAAAAAAGCTTTAGAATCTCAATAGAATTGAGTGAATAAATACTTCTACGAGTCCATTACAATTTTATTTTTATTTTTTTAATTTTTTTATATGTTAATAATCTTTAATCAGAACGTTAATAAAAAAGTGAGAGAAGATTAGAGTCAGTCTTCTATAAAAACTTGAATCATTGAGGAAACAAATTAGAATTTTTCCTTTGACTTTAAACAAAAATGATTGAATAAATAATTGTAGGAGTTTATTATAGTCTTTTCTCTTTTAATAATCTCGAGTGATGCTCATGAGAGAGAAAATGAGAATTTAATCAAATAATATAAGATCAAATCAAATCAAAACCATAAACCAGACGCAAAGTCAAATTCATTAGCAAATCAAATCAAAACTTTCCTATTCACTATAGGTTGGACTTGGTCCAGTTTCGGATAGAATCGCAGGCTCGTTTGGGTGTGTGATATTTTTGTATTATATTCAAAATTGAGAATACTGAGATAACTTGTTTTTTAAAATTATGTTTGGATGGTTTAGAAAATCTAAAATAAAATTAGAAAAAGTTGGATAAAATCTGAGTAGAATTTGAATTCTAAAAAATAACCCAAACATGTTTTTGAAAAATAATAAAATATAATAAAGACACAATTATTACCTAAACATTATCGTAATTGTTAAAAAAATAGAGATATGTTTAACAATGCTTTTTGGAGAAGTTTTATACTTTTTAGCAAAACATTAAAAGTATTAGTAAACAATTTCAAATGCAAAACACTTACAAAATATTTAAAATTACTTTATCTTTTAGTATTTTATGTCGCATTAAAACACATTTAAAAAAATAAAAAATACATTTCAAAAAGTCTTACCAAACGAGCATGTTTTTAAAAGATGAGAGACTTTTTATCTTTAAAAAGGAAAAAGGAAAAAAGAAAAAAGGAAAAAAGAAAAAAGAAAAAAGAAAAAAGAATGAGAGAATTTTATGCGCAGAGCCAAACAGCCCCTAAAGCCCGCTAAGGTCCAAAACCCCGGACATGAGTGCACTCAAAAATCCACCTCACCAGACACTCACTCCCTCCCAATAATTCCGCTTCCCGCCCATTCCCACCCCCATTCAAAAATTCACTCTTCCCTAGAAAAACCCTAACGCCGCTGTCTTCTTCATTTTAAACACCGCTTTATCTCCCTCCAAAAATCACTCTGTCTCTGTCTCTCACTCCCTCTTCGCTACTCGATCTAATCGCCAATGGCGAAGCGCAAGTCGCGGAGCTCCAAGGAGGCCTCGCCGGAGGCCTCTTCTCCGAAGAAGAGTAAGGTTGTGGTGGCGGAAGACGGCAACGTGGGCGAGGCAAAATTTGTGGGAGAGCCTGTGCCGGGGAATGAGGCGAAGACGCGTTGGCCTAAGCGGTACCAGGAGAAGGTAATGGTGTCTGCTTGTTTTGCACGTCTGAGAAAAGCTGTGTGTTTTGGTAGAAAGTGGAGTTTGGGATTTGCTTGCTGGGAATGCGAAATAGCTAGTAGTCTGGTTTCTGTGAAATGTGGTTGATTCGAGTAAATCAAGTTAAAAAATGTTTCTGAAAATATAAAATTATATGATGCTTTAATGTATGTTAGAGTATATGTCCTGTGATATCTGTTTGGTTGCTTAGAAATTAAATGTGCGTTTGGTATAAGGTGGATGTGGGATTTGGTTACTAGGAATGCAAAATGGTATCTTTGTTTGTGTGAGATGAGGTTGCTTCATGGAAAGCAAGTAAAAAAAACGTTTTTGAAAATTCACAAGTTTATGATACCTCAATGTATTTTAGTTTAATTACTTGCTATATATGTCCGGATTTCTGTTCGGTTGCTTTTAAAATGTGGGGTTGGATAAAAAATGGAGAAATATGTGTATGGGGAGTTTTTTGTTTGGTTGCTGAGAAATTCTGTTTGTGTTTGATATGATGTAGAGTACCTTTGGTTGCTGGGAGTGCAAAGGAGTCTCTTCGTTTTTGTGAGATGACATTACTTCAAGGAAAACAAGTTAAAAAAAGGATTTTGGAAGTTCACAAGTATATGATACTTGGTGTATTTCAATATAACCCCTTGCTTAGAGCATTCCCAACAAGCTCTCCAAACTTTAACCAAATTTTAGCTTAAAAGTCTGCTTTTGTTATTTTAACTATCTACTTTTAACAAGCTTCCAACACCAAACTCTTCAAATATTTATCTATTTTAATTTTGTATTGGTTTTAAGCAACTACTCCTAACAAATGAAGAGCGAAGAAAAGTGAAAAGTAAAGTGAAAGGAGAGAGAAATTAAAAAAAATGATAAAAAAAAAATTTGAATAGCTCATGGAATTTGTGAGCCAAATTTGGAGAGGGTTTCTCACATAACCTATTTTGAGGAAAGAGTAAAGAGGTTGCTGCATGGAGCACATTTTGGTTTTTCTCTAAAATTGGTGAAACTTTCAAAATAAAGAGTTTGATGGGATGCTCTTATATATATATATATGTGTGTGTGTGTACACACACACACGAGAAAGTCCAAGGAAGTCCAAATAGCATACTCATATGAGTCATCCCACCATCATCCTACTATGTTGATGTTGCTTTGTCAATCCCACTATATATATAGCATTACTCAAATATATCTAGAGAGAGAGAGAGAGAGATGACGTTTTCATTTCTGGGAGTTGAAAAGCATTGCAACTAAACTAAATATTTGTGTTACGCTCACTTGGATATAACATAAATTGGGTGCGCAAAATGAAAATCTAAAACTCAACATTCTAGTTGCCCCTTTATTTTCAAACAAAATTTCATTATTTGACTGTGATATTGGGTGTTAAATATATTTTGCTTAATGGTTTGTTAGTCCAAATTCATATGTTTTGGGATTCAAAAAAGAACAAAAAAATCAATCTTAAAAGATCAAAGGAGCAAAAATAGGTTTTAATTTCAATTTTTTAGCATGCTTTCTAATAAATGAAAGTCACTTCATGTAAACTGATTAGTTAAATTTGGGTCAGTTGAGTGGAAAACAAGAATGACTTCTTCCTTATTTTGGCACCTAAGAACGAAATTAAAAATTTAATGCTTCCTCACACTGATTATCTCTACAACCAAGCAAAGCAATTTTGTTGTTTGTCTTTGTTCTGTACACTCATGTCTAAATTAATTATAATGTAACTCCATGTTTTATTTCAGAAGAAGCGTGTAGCTGGGGCAAAAAGTTCGAATGAGTAAGTCTTTGATGGAATGAGTTCTTTATTTATGTGGATATTTGTATTTCATGTATAGCGTTGTTTCTATGTTTTAACCTCCTATGTTTTGTTTTAATATGCTATTGTGTCTTGATGCCTATCATGCTGTTTTTCTTTGAGTACCATTTTACTTTTATGGATGTTTGCTCCATTTGAATGGTACATTATGCTATTATTTGTAGTTGTAAGGATGATTCTGAGGAGGTTATTCAAGCTCTACACCACTACACTCAAGCAGAGGTTGATGGAGGGATCGTTTATGTTGTTGGTGACGATGCTCATGTCAAGGTGAGTTAAAGTTTCAAGTGTTGTGTTATTCATTTTATTTTCCAATTTTAGTTTGAAAAATAGTATTGGTGTTTAAAATTTGAGGTTTAAGATCATGTCAAATATAACTCCATAGTAAATTGCATCGGTTAAAGATCAGTAAATTCTTGTTTAAATTTGATCAAACTACACCAGATTAATTATATTATGTCTATTTATTGGAGAGAACAAATAAGAAGACATTGCAATTTAGAAGTTTGGAAGATGCTTTCTGTGTGCTTAATATGGTATTTTGGAGAGAACACAATGTTGAAAACTTCGAAAATTGTGAGAGGACACTGACAAACCTAAAAGTTACTATGCTCAAGTCTTTGTATGTTTGGTAGGCTGCTTACAACTATTTTTGTTTTCTAATTTTTTAAAATGTCTTGATACGAGTTTTTTTTTTTTTTTTTTCTTTAATTGGGTGTTTCTCTTATGTACTTTTTGTGTACATGAGTTGCTCTCCCTTTCGCTTTATTTTTGAGATTTTTACTACTTATTAAAAAGAGGCGGTCTATTTGTTAATTCCTATGTGTTCTTTGTGCACCTTGTGAACTTGAGTACTCTGATGCTTGTTTTAACTGTTACAACTAGCTTTTTAAAAGTTGGTTTTGTTTTTAAATATATGGTCGACATGCTTCTTAATTGCTTACCTGGGGAAAGTTTTATTTTTGAGAGGTCGAGAATCTTTTAAATTTACTAGGATAAAAGAGAGATCTGTTTACCTAATTGACACAAGACAATAGCAATGGTGGGTCCCCACTAGGCCTTGCGTAAAATTAAGATAAATTTTTTTTCTTCAGACTTATTTTTTTGAGAGTTTCTTGGTAGCTTTGTCATTAATAGAGCCTACATACAATGGTTTTGTTAAAATTAGAAATCTTTGTGAGATTCACACTTATACATGACAATTGTTATTATGGGATCTCATGTGTGTTTTTTTGTATGTTGTGTTTAGGCTGGCGAAGGAGAACCCAATTATATTTGTAAGATCGTGGAAATGTTTGAGGCTATTGATGGTGCTCTTTATTTTACAGCGCAATGGTATTATAGAGCTAGAGATACTGTAAGCATAAATTTTTACACTTAATTGTTTTGGTGCTCAATGTTTAGCTTTTTGTCTAATTTTTAATTTATTCTTTTTGTTTTACAGGTTATTAAAGATCATTATAATCTAATCGATGACAAACGTGTATTCTTTTCAAAAATACGAGATGATAATCCGTTAGATTGTTTAGTTAAAAAACTAAATATTGTTAGACTTCCTTTAAATGTAAGATTGCCAGTCCCTATATATGCTCTTTTATTGTTTAATATATGCTTTTTTATTGTTTATTGTTTTGTAGTTATTATAGACTGTGATTGTAATAAAATTTTCCTTTTCAGATTGATTTGGATTCAAAGAGAAAGTCCATTCAAGATTGCGACTATTACTGTGATATGCTCTATTTACTTCCATACTCCACGTTCGTTAGCATTCCATCAGGTTGCAGTTCTCACTACCACTGTCTAATTGTACTTTTATTTGCGAATTGGAAAGATTTAATTTAATTTCTTATAATTTTTCCCTTTTAAACTTTTAGATGATCGGCAAACCAGTAGTGAGACATCAACGATTTCTAGTGAACTTGAAGAAGTTTCCCAAGTTAAAGAGCATCACAAGACGGAGGTGACATTACTAGACCTTTACTCAGGTTGTGGTGCTATGTCAACTGGATTGTGTCTTGGAGCAAATTTGTCCGGTTTAAATCTTGTTACGGTTAGTTCTATTTTTCTTTTAAGCCGCTTAAAGATATTGACTTGGCTAGATTTTTCCATTTTTGCCAATTTTTTTTTGTTTATTTTTATTCAATTAGTAGGTTGATTGTTGTGTTTGTTTTTATAGAAATGGGCAGTTGACTTGAATGAGCATGCTTGTAAGAGTCTCAAACAAAACCATCCGGAGACGGAGGTATACTATCACAATCCATTTTCTTATATTGATTTATTCGCCTTTAATGCCTAGATGCAAATTCTTATATTGGTCCACCCATTGCAAATCAGGTTAGAAATGAATCTGCAGAAGATTTTTTGTTGCTGTTGAAGGAATGGGAAAAATTATGTGTTTATTTTTCCTGGGTGGAAGTGTTGACTTTCCACAAGAGTATTCGAATCTCTTTGCAAATGAAGATGATGATGTCAGTGATGATGATGATGATGATGATGAGGAAGAAGTTGGTGAGGTGTTTGAAGTTGATAAAGTATTGGCAATATGTTATGGTGACCCCAAAGAGACAAAAAAACGTGAATTATATCTTAAGGTATATAAATTTCAAATTAAGTTGGAAAGTGTTGTGTCCCAAATGTTTGTTTTGGTATATCATTTCTCTTTTCAGTAGGGTTGTATGATTAGCATTCTAGATGTGTTTGAGAATGCCCTGGGACTTGGTTGATAATTCTCGGTCTTCATATTGATTAATCAGGAAGAATCATTGTAGTTGATTATAAACCAGTCTCTTCTGAAGAGAATAAAATGATAATGAACTCATTCCATCAATAAACTTAAGTTAAGTTTTGTAAGCTAAATGATTATTTCATTAGAAAGAACAATTTTTGTTGAAAATAGAAGAATGTGGAATGAAATAATTTTAAAATAGCTATTTTCATGGTTCATGAAGGAATGACCATTCCTTAAATTGTCATTCCCTTATTGACAATAGTAATTGCTATATTAGGTGTTAGATCCTTATTATATACTCGAACACTAAACTATTCTATTCCACATTATTCAGTTTCTAATAAAAGCTAATTCATTTTTTCTAATAGAATAGCTATTTCGCGTATGAAGCTATTCATTTTTTACTTTCTCAATATTCTTAAATCAAATAGTATAGTTTGATTTGGGTTGGCTCACAAGGTTGTCCTTCAACTGAGGATTTTGCAGTGGTCCTCTTTGTCAAGGAATAAATGGCAGGCTTCCTTGTGAAGTAAGACAGTGGGTTAGAAAAGGTGTTACTTGCCTGTCCTTCAAGCTTCACAAGTGGTTTTGGTTAATCATTTGAGAGTAAAATTTATGATTTACAGTCTGAATCTCTTGTTCTTGTTTAGAATTGCATAAATGCAGTTATCTTAGTGTCAAAAATTAGTAGGGGCTCCAATCTCATTAATTATCGAAATGAGTTAACTATTTTAATCTTGACGGAGGAAGGTTTTGGGTCTAACTTGTTGGCAAGCTCGGTGCTGGGGTTGCCGGAGGTTGGGTTTGAGATGTTCTCGAAGGATCACCGGTTGGGTAATGTGGTTTTGGTTTCCACTGCTCGAGATAGGCTTGTCCCTGTGAGCTCTAGTCCTACTCTTTTGGCATGTTTGCTTGTGCAAGAATCAGCTACGGCCACTTTGGAAGCTTCTCTCAAGCCTGAGGGGTCTTCTCCAGCTCTGGTTTACCTCTTCTCTGGTGGTTCTTTCCACTGCTCGAGAGAGGCTATGTCTTTCTCATCCAATGACGTCAATCTCAAAGCCGTTCCAGAATTATTATAGGAAGGCTAGGGAAGGTCGAGCTGTGCAAATGGATGAGGGATTATTTTCCGATTTTGTGACGGCGATGAGTATAGATTTTGCTGGTGGGATACTTTTTCGTCTCTCGGGTGCCACTTGTGAGTCAGAGTCGGGGGTACCCTTGTACCCTATGGAGCTTAAGCTGGTGCAGTGCTCTCGGGTGCCACCCCTTGTTGACGAGGCAGCTTTTGTGAAGCTTGTTATTAAGCAAACTCCTTTGGCGAGGGGTTTCTTACAGAAGGGGTTTTCTCAACTTGAGTTTGGCAGGGCAAGTTTTGCCTAAAATGTCGTGTCGCTATTGACCCTAGTTGTTAAGGAAGATGAGGTGGTAGGGGCTCCCTCTCATTTGAGTTTTTGCATCTCTCCAACAGTTGAAAAGGGTGAGGACCTTAAGGTGAACGGCTAGTCGGTAGGTTTTGGTCCGTTTGGGGAGGTTGTTGAGTTGGATTAGGGCGATGAGGTTTGAGGTGAGGAGGATGGAGTATCCCCTTTCCCTTTGGGTGTTTATTCGCCCGATTTGCATTTGGATTGGGCGAGGGATGCTGAAGAGGATGAGGTTTGCTTTTGGCTATCTTGGATGCCAGTGTACGCGAAGAGAAGTTTCATTGGAAATCAATGATTGCGCATCGAAAAGACTAAAGGTAAGAGAGAGTTGTTGAATTTGAAAAGTTTCATTAATTATGGCGATGATTATGCAACCTCCTAGCATCGGAAAAGCAAGGCTCACTTGATGTAGTGTTAAGTGCCTCTCGTAGGTTTTGTCTTTTGGGTTTATGGATTTTTTAGGGTCTTGCGGGTTTGTTGGGACTCTTTCTTTTTATGCTTGTTTGGTTGCTCCTTTGTATACTACTTGTGTACTTAAGAACGCCTTTACGATTTTTTGTTTATTTTTTATTTTTCCTAATAAAATTTATTACTTATCAAAAAAAAATTTAGTCTTATTATGCTCTTTGGGTCTTATCTCTTGTGTGCAGGTTAGTTGGAAAGGTTATGGTTCTGATGAAGACTCTTGGGAGCCAATTCAGGGATTGGGGTATATACAAAGAACTGAATTATCTTTTTCTTTTTTTTTTTTTTTTTTAAAAAATCAAATATCCTGTGTGCTTGTATATTCAATCTGTGCATGGAGATATTTTACAGCTATGGTTTATTTAACAGTAATTGTAGGGAAACTATAAAAGATTTTGTTACTCGTGGTTATAACTCAAAGATCTTACCTTTACCCGTAAGTTTGTTTTTATCTTGGATTACTATTTTTATTAGTTATTTTAAGTTTTTAGTTATTTTAAATCTCGAAGTTTTTTTTTTTTTTTTTTTCTTTCATGAATCATGTAGGGTGATGTTGATGTGGTATGTGGTGGACCTCCTTGTCAAGGAATAAGTGGGTTTAATCGCTTTAGAAATAAAGATAATCCATTGGAAGACGAGAAAAATAAACAACTTGAGGTTTATATGAATTTAGTACAACATCTGAAGCCGAAGTTTGTTTTAATGGAAAATGTTGTCGACATTGTAAAGTTTGCCAATGGCTTTCTTGGACGATATGCACTGGGTCGTCTAATAGCGATGAACTATCAAGTTCGAATGGGGATGATGGCAGCGGGTGCATACGGGCTTCCTCAATTTCGTATGCGCGTTTTCGTATGGGGGGCTTGTCCTACTGAGGTATGTTCTTGCATAATAAAATTTCCTCGTGTTTTTATGCTAATCAGTTTACCTTTTACAGAAATTGCCTCAGTACGCATTGCCGACTCATGATGTTGTCGTGAGGGGAGTTATTCCTCTAGAGTTTGAGGTACTAGAGGGTTCTCTATGGTACAATTTTTGGTCCATTTGTTAATGTTTTGTAATAAGATTATTTATTAAATGCTGTGTAGATGAACACGGTTGCTCATGATGAAGGGCACAACCTTAATTTGGAAGAGAAGCTTCTTCTTAAGGATGCAATTTCAGACCTTCCTTCTGTATGTTTTATCATTACTTGGTAATATTTCCATATGTTTACAATTTTTGATTTCTTAATGTAATTTATTTTTTTCTACTTCATTCAGGTTGGTAACTACGAACAACATGATGAAATGCCATATGATAAAGCTCCCTTGACAGAGTTTCAAAGGTTTATTAGATTGGGCAAAGATGGTGAGTTTGTGTATTGCTTACTTTAATTTTTCTAATTTATTGAATTATATTTTAAATTGGGCCATCTTTGTTGATGAAAAATAAGGTACTTCTTATTTGATCAAATTTAGTTGTATTTTTTTGTAATTGTTTTTCATGTCGAAGTCAATAGGTTCGTTCTGTAAATTTGTTTCCTATTTGATTTTTTTTTTCTATCGGAAATTATGTTGTCAGTTTATTAATCAAGTGAGCAGTACCCCCCATGGGAAATGCTCCTTAAAGGAGTAGTTCATAGTTTTCGAGATAATTGTATTGTACAGCTAAACTGTAGTTCGTTTTCATGTTGACGCTATTCAAAGATGAAATAATGATGTATTGAAAAGATCAACTATAAAGTAGTTGAAAACCTTTCTAGATATCAATTGATCTATCTTAACTTGAGTCATGCTTTAGAGTTTTGCACCTTTCAAGGAAGCATACTTCAAAGAAAAATTTAATTCGACGATAAAAGTTGGCTAATAAAATTCACGATACATTATTTAAGACTGTATTGTTGACCACTAAAATTGGATATTGTATTTCATTGCATAGCATATTAGCATGTGTTTTAGAGCGTGCTCATGTTATAGAACATATTTTCGATCTATTTATATGTTATATCAGAAGGTTGTACTCACTTTTAGACATTTTACTATTAAGAATTGAATCCACAATGTTGTTATATAATGAGTTCTTTTCTTTAAGGTTTTATTTGGTTAACTTATCTCAAATATGTATGTATAGCTTGTGATTGATGTTAGTTTTGTCATAGACGTTCTAGTTTTAGAAAAATTCCAATGAACAATCTTGTCTTTTCTTTTTTTGATTGAATAATTTTTCAAGGCCAGCAATTTTATCAATTAATATGAAAGATGAAATTAAAAATTTACGGTCTTTTGTTGGGCTTTTATTTGCAGAATTGTTGGGTGTTTCTCAAAACCCTAAACCATCTGAACATCTCCTCTATGATCATTGTCCACTGAAATTGAACGATGACGATTATCAACGTGTTTCTAGGATCCCTAAGAGAAAGGTTTTTTCTTTTGCTATTCATTTCATACAATATCTATTATATTGCATTTTTATTAGAATCTTAATATTTTCCATTTCTACTTTATCTGACATTATATTAGGGAGCAAATTTTAGAGATTTACCTGGTGTTCGTGTTCGGCCTGACAAAAAAGTCGAATGGGATCCTGACGTAGAGAGGGTTTACTTGGAGTCAGGGAAACCTTTGGTAGTTTTTCTTTCTAATATTTCTTTTATAGAAATTATTTTGGGCCATTTTGGGTTGATGAATCTTATTCTATATTGTGTATGTCTAGGTACCTGATTATGCAATGAGTTTTGTCAATGGAAGTTCATCAAAGTAGGTATTTCTTTGGCAAAACAATGTTAAAAGAAATTACTGTAATTACTAGTTGCTCTTTGT
Organism: Alnus rubra; assembly: GCA_028654335.1. NCBI lineage: Eukaryota > Viridiplantae > Streptophyta > Magnoliopsida > Fagales > Betulaceae > Alnus > Alnus rubra. The sequence goes on along the minus strand of JAJPGS010001384.1, from coordinate 44,597 downwards.
TAATTACTTCAGTTCACCAATTGATATGCTTCTCATATGTTGTGTCTTTCCAAATTCTTTTAGACCTTTTGGGCGTTTATGGTGGGACGAGACTGTACCCACAGTTGTTACTAGAGCAGAGCCCCATAACCAGGTTGCCTAATTGTTTACTCTGTTAAATCATAAATGGATATGCAAGTAGATAAGTAGTTCTTAATGGCTAACACTATTATGCATCTCTTTTCAGGTAATTTTACACCCAGAACAAGATAGGGTGCTAACGATACGTGAAAATGCCAGGCTTCAGGGCTTTCCTGATTATTACAAGCTTTGTGGGCCTGTTAAAGAGAGGTACCTATTTTAATAAATTTTTTTTTTTGATAAGTAAGATTAATATTATTAATAATGCAAAGCGCAATCAAGTACACATGGAGTATACAAGAAATGCATCTAGAAAGAAGAAGAAAACAAAACAAGGAAATCAACCTATTTTAATAATTACATCCTCCAGTTCATGGTTGGAGAAAATAAAAGGAAAATGTGTTTCTATTAACGAATCTGATGAGTTTGTAGAATCAAAATTAATCTTTGTATTTCTTTCCCGATGCCGCTTAGAAGCGGATGCTAACAGAAGAGTATAATTTGATGAGGGAACTTGTCTTGAATATGCAAACTATCAGAGTTACTAGGGGAGTAACACCTCAAACATTATATTATACATTTCGTAGACATATTTTTGCTATTTAGAACTATGAGAAGAAGGTTTTGGTCTAAATTAGTTAAGTAAAGCACACCTATCTATAATATTTTGATCATTGTCATATTAGCTTTCTGCGTGTATAAATGTTTGTGATGTCAGTTGACATCTCATTAACTGCAGTTATTTTTTATTTTTAGGAAAAGTACATGTATCTCCTCAAATTACCAACCTATTCTCGATGTAGTTGAATATTTTCCCATTGTAAAAACATGTTTTGATGGACGTATAAGGTATAATAATGTCTTGTCACTTGTAAACACTACTGGTGTTGGTTTTTTTCTCCAGATATATTCAAGTTGGGAATGCTGTTGCTATACCAGTTGCTCGAGCGTTGGGCTATGGATTAGGCCTAGCATGTCAAGCCTCCATTACTCTTGAAGAACCTTTATTTAGGTTGCCTCCAAAATTCCCAAATATTTTGGAACGGTATTCTTCTGCGGCATCTGAAGATGATGCTTGATTTTTATTTTTTTTATTTTAAGGCATCCATTGTATTTGAGCATTATTTAGGTGATTGTAATTTATATTTTTGTCACTCTGATATCTAACATTGTTGTATAAACTTAATGCAAGCACAATCGCGTATTCAATGCAAGTACTTGATAGTTGATAGTGTTATGCAGTGTTGCTGCTAGAGGTATTTCATTTTTCACTATAAATCCCTAAAAAATTGACGATTGGGAAGAAAAAAAAAGTTGATTAAATGCTGAATGAATAGCCAAAATGGGCTTCAACCCTATGTAGTATGTGCTAAGAGGAATGCATAATGAATGTCTTTCTAGATTAGCAGATGTACGTTCTGTCTCAGACTGTTTCCTCCTCAACTAATCCAAAATCAAGCACAAGATTTTCATCCATTTATTTCCAGGCTCGTCAGCCAATGAAAAGAAACATAGGAAGACCATGTTTTTGGCTGTCCGTTTGTTTTCAGAGCAAGCTTTGCCCACAAAGATATATGGGATTTGTGATCTGTCAAACCCAAACCTACACAACTTGCAAATTAGATACCAGCTTAACACGAAATGAGCGGATTAGAATTGTAAAATTTAATCTATTCAATTAAACGAATCGGATTAGAGTTCATTTATATAGTTTTATACTTGTGACTCGACACGACACAGACTTGACACAACATATATGATTGACAAATTTTGCCAAGACTTGCAAACTTAACACGAACTTAATATGAAATTAGTAGGTTAGATTCGAGGAGTTTAACTCGTTTTATTCAAAAACCCATTTTCATATTTTCCTTTTACGTCAAAAACAAATTGATCAAACAACAAAAGAATTCCAACACAATGAAACAGAAATTGTAACAACGTGATTTCATCGAAACTTGGGATTTTCTGTTCTACATCAACTTAAAAAAGACAAAATAAAAAAGATGCAAACCTTAAGAAAATATAATAGCATTTGAACTCATTTTAGACTGGGATTTGGTCTGCCGGTAACTGGGAAAGGAGGCAAACGGAGAACAGCTTCCTCCGTCTCTATCGGGTCCGATCTGAGTATCTACCAAGAAAAAAAAATCACACAAAAATCAATCGAAATTACCACCTTTATATGGAAAAATGTAAACTAAATTAACAAAATGAATTGCACCACAAACTCAAACACTAATGTTTTCCATCCTCAAATCGATCAAAAACCCACAAAACGGAAACACCGTATGAAATAAAAGCTACAGGCCTCAAATGTATGAACTTCAAGAGAGATAGAGAGAGAGAGAAAAAGTACTGGGTCTTGGAGGACAGGCTTGGTGTCGTCTTGAGCAGGTCTGAAATGGGGTTTTGGTTTGTGGGGATTTTCTGAACTGCTTTGGGCGCCGGTTTTGTTCTTGTTGGCGGTGGCGGATTTGATTGAATCTCTGAAACTTTCATTGTTGCTCTCTCTCTCTCTCTCTCTCCACAATACCAAAAGGTCTTCGTTTAGAGCGACAAATTGCGACTAAGAAATCAGGCAGCTATGGGCCATGGGCCTGATCGGTCAAAATTAGGCCGACGAGTCTGATACAAAATAGGTTTTTTTTTATTTTTTTTTTTTTTTTTTTTTCAATTTTTATTTAATTTTAACATGAGATACAAAATTAGTTGATTAGGGTCGATGGATCAAATATGTTTAATTAAATAGATTGGTTTATAGTTGCACACATAATTTTTGCACTCATGCATGCATTGACAGTGACACAATTCGAACTCAATACGCGACATTTAGAACTGAAAATATTTTATACGACTCACAAACTTGACATAAGCTAAATACGAAATTAGTGGGTTAAAGTTGAAGGGTTGACTGTTTAATTAAATAGGTTAAATTAAAATTATTTATATAATCTTATAGTCATTCCTCAACAAAATCGGAGCTTGACACTCAAATATTAATTACCACCCCTAATCCAAATTAACTTTAGAGTTTAAGAAATCGTACACTTATATCTCTTATAATATAACTAATCACAAATCATTGGACCGTGGCAGGCATTAGGATTAGGGTTTCTCAATTATTATTTTTTCTTTTTCTTTTTAGCATTTAGGGTCGGCTTCTTATTTATTTCTGTCTTCAAATATATTTAGTTTTTCATATCAAGAATTTTTAAAAATAAATTTAATCATTTAATTCTTATTTTACCATTAGCTTTCACACGTGTGATCCCAAATATTTTCAAACATATTCAATTAAAGCGTAAAGTAAATTACGGAGACCGTTTAAAAGATTTTTGTTATGATATAATGTCAAATTACCAATTGTTCAAAAAACTTATAAAAATAAAAATAAAATAAAAATTGAATCCTTTAATTAATATTAATTCCGGGTTATTTTCAGTCACCCTTCCCATATATAATTGATAATATTATTGGACCAATCTGGTCTCTAGATCTTAGGAGTGGCCCAAGGGAAACAATATTTAGCCAGTTACTCTAATTCTCCTAAAACTGATGTTGGTTTTGAGGCTTATTTGACTATCATGATTTCCCGCCAAATTCAAAGCCTCATCCAACGGTCAAAAACTACTACCCATCTTCTCCAACTCCAATCTCTAGTCTTCAAGACCGCTCTCGATCACGACACTGAGATTGTCTCTCGGTTCGTCCTCTCCGCGTGCTCGATTTCGGTCGATTTTGCAAGATTAGTTTTTGATAGCGTGCCCATTACTCCACCCCTTTTTGCTTGGAATACAATCATTAGAACGTTCACCAAAAGCTCAGCTTCAATTGAATCAGTGAGGCTGTTCTCTCAGCTCCAAAGGGTTGAGCTTAAACCTGACAATTTCACGTACCCTTTTGTTTTGAAAGCCTGCGGTCAGTGTTCGATGTATGGAGAAGGTGGGGCAGTGCATTCGATGATCATTAAGGAGGGTTTTGATTCGGATCGGTATATAGGGAATACCCTTTTGAGGATGTATGCGGCTTGCGGTGCAATCAGGCTTGCAAGACGCGTGTTCGACGAAATGCCTGTGAGGGATGTGGTTTCTTGGAGCTCCATGATTGCGGGATATGTTGCTTGGTATGTCCTTTCATGCTTCAATCTATATGCCCCTATTCAATTTCCGTATGTTGCTAAACCTTTTTTCAACTGATTGATTGGTTTGTTTTGAATGAAAGCATTGTTAAGCTTTCCAATGGCTTGCCATCAGTAGCACTTGCTGAGCATAGGCTTGCTATTTAATGTATTTGGTTTTTCCCAGTAAAAATCGATAAGTAATGTCATTGGTTACCTCCCCAAATTATAAAGTATTGCTGTAGTTGTTTGCAAGAAGAACCAAAAGACCCTGGCTACTAAACCTCCTCCTTTGAGCTTACAAGCCTGATAATGATCACGTAGGCTTCTTTAGTTCTTGACTTGTTCGCTAATTTTACGCCCATTCTTCAAAATGCTAATGAATTTCTAGAACTATTGTGCTGACTCTGCTGGGTCCTGAACTAGTTCATGTTCCTTTTGTTAATAAATTGTACCAACTTTTCTTCTTTGAAGATGCATTTAATATTCCCAACATATGCAAGTGCTAGTACAGTAGAAAATGTGATAGGTAAAAATTTCCCCCGACATATCCACATACTTTCTCGATTGATTCTTGATATATATCCAACTTGTTGTCATGACAAAAAGTGCTTGAACATATTCCTTAGAACTATGAACTTGCGATTCAAATTCCTTTGACATTTAGAAAGAGCCCTAAAATAACTCCACATGTAAGAATTTAATGATAACTGAGTAGAAAATGGATAAACCAGCCAAACTTTGTAGCTTGGCTACTCCTATAAGTCACTTGGGCCCTGAACTTGGAGAGTAAGTTCCTAGAACGGATGTTTTTTCCAGTTTGAGGGTTGTAATGCTGTTCAATGTCTGCAATGTTCTTCATGTGTTCTATTTCCACAAATTTCCTGCCTGAAAAACTCTTCCTCTCATTTCCTAAGCATTCTACAATCATCTAGAAAACGAGAAATTAACTAGTACTATTTGATAATTTACTTTACTCATGAAAAAAAAGAACAGAAAAAGGAAACCTGTATTACAAAAGGCTTCTACTTTTTCAACATATCCGTACTAGATTAATAAATAAATAAATAAATAAAGGATTTAATACTACTGCATTTCCTTTTTTTCTTTCCCCCTTTTCTTTTAGTGGGGAGGGGTCACTAATAGTTGGTGAAACCCAACTTTCTTAGAATGAGATTAGTATGTGATTTGCTAAAAGAGATTAATTTGTTAGACTTTTATGATATATGATGCATTTCTCTGTATGCATTACTTATTATCTATTCAAATTTCCCTTTGAGCTTTTGTTCTCCCCCACCTTATGCTCTACTTTTTAATTAGATTTATAAAAGTTGCAATAAGCATGCCTAAGCTTCATGGGATTGCAGAAAGCTTCATCTCCAAATCTTGATTTGGAAGAAAGTCATCTGTGGTTGTTATGAGGTTTCAAGCATTGTTAGGTTAAGGAAAATCAATTAAATTAGTCAGACTGACTTTTATTATGTTTTTGTCTCAAGTGCAGTCATTTCCTTTATTATGTAATTCTCCGGTTAATATTAATTTACAGAACAGAGTCCTTATTTATTTGCCTTGACCTCTGCTCTCTTATGTTTCTGTTATTTTTCATATGTTTACAGCAACCACCAGTCAGATGCTTTTAAGGCATTCAGACACATGAAACTGGCAAATGAAAAACCAAACTCTGTTACTTTGGTCAGCTTGCTTTCTGCTTGTACTCGTCTGCTTGATATCAGAGCAGGGGAGTCCATTCATTCCTACATTATCATAAACCACATGGGATTGGATGTTGCTTTAGGGACTGCTCTCCTTGAAATGTATTCTAAGTGTGGGCATATTAAGAAAGCTTTCCAAGTTTTCAATTCAATGGTTGAGAAGAGTTTGCAGTCTTGGACTATCATGATATCTGGTCTTGCAGATCATGGCCGTGGGGAAGATGCTATCTCATTGTTTACCAAGATGGAACAAACTGGGTTGAAACCAGACAGCATGGCATTTGCTGGGATCTTGTCAGCTTGTAGCCACTTGGGTCTTGTTGATGAGGGTGAAAAGTATTTTTATCAGATGGTAAGAGTTTATGATATCAAGCCAACGATGGAGCATTATGGATGCATGGTGGATTTGTTTGGAAGAGCTGGATTGATTGACAAAGCTTATGAGATTATCAAGAACATGCCAATGGAGCCTAACTCTGTCATAATCAGGTGCTTCCTGGGTGCATGTAGAACCCATGGCCAGAGCTTTTGTTTTGATGATAAACTGAGGAAACTCTTGCTTAAATTAGAGCCGGAACTTGGAGCAAACTATGTGCTTGCAGCTAATGTATCTTCTTTATCTGGTTGCTGGAATGATGCAGCTGACCTGAGAGTAGCCATGAAACAGAAGCGATTGACGAAGGTTCCTGGGTGCAGTTGGGTAGAAGTAAATGATGGTTCTGCAGAAGTAATTACGGAAGTGGCTGTATATTGACTTTTGATCTCGGGCCAATTAAGAGTCATATTCCTATGCAACTTTTTAGATTCTGCTGAGAAAGCAAGGGTGAAGAAGACAAATTTGTAAGTTAAAGGGGCAAAGTATTAATTGTAAGCACAGATGAAATCATTGGTCAAATGTGTATTTAAATTTCTAAATAAGATCCGTGCACGAGTGGGAGATGGAGACGGTTACTTCTTTCTTCAATCTCTCTGGTTGAGTCGATGTGATGATGATAGGAGCTGTTGGTTCCCTTCCAAAAGGCGGACATTCACGGTCAGATCTTTTTATCATGTGATTAGCCCCCCGCTAGCCTTTCTTTCGCTTGGAAGAGCATTTGAAGGAATAAGGCATATTTGAGAGTAGCTTTCTTTGTTTGGACAGCAGTGTTAGGGAGGACCTTGACCTTGGATAATCTAAGAAAGAGGCCATCATAGTGATAGACTGGTGTTGCATGTGCAAGAAGAGCAGGAAATCCATTGATCATCTTCTGCTCCATTACGAAGTAGCTAGAGACTTGTGGGTGTCTGTTTTCCGTCTTTTCGAGATAGAGTGGGTAATGTCCAATCGGGCGGTGAAGTTATTGGCTAGTTGGAGCGAATGTAATTCTTGTAATTTTGAAAATTGTGAGAGAACGATGGTAGGGTTAAAAGATATATTGTTCAAAACTCTTTAGGGGTGGATGGTTGCTATCAATAGTTCTTGTTTTTATAATTTTCTAGAATTTCTGAATTTGTATTCTTCTCCTTAAGTGGTGTCTCTCTTGTATACTTTTTGCGTACTTGGATTACGCCCCTTTGCGCTTTCTAATAAGATTGGTTTACATTAAAAAAAAATCTCAATAGTCATCAACCCAGCAAGTAGTAACCAGGAATTGGTACTAATTTGTACAGTACAGCAGAACTTCCATATGCCATTTTTTTTTTTGCTTTACATAGGGTTAAGGTTTTTGTTTTGGATATCTAAAATTGTTGTAGTATTGGAGATTGGCAGGGTTAACTTGTTAAGCACAGGTTGGTCATCATGATGTGTACAAATTCAGTTAAAATTCTGGAGCACAAAGTTGCGTTCTGTTTGTTTTCTGCTTTGAGCAAGTGATTCTTTACATGGCATCAATAGAAGTGGTGCTTATTGGCAAGGGTTGCACGTCGCAATACATCTTGTGAGTTGTTATTGTCCGGAGCTGGGTTTGTTTGACAAAACTTTTTAGATAGTACTTTTTGCTTTTTGGTTTTAATGTGACATAAATGTGAAAATAGTTTTGAGTAATTTGTGTTTTGAATTGTTTGTTAATGCTTTTGCTTTTTTGTTAAAAAGTAAAAAGCTACCCTAAAAAGTGTTGCCAAACGTGCCATTGTTTTTTAAGCTTGTAGGGGATCTTATTACATGCTCACTCGAAAATTGTCAAAACAACTAGAAGCTTTCTAGGAGTAACATTTTCCTATTTGTCTTTGTGCATATTATAGAGTTGCCTTTTATTATTTGGCATAGTAACCCATATTGGATTCCTCTGAAATTCCAGCATGGCCCTTACATGTCACTAAATTAGTGATTGGTAACTGCTGATCCATAGAGATGCTAATATGAGTCTACAAAATTCCATGCACATGCCTCCACTTGAATGAGTTAAATCTATGCTTAGAGGCTTGGTAAATTATTCCCCTTGTTACACAGTGGGACATAAGTTTCAAAATACTGAGTCAATAATTCATTCTAGTGAAATTATAGTGCATTGAGTCCACCAGAATAAATACAATAGGACATCTAGCCTCTATCATTTTCTTTTGGCCATCTCTCCTATATATCTCTTTTTTATTGTTCCTTACCCTTTCACTCACTAAACACTTGTCCTCATGGCTGCAGTTCCAGGATCAAGAATGTCAAGTTTCAGCCTCGCAGAGCAGTGGCTCCTAATGGCAGCTATAATATTCATATGTGGATTTCTGGGTTATGTAATTTATGATGCAATAATGGCTACAGCGTCCGAGCTATTGGGACGTTTGCTGGTAATTTCTCCTCTGCTGCTGATCATTGCTGTTCACTGGCTCTCCACAGGCAGCCATCTTAGCCTCCCAATGCCAGGGTCCGAGCCAGGTTCCATCCACCGAGCCGGCGGTTCGCCTTGGGGAGTGGCCTTTGTACTTGTTCTGCTTTTCCTTCTCATATCCTACCAACCTTCCTTGCATGGCCTTATCTTCTAAAGCTAATGTATGTCCCTTCACAAATGTGTATGCTTTGGTTGTATAATGTAGTCTTCTCCAACTTTCCCTTTCATTATCTTGGAAAAAAGAAGCGTGGAGAAGAATTAGCTGCTGTTACTTAAGCTAGAAAATTGTGATTTTGGGTATGGTTTCTTTATGTCTGTTCAACTCTCTTCTTGTAACGAATCATCTCATCATCTATGCTTTTAGAAAGGGTTCCCAGCAGATTTTGGTGTCATCTCGCATCTTCTTCACTGGCTCTTCTTCTTCTGTGGAGATATCCATGAATAAACAATCTGTTTGTGCTCTGTAAACATAGGATCTGTGGGCATTTCATGAACGAACTTCTGAATTGATTTTCTCGAGCTACAAACACAGGCTTAGCTATGACTTGTGCCCCTGGGAATGCACGTGCTTCCACTTTAACAGGAAAGAAGATGGGCTTTTCAACTTTTTCAATTTGCAATAAGAGTTTTCGAGTTTTTTTATTAAATATAACAACATTTTTTTCTTAATCCCTCAATCTTTTTGTGGTGATTAGTATAAGCAACAGAAAATCCATTCACTCGTACTACTAGTAACCCAAACTTTTGATTAGAAGGGATTTGGTTTGAATTTAATTTCAATTAGACCAATATGACCGGATACAAGAATTACGTGTTCTAATCTCAACGGTCTCAATGGGTTCTAATTTCAACGGGTTCAGTTCCAACTAGAAAGCCAAACCTCATAGGAAGCCAAACCTAATATCTCAAAAGTTGAGCTAGGGTTATGTTACATAGGACCACTCTCTTTATAAATAGAACTTAGATCCGAATCTTGATAGTAGGTTAAGTACATTACCAAACAATTCAAAATATAAATATTTTTCAATCAATTTCCATGACACATAAAAAAGGTGTCTATATCTATACGGTTAGCAATGTCAAGATCCCAATGCTTTGTTTGTTAAACCATTATATTTCTCACATTTGTTTTTTTGTTTTCAAAACAAAAACGTTAACAAACAACCTAAAATACAAAACACTCAAAATTGTTTTTATTTTAATGTCACGTCACAACACTTTTTAAAACAAAAAATAAAAAGCGGAGCCAAATTTTCAAAGCTGAAGTGTTGTTAGCAAAGAAACTTCAGACGTGCGAAACATCTCAATGCGTTTTAAGAACATCCCCTTTTGATTTAAAAAGTTTATGTACAAGCCCTCGTTCCTTAACCGTTTTAAAAACGCTTTTCTATTTTCAAAACAAAAAACACAATTTTCTTGTAACATATAACAAATAATTCAAAACACAAAACACTTTTCAAATCTATACCCTACCAAAAAGTAATTCTCACTTTTATATCACATCAAAACCAAATAATACTTTTCAAAACCAGTATCAATCATACATAGTTACTATAATTAAGGTTTTTCTCTCATTTTTTTTTCCTTGTCCTGATTCTAGACAGTGAATATATAATCAAATAAAACCGGAGAGAGAGAGAGAGAGAGAGAGAGAGAGAGAGAGAGGAGAAGGTTGAAGGCAACACACTGTTGAGAAAACAGAGTGCACGTGAAGCTGTGAATGTTTTCGAAATCTTGGTTGATCAAAATGGCAGGGCATAAGCCTCCAAACAGGAATCTGGTGTCAGTTAATCTTGTGGTATCCCTTAACATGCAATGTCAGGTTAAAGGGTTTGTTTGTAGTGATAACAGTTTATGATGTACGTATATACATATATAATACTTCAGAGGAGCAATTGATATATTGGCGGCCCCATGGAATCTGAAGCTCGATCTGCTCTCATCTTTTTTTCTACTCTCTTAATCAGACAAAGAGGACTACAGGCCTTGTGGACCTCCCTACATCACGAGGGAAAGAAGACTTACCTGCCATTTGACAATTTATTTAAAAAATATACTCTTATTTTTACTGCTCTTACTTTGTTTGTTTGTTTATTGATTTATTATTTATTTTGTTTTCCATGCCAGAGTCACCATCCACCGATCCACGTCCCTTCGTTTCTTCCTAGCCTAGTAAAGCCATTTCTTTTTCTTCTCCCCCTTAATTCCCCGTTTGTCTTATTCTTTTACTTATCTCGATGCCCAACACCTTCAAAAGTCAGTCTCATATCCGACAGTTGGATTGTGTAAAAGTATTGGATAGTGCTAAGTTTTATATATATTAGATAAACTATTTACGCTTTTCTTGAGTCGAGTTGTGACGGGTGGTATCATGAGAGCAACCTAAATAGTGCAAGATGACGTAGATGTCCCGGCATTATAGTTCATTTTAGAGTAATATATATATATATATAGCATATATATCAGTAACGCTTTTACTTGACTACAGATTAATCTTCCTAGCAGTTTTTCTTTATCTTTTTCTTCTTGCACCTAAAAATGGTCCTGCTTCCTTAAAACGCTAGTATACCTATCTACAATGCCCTATATAGTAGATCATTAGAATTTCAGAAGCTATTATATATAGAGGGTTTTATCAACATAAAATGAGACAAGAGAACATAGGAACTAGCATAAACGTACTTGGTTTTGAGCCTCAAACTTGCTTGTGAATTAGGTCGAGACTAGCTTGCTGATGCAAATGATCAGCCAGAGCTCCAGTGCTCCACGAGTGCTGGACCTCTTCGATGTCTAAATTAATATTTTTTTAGAGAGAAGGATACACGAAAATTGTGGAAATTGCAAGCTAAAAGTGTGCTTTTTAAACAAATTAAGTTGTGCATAGTTGTCTAGTTTAGAATTACGTTTTTTAAAAAATGGTGGTTTGAAAATGTAGAAAAATCTATTTATTTATTTGTTAAATTGTAGGCAATGATTTTAAAAGCTAAACCACAATTTTACTAAACACACTTAATTAATTGCATTTTTTTAAAACGAACTGTCGTTTAATAGTGTCAAACTATAGTAAGTCTTGCGCGGTAGATATAATATTTAAATGAAAGTCTTTTTGAATTCTCCAACCATTCATATAGCTATGGAGTAATTCTACATGTACATTAAGTGTCCATAAAAAAAAGATGTGGCTTTTAAAATCACAATTTGATCAAAATCATCATTTGATAAATCACATGCCCAATGATGATTTTAAAACCACATTATTTTTTGATAGACACTTAATGTACATGTAGAATTACTTCATAACTTGACCTACTGTTATGAGTAATGTAATTTTAGTATTTTTGATGAATTAAGATGGATTAATTATTCAGACCATTAGTTATTCGAAGCAATTGAGTTAAATTTTTTCTTCTTCCTCCTCGGTAAATTTATTATAAGGAGTGTTAGATATTTTTCTTTTTCGAAAATCTTGCTATATGATACTATATTAAATTGATATATATATATATATAAATTAAAATAGACTTCAAAATCCCAAATTACTTCACAAGAAATTAACATACTTAAAGTCTTAAAGATATACATATGAAGGACTGGATCAACAATAATAATAATAATAAAAACATTGTAGCTATTAATTACTACATCAAATCCGGGGGTCTTACATTAATATATAGGTTTACATGCATGCATCTTCCCAAACACCGTAGCGATCGAGCTAGCTAGATTAATTAGCCTAAATATATAAAAGCAAGAGTCTTGTATATATATATGGCATAAATAAAGCCAATTAAGCCCACTTTTACAATAAATATGGCACAAAACCACTAAACTAATTAATTACTAGATTATGATCGATCATCTACTCAGTAAGGGAAACCATCGTTCATGAAAAGAAGATTGGTAGGAGATCATGAACAAGAGGAACACAAGCAAGGCTGCCACGCCCCAAGGAGATCCTCCGGCCCGATGAAACGAATCCTTCTCTGGCAACGGTATCAGAAATGGAACACCGCCCGATAGGCAGTGGACCAGTATCAGTAGAAGCAAGGGGACAATCATGCAGAAGAGCTTAATCTGAGTGATCAAATCCTCGAACATGGACTCGTAGTTTATGTACCATGTGAATCCCATGATGAACAAGAGTATGAGAACGAAGAAGCAGAGGTGGATAGGGAAAGAGAGGTAGTCTAAGTAAGAATAATATCGGTCGTTGTAGTACCTTGCCATGTTTACGGTCGAAAAATATTAGGGTTTCAATATATGGGTGTTCTTTTGTACAGGAGTAGGGAGGAACTGTTCGAAAATGTTGTCTACAATATATGAACTGGTTTTGGTTTGTTTTGATAAGATAGTTTTCGATCTTGTCAAAACCTTTGCTTATATAGGGCGTTAGATCAAGAATCAAGCGTGTCTACCACGCCTCTTAATGCATGTTATGATCATCTCTTAGTTTGCTATATTTAGAATTAATAAGGATCTCTTGTAATTAGCTGTCCGAATTACGTTTCTAAAAACTGTGCTGAACTCACGAAGTCTGGATGTGGAGCTTGAACCAAATTCGAAAGAGGAATGCTAGATCGAGCTCCTTTTAGTGTCCTTCTGGAATCCTTCTATGCTGACATGACATTCTGTATTTTTTAATAAAAACAAGAGAGATAAATCAAGTTGTAATTTTTATTTATTAAAAACATGGTGTCATGTCAGCATAAAAGGACACTAGAAGGAGTTCTAACATTTCTCAATTCGAAAAGCTAGCTATTGTAGTAAGAGATCTCGATCCGCAATATGTATGGTAATTTTTTGTAATTTGGACAACCAATTGGAGAGAAGATATCCTTGATCATGCATCCGCAATACTTCTGCAAATTTTAAATTGATTAATGCTGTTTTTCACATCCATTATATTATACTCATCATTTTATACCAGCTGATGCAGTGACGGAACTATGTAGAGACCCCAGCCCCTTGGATTTCAAAATTTCTTTTAAATTTTTATATTAAGTTTAATTTATATGTACTTTAAGCTTAAAAACTAGGTTTGATATCTTATTCATTCTTTGATCCTTTCGGTGGAGAAATCTTGATTTCGTCCATAATAAGATGTGGCGTGTTTTAAGTATTTTTTTTTTTAAAAAAATAAAAATAAAAATGTAAATGACATGAAGGCCCTTAAAATACGACAGGTGAACTAATTTTTAAAATTCGTAAAGTAAATAAGTGTGAGTAACGTTAATATTTCAAATTTGTATGAAAGAAAGCAATAGATTATACGATATTTTTGTGCAGCTTTAGGGATTCCCTTTTTGTGGCGGATCCATGGGGGGATATTGGAGGACGGTGCGAATAAAAAATAGTTGAGATTCGTTGTATACCAATGGAAAAGCGCCACGTACGACCGACCTTTGGACAGGAACGTGGGAAGAAGAGAAGAATAAGGAAGAAAGAAAAAGGCTAGGGTTTAGTGAAGGCAATCCAATAGGGGGGGGGGGGGGGGGGGGGGGAAGTAATCTCGAAAATGGTGGTCCGTGTCAACTTTAGGTGCTTTATTCATATATTAATTTGGCAAAAGCTGCCTATTGAAAGGGATATGCATATCCAACTTCCCTCTTTGCATGACTTTAAATTGGCTACTCAATTAAAGTCATATTCTCCCCTTTTTTTCTTTTTCTTTTTTTCTTTTTTTTTTTAATTTTTTTTATATAACTTTATTTAAGGATATCCAACTTTCACTCTTTGAAATAAGATACATAAACTTCAAAACGTCTCGATTAGAGTATTCGTTTTTCGGAAAGTACTCTTATTAATTAGGGATTTTTTGTTTAATCCTATCAAAAATTTCAAAATACTCTTGTGTTTATTTTTTATAAAAAAATTTATACAATTTTTTAAGATTCAGGCACGAGTCATTTTGCAAATTTCGTTAAATTCTAACAAACACCTAAATCATAGCACGCCCTCTAAGCATATTGAAGGTAGATAAACTCACCCGGTACTTCCAAATGGCAAAAAAATAGAATAAAAAAAATTGAGAGCGTGGACGAACCACCCCCAATGGCCATGGGAGTGGTTTAGCCACCCTTCTAGCCGGCCTTATTCATGTTGATATGACACATGAATTCTGTAAACTTTTGTACGTAACGGCATAGACTAATTTATTCTTTTTTCGCTTACCACAATTAAGGAGCTAGTGATTGATCACTACTATTTAAAACTCAACGAGTTATTTATCAAATCCCCAAACCATGCACCGACACAAAAATGCATGTTTCCAAAATTTAAAATTCACTTCAAATTATAAAGACCATATATAATGATGAAATCCTTCAATATATATATAATGATGAAAATATTTGAGCTACGTACGTGGTTAATTTGATGAAGGCATGAGAAGCATCTATATATATGATTACATATTCCTGCCTTTTTTGACCACGTACAGCTCATATTATATGAGGTGAATGATGTTATGATCATGACTTTGTTCATATTCTTCCCTTTTTTGTTCATATTCTTCCCTTGTGGCGTAATCGATCGATCCACACACTAGTTGACAAATTCTTTATTCCAAAAGATCGACACAATTAAGTGGCCGGCGATCGATCCAATCAAAACCCACTACACGTAAATGCTACGTACTGCCATTGATGGAATGGTAGCTAGCTCCGATCCATAAATGGAAATGAAATTGGTGCAGTGGAGGTGACAGGTGTTGGTTGAGGAAATTCAATCAAAAAACAAAATGATATCATGAATTAATTCTCATATAAATGAATCAAATGATGATCACCTTCAGACTATTAATTTCACGAATGGGTTTAGTGAGGGGAAAAGTAGGAAAATGGTGTTTGTGTTGGCTTGCACAATGCTATGGGTACAAAGGACCATTGTACTTTAAGTTGGAATTGTAAACATTTAATTACATATATAATTAAATTTACAATTTTTTATTAGTTTAAGTTTTTAGTATAAAAGTTGTGATTTAATATAGTGACGTTCCACATCATCTGAGTATGAAAATAAAATGGAGATGTGCTTATATGTATATTCGCATATCTCTTGACACAACCCGTTTTAAAGTCGTGATATGATGGTCATAAACTTATCAGAATTTCGCAGTTAAATGTACTTCTATGAGAGTAGTATCAGGATGGGTAACCTCCTGAGAAGTTTGATTTAGGAGAGTCAAAAGTAGACAATATATGTATATTCGCATATTTCTTGACACAACTCGTTTTAAAGTCGTGACTGTCATAAACCTATTAGAATTCCGCAATTAAGTGTGCTTCTGCGAGAGTAGTATCATGATGAATAACCTTCTAAAAATTTGATTTAAGGGAGCCAAAAGCAGACAATATTGTGTCGTTGGGATGAGTCATCACAATTTACTAACATAATATTAGATTATGATCGGTTCGAATTTTGACTATACAATTTACCTCGTTTCAGTTAAATATTTAATGTGTGTTGGGCTCACCGTCATTTTTTCTTCATCCTCTTTTCTTACATAAAGAAAAAGATTATTAGAAAATTCAGAACTTGACTAATATTAATTCTCTATCGGCGCTACAACTAACTAATGAAAGGTAATGCAAAAATACTCCTTTAATTAGTGTTCACCCTTTATCTGGCCTTCTCTCTCTCTCTCTCTCTCTCTCTATATATATATATATATGCAATGCAAAAGGGAGGGATCATAACAACTTGGTTTGTTTGTGTTAAATTTAGGCACATGAACAAATTCATGGCCATTTATTAGAATTGATAATTTTTTACACGATTTACAAATCTTACACAAACTCAATACGAAAATAATAAGTTAAGGTTAATGAATCTGACCTTTTTAATCAAATAGGTCAGACTAAAGTTGAATTATATAATCTTATACTCATAACTCGATACGATATGAATCTGACACCCCTACATCTATAAACATACCTCATAAGAAAAAATAAAAAATATGCATTATAATAATTAAGTAGCGATCATAATGATGAGCAACGGGCCATATTTTACATGCTCAATTTGCTTAACAGAATCTGTAGAGGATATGCTAATTGAATTCCAGTAAATTAATTGAGGATAATGATCGAAGACCATAATCACAATGGTACTAATTAGCCTAATTGGTCCCCTTGAAGGGATATATATATGATCCATTAATGATTGAGCTCATGAGATGACCTTTCTGATCTGTTTAGGTTTACTTAAATCTTCCCATTTGGTGTCTGTTCATTGGCATGCATGATGCATGTAACTGCAATGATTTGGATGACCCACTTCAGATATGCTTTCCTCAAGATGGTATACGAGTGGCAATTAATATTCCTATATATAAAATAATAAAAACAATAATAAATTAAGCTCCTTTGAGAAAGTATGACCCTAGCTTGGGACCCTTTCATGGCGTTATCAACAAGGCCCGACAGTCACTTCACTTGAGTAGATGTTATCATGATAGGGCCACAAATGATGCAGCTAAAGACACGACCAAAGTGGTCTGTTGCTATCCAGCTAGCGGCATCACGAGGACATTTTTCTTTGGAGCATGAGAATGACAAGAGGAACGAGAATACCGCGCAATAAGGTTGTTTTGTTTTATTTTGTTTATTTTGTTTATTTTTTTTTTTAATTTTTCGAGTTTTAATTATTTGGACCGATTGAGCAGGTGGGATTTGGATTGTCCAAATACCTTTCTAAGCAAGTGAGATTTTGGCATTCTTACATGGGTTGTCTTATTATAGCAGCTCGAGATTTGATCTTCTCAAACATTTGTCTAAGCATGTGAGGTTTATACTGACTCTTACATGCGTTAGCTGTCTTTTTGCATAGCTCGAGCAGATAGGGTTTAATCTGCTTAAATGCCTGTTTGAATATATGAAGTTTAGACAGACTCTTACATAGGCTGCCTTATTATACAGAATCTAAATTTGAACGTGACAATATGTTAAATTTGATGTCATCAACCGATAAAAGTCACAAAAATAATGTCAATATCGAATGCATCTACTTTCTGTAATTTATTAATAATCTTGTGAGTAGGAGATTACAAAGTTCAATATCTTCTACTTAATAGTCTACTTACCATTATTAATTAGGATGGATTCTGAAATCTGCTCTCTTCTCTTGTATTATTTCTCCATTTAGGGGCGTAAAACCCTTGTTGAATTATTATTTATTAAAAAGATTTAAGTTGATAAGAAATGATTTATTTTAATTATTTAGTAAAGTCAGATCGAAACTCAAGGGTTCTGTTTTGATGCCGTGTCACCAGTTACTCGAAAAATGAAACTTATAAAAAAAAAAAAAAAAAAAAAAAAAAAAAAATTAATTAATTAATTTTTTTTTTTTTTTTTTTTTTGTAATTGCAATTGTAAATGAAAAAGAGAGAGAGAGAGAAGAAGCTCTAATATCGCCAGCCCCTCATAGGTGATAGGCCCCTTGAAAGTTGAAACCAAAAGCGCCATCTTCTAGTTGAAATTAAAAAGGGCCTACATAGGCCCATTATCGGCCCATGGAGCACAACTCAAAATCCAGAATTGCAGGTTTCATGGGTCAAGACTCAAGACATAGAAACGGCAACTTTTCTGACCCGTTACCCATGTACGAGATTGACGATGGTTTGTCAAATGAAATTGAAATATGACACTTTTCAGGTCGAATAATGCTAAAAATTATGTTTTTAATTTTTATATTTTTTTTAATAATACCTAATTAACACTATCACATTAGCAGAGTAGAGTAGTAGTAGGATAAAAAAAAATAAAAAAATAAACATATAGCATATTCTTCACTATTTGTTTTAAATTTTTTCCATGTAATTTTATTGTAAAAAAAGTAAGAACAAAGTTTTATTTCAAAATAGATTGAAGAATTTTTCTCCAAATCTGGTTTATTAACCTGACTTGTATTTAAAATTCATGTGATTTTCACACAATAATATATTAAAAATGCATGTAAAAATTAAAAATACAAGGGATTGAGAATCATATAAATTTTGAACATATATATAACAATTTAATAGGATATATAAGAAGAAAAATTCATCCAAAAAGTAATGAAACTTGACTTAATTTGTGAAAAGTCTTTTTTAGCTAAACAAACAAATAATATTGGAAACACAAATATAATTAATGTGACAAAAATAAATTGCATATTAATTTGTTTCATATGAAACTATTTTTCCTCTAGCTTTGGCCTAGCTAGAGAGGATTAATATTATGGTCCCAAGCTTAGCTTAGAAGTCAAAATTGGCTTCTAATATCCAACAAGTTAACAACCGTCATTATTGACTAATACAATTAATATTCGCTAAATAGAAGACAAAAGAAAAAAAAACAGAAAAAAAAAGAAAAGAGTAATAGAAAATTAGCCACCGCAAATTTTTCTAAGTCATCAAGTCCAACTGGATGTGGAAGCCTTTCATTGTCAGAGAACCACAGTCATTATATTTTCCACATTTAAAACCTCAACCACCTCCATCCCCATTATATTAATCATGAATGTGGAATATTGATTTTTTTTTTAATATATATATATATATATATATATATATATAATCATGCATGTGAATAGAATTGCATATAGAAAACAGTTTTTTTTTTTTTTTTTTTTTAATTTTTTATGGGTGGTCCGACAACTCCAGTTTTTTTGATGATTTTTTTTTTAATATTTTTTTTTTTTTTTTTTTGTTTTTGTATTGAAGGAGACGTATGTTAACTTTTGATCAGATATGACATGAAAATACTCCTAAAAATTTAACGAAACGCAAACAAAATAATCTATTTGATAACAGTTTAAACTTTAGAGAATAAATTGATAACTTTTAGAACTTTAAAGAGCAATTGAATAAAAGTCATACCTTAAGAATCCCCAGAGCATTTTTTTTCAATTTTTTTTAAATAGATTAAAACAAAGAAAGAAATGCGCGATTCAAAGGAAGAAAAAATGAAAGAGAAAATACTTTTTCAAAAAATTTAGATAAAACAACATATTTTGTTAAATAATAATGTGAGCTAGATAATTGGTCTACTACTCTTTTACAACTTGTATACACGAATTAGTTAAAGATGTTAAATTTTTTTTTTTTTAGTAGCCGTTGTCGGCTCCAATCATATGTTATGAGCAAATTTTTAAAAAGTTATAGACAAATTTAACATTACTCTTTGCTTAATCGTAAATTTTGCACTATTATGAACCTTAAAATTGCTGACGTTTACCGTATTCGTCTGAGTCACTGTATTTGATTTATTCTGTTAATTAATTCTTTGTTTAATATTTTTTAGTTTAGATCAATTTATGTTTATTTGTATACGTCAACTTATTCAGCTATAAATAAATTATTCTTGTACACCGTTTAAGACACGCAGAAATATAACATTCTATTTAGAATTCAGCCATTAGGTTAACAAGTAGGATAACAAAGTTTGAAATATCTATTACTTAATTGTACAATATATGTGGAAGTAATACAAACAAACACAAACCAACCAAATGGACTTAAAGGTTTGTCAAAAGTAGCCAGAATAATTGAAAGCTAATTAAAGATAGGAAGTTTGTGAAAGAAAAAAGAAAAAGGAACCTGATGGGTCATGACCAAGAAAAGGTCAAGATCGAACATCAATAATGGAAGACATAGACATTGTACTCGATTATGGCATCGCCTGTCTTCATGTTCAGCTCATGAGTGGTGGCCAGAGCATAACCCCTGGCAAACCTGAACAGCCCGCTGCCTCCGATCACCGGAAACTCCCTCACCCTGCTGGTGGCGCCCGGATTCCTTCCGAGAATGGAAAGCGTGCTACCATTATATTTTCCTTCAATGAAGGCAAAGTTCATGACCATCAACAAAGCAAATTCTTCTTGTGAAGCAGAGCCATAAAACCCCTGTGCCTTTCCTACCGTTTTCGAGCTCAGTTCGGGTCCTAAGGTTAATGGGTTATCAAACATGTTTACAAAACCAAAGAACGTCTTTGATGTGTTGGAGGGTGGCGGCACAATCTGGACAGCGGTGGGATTCCGGCCACTCTGGATGTCATGAAAAAAGAAGTTGAAGTGGCTGAGCTTCTCTTTCTTGAGCTTGTGTTTCTTCCGGTCCAAAGGTCTTCCAAAGCCTTGCTCTTCTCGGGCGGAGACCGAGGTTGCAGCGAAGGAACAGAGAAGGAAGAAGACGATAAAGGCAGGAAGAATTCTAGCCATGTGGAACTCTGTGTATTTACTAACTAATTAATGGTGAATACGTACAGCCTTTATATATATGGGGAACAAAGGCTAAAGGGTCGCTGTGGGTGCCATTTGCCAACCCCATTATGCCATCTTTTAGGCCATCTATGCTCCTAAAAAGCACGGTCAATATGTTTTGAAACAGGGGGATTAAGTCAATAGTCAATGAATTTCGTGAGCCTTCTTCTTCTGGAATGACCAAAAATAAATTATATGTTTCCCTATTCAAAGATGTAGCACCCTATAATTGGTGTTTTGGTGCATTAACTAATCTTTAAAATTGAGCGTTTTTAAAAATACACTATCTTGTCGCCTATGAAAAGACATGTTTTTGTGTCGTTAAACCGTTACTGTTTTTCAAACGTACTATGTATCAAATTGAATACTTTTTACGATTTTGTTTAAAAATATGCGTCTAGCCTGTAAAATCACGAACAAAACACTCTTATTCATTCTTTCTTTTTATCAATGTCGGTAACTTACTAAAAACAAACCGAAGAGGAAGAACCTTTAATTCGACCAAATATATTATATACATTATAATTATGCACGTAATTTTTTTTTTGGAAAAATTATTTATGTAGGTTTTTTATTTTTTATCAAATCCCTTTCAAGGTTTAAGATTTATCAATTTATTTCCTAAGGATAAAATTATTATCAAATAGATCATTCACCCACCTTCTGTTAAATTTTTAACATTGCTACCACATCATATCCGATCAAAAGGCAGCACGTGCCTCATTTAATAAAAAAAGAAAATCTTTTAATTATAAATATATTTTTTTTTAAAAAAAAGAAGTTTTCCAATGGTGATTGAATCACCCCAATTTTTTCGTTAATTTGTTTTAATATATTTTTATTAGAAGGGACATGCGTTGCCTTTTGATTGAGCATGCCATGACAACACCATTAAAACTTTAACAGAAGGTGGACATAATTAATGATTTATTTGATAAAGCTATTAACCTTAGGGAGCGATTTAATAAAAAGTCATATCTTAAGAATTCCTGGAACATTTTTTTCTCTCTTTTTAATTTTTAATTTTATTATTATTTTTGTAAATGAGAATAGAGAAAATACAAGTTAAATAGATCTTTCCTATTATTAAGAGCACGATTCAAAGAAAAAAAAAAGGGCAAAATACATTTCAGAAAATTTAGATAAAACGTTCTACTTTGCTAAAGAATAGCACCTACTAGACTTACAATTGGTCTACCACTCTTTTACAACTTATATATTAATATAAATTTGTTGGAGGGTGCATGTTAATTTATTTATTTATTTTTTTTAAAAAAATAGCCGACGTGGCTCAAATCACATGCTATGATGCTAATACGTATGGGCAAGTTGTAAACGAGTTATAGGCATAATATTTTACACTCCATCTTATTAACACCTTAAAATTGATCAAGGAGGATATATAGCAAACTATATAAGAATCGAAACTTTGAAAAGTCTACTTGTACAATGTTAAAGCATGGTGCACTAATAAGTTAAACATAAATGCTATACAAATTCTTAAATTTATACTTTCAAATACTTACTCACTGATGTAGCAATGAAAATTACCATTAGATTTCGAATGAATCAATTTTCACTGTCGCGTCAGTGAATAAGCATTTGAGAGTGCTATAAATTTGAGAGTTTGTGTAGCACTAATTCTCTAAGTTTAAGGTAATACAAACAAATTGTACTTTAACCAATCACTGGACTTGAAGCTTGTCAAAATGTTACATAAAGGACTTCTTAAACACATAACGGGATAAATTGTTAGGTTCAGAAGGAACCTAAACTTTAGATTTTGAAAGAATCTAGATCTTTTAGATTCTGAGGGAATCTATTCCTTTCCAAACATCAGGCTTGGAATTTTCTGTTTTTGTATTCATTCAGTAACATCGTTTAAATAGAAGGAATACAAGACTTAAATTTGGAATAAAACTCCTTAATGACAACTATTTTGAGATAAGTTACACTCGGTTAGAAGATAACTCCTACACGATTTAGAGTTTCACCGTTTACACACAAATAAATGTACCGTAGTGCTACAACCCAACCAATTCTAACATTTAATTCTAATACTACATACACTAATATATAATAAAGATAAAGTAAACTAGACTACAATATGTAATTAATTATAGAAGAATGCTTGTTACACAACAGATTGTGCACAACAAGTGCACAACCTGTTGTGTAAGTAACAAAGCCCTTAATTATATGACTACCATATATATGTAATCCGACTGCAACAATACTGACTTCATAATAAAAATAGATATTATAAAACGCTAATCTCTTGCAGTTTCTTATCATAACACAAAAGTAGCCAAAATAATTAATTGAAATCTATGACCCTGAGACTCTGAGAGCACATCAATGATTCAATATATACCTCGACACATACATATATAGTACTCCAAATAAAAGGAACCTCGTACTGATGACCAAGAAAAGGTCAAGAACTATCAGTAATGGAACACGTAGAGTTTGTACTCGAGTATGGCATCACCTGTGTTCGCATTAAAGTCATGAGTGTTGGCCAGAGCATAACCCCTAGCAAACCTGAAAACCCCGCTGCCTCCGACCACAGGAAACCCCCTCACCCTGCTGGTGGCGCCCGGGTTCCTTCCTAGAATGGAAAGCGTGCTACCATTATATATATTTGCCTTCAGTGAAGGCAAAGTTCATAACCATCAACAGAGAAATTCTTCTTGTTGCGCAGAAGCATAAAACCCCTGTGCCTTTCCTACCGTTTTTGAGCTTAGTTTGGGTCCTAAGGTCGATGGGTCATCAAACATGAATATAACACCAAAGTCCGTCTTTGATGTGTTGGAGGGCGGCGGCACAACTTGGTAAGAAGTGGGATTCCGGCCAGTCCGGATGTCATGAAAAAAGAAGTGAAAGTGGCTGAGCTTTTCTTTCTTGAGCTTGTGTAGCTTCGCGTCTAAGGGCCTTCCAAAGCCTTGCTCTTCTCCAGAGACCCAAGTTGTAGAGAAGGAATGGAGAAGGAAGAAGACGATGAAGGCAGGAAGAATTCTAGCCATGGGGAAGTACTCTTAAAATGTACGTGGTCAGTATGCTGTGTGTTTATGCAGTGAATATATATATGGCCGGGAGTCTTATATATATATATGCAATAAGGCAAGGGTCGATCGGTGTGCTTACCCTCCCCGGCCAGGTAGATTAGTCAATCGATCAATTTGGTTAGCCTTCTTCTAGATTAATGACCAAACCGGCCTATATATATTCTAAAATTGTAGGCTGCAGCAACTTATAGTTGAGGTTTTCGTGACAGGGATGGGAGAAAAAAAAAAAGATTTATCAGCCAAATAATTCCTACATATGGACTGAAGCCCTCGTGAATTCCAGCCTCCAGGCACGAGAAAGAAAATAGGAATAGCTAGAATTCTTTTCGTCGGTACGTAGGAAGAAAGGTTTAGCAAAAGAGCTTGCACAAGTGGGTCGATATGAAATAGCTAGCTTTGATGCTTAAGTCGGTATAACTTAAGAGAATACTTTTAAGGAAGCAAGGGCAGCGTGTAAGAGGAGATGAAAGTCCCATTTTTAGATAGTGTCTGCCACCTTTTATAGCAGGTTTGCCGTAACTGTCGGCCACAAGGCAATGATCATTCATTGGAGGCTCCCCCATTGTTGAATTCTCTAGCTAGGTCCCGTGATCACTCTTGTAAGCGATCTTCTCGCGCTGAGATCACAGGCTAGGGCTAACTACTGGCTTGCCAAAGGAGGGAATTTGATGTAGTATCCTGTATGTCGTTATCGTGTACAATAATGATGAATAATATGGAATAGAAAAGAGAGAAAGCAAGAGAAAATCAATAATGGTAAATAATATGGAATGACCACTATATATATACTGGTACTTGTATTACTCGATCTCTATGCTCAAGAGAATATGAGTCACTTGTTTTAACACTGTGATTGTACTCGGGTTAGTTGGTTAGTGAATTAACCGAATATCAGTTCTTCACATTAGACTGCCTTAAAGTGTGTTCTACGCTATCTCAAAGGCTCCATTGATCATGGGTTATTCTACTCTCTTGGTTCTTTATCTCTTTAGGCCTTTTGCGACTCTGATTGGTGGGTGATCTAGACGATCGTCGCTCGATGTAAAAACGAGATTTTGAGTTTATCTTGGTCCTTGCTTGATTTCGTGGTGTGCGAAGAAGCAATATGTTGTTTCTAAATCCATCACATATTGAGGCTAAATATAGAGCAATAACAATTACTACAGCTGAACTTTATTGGATACGCATGCTAGTTAAGGATTTGGCAGCGCAGTTCCTTGATCTCCTTTCTTCTCCGACCCATTGGTGTGACAATATTAGGGCTATGACATTGGCCTCTAATCCTGTCTTTCACGCACATGCCAAACACATCGATATAGACTTTAATTCATTTTATACGTAAAAAAGTGTTTAACCAGGACATATGTCTTCGGTTCACATTCACAAGTGACCAACCGGCTGATATCTTCACCAAGGATCTTACTATAAGTCGGTTTCTTCTTCCCGGTGACAAGCTTCTAGTTTTTCCTCCCCTCATTCGCTTGAGGGGGATGTTAATTAACCATATCACCAATTCCAAATTTCCAATTTCTTTCAAAAAGTCAAATACGTATATCGAATGCATCTACTTTCTGTAATTTAGCAATAACCTTGTGAGCAGGAAATTACAATGTTCAATATCTTGCGGCTAAAGGACATTTCAATTAAGCACCTCCATAATTTTCTGTTTCTTGTTTCTAGATGGACCGACCCTGCAGAATTTGATCTAGTGTGCTCTGTTTTGGAGTTGGGTGTTGTTTGAGTTTCTGCTGTTTTTGTTTTGTTGCTGTTTCTGAGTTCCTGTGCTTGTTTTGCTGTTTAGACGTGAACTTGGTTTGTTGTTGGTTTGGGTGTTTGTGTTCTGCTCCCTGTGTGGTTGCAGGTGGTTTGTTTGGGTTTGGCTTGTTTGGCCTTAAGGTGTACGTTTGTGTTCCTCTGAGACAGAGTTCCAGGCTCTCTGGAGTGTATACTGTTTTGTGTTTTATGAAAGATTTTATTCATAAAAAAAAAAGAAAAAAAAAGAAAAGAAAAGAACAGTATACTTATGATTGTTTTGACATAAAAGAATCATGAAATAAATGTATGTAAGTTCATGATAATGCGAACTCAGTTTCCCATAATCCAACTAAAAGCGGCCGGCTTCCAACAGTTACTTGAAAGACTAAATTTATTGAAAATGATAATTAAATTAAATTATTTTAATTAAAATTTTAATAAAATTAATTAAATTGAAAAAAAAAAAAAAACTTTGATATTGCCAGCCGCCCCTCATAGGTGATAGGTCCCTTGAAACCAAAAGTCTAAAGTCAAGTCCAACAGGATGTGAAAGTCTATCTTGCATGTGGAATAGAATTGACTTTTTTTTTTTTTTTAGTTAAGAATTGAGATATTTAAAACCACCACATCCTCCCCAATATAATCATGCCGGTGGAATATATCTAATTGCATATAGTTGGACTATATCTATATTTTTGGAAAAAAATATTTAAGTAGCCCTTAAGGAGATTTTTTTTTATTATTATTATTAAATCACTTCTAAGATTTAAAAGTTATTAATTTACTCTCTAAATTAGGCGACATGTGTCTCAATTAATAAACGATCGATAAAAAATAAAGGAAAAGGAAAAGAAAAAGAAAAAAAAAACTTAAAAGGGTGGTTGAACCACTCTCAATTTTTTATTTATTTATTAAAGGAGACATATATATGTTGCCTCATGATTGGATATGACGTAACAACGTTACTATAAAATTTAATGGAAGGTGGACAAAATGATCCATTCTAATATTAGGGAGTAAAGTGATAACTTTTAAACCTCTTAGGGAGCAATTTAGTAAAGAGTCATACCTTATTTTAGATAAAACGGTCTATTTTGCTAAAGAATATATAATGTTAGACCTACAATTAATATACAACTTGTTGACACCTATTGGTTGGAAGGTGTCTAAAAAAAATATTTTTTAATAACTGACATGATCCAATCACGTGCTTATAATATTTTGCACTCTTAATTGTTAACCTTAAAAGCTGATTGATCAGCTGTTGAGGAGGATATATCGCAAACCAAGAATGTCCGAAACAGCTTTGAAATGTCTACTTTTACAATGCGAAAGTAATACAAACAAACACAAACTGACCATTAATGGACTTAATCGAAAACTATGATGACATATTCCAAATAAAAGGAGATCGAGAAGATTATTGAAAGACAAAAAATTTGCGAAAGAACATGAAAAAGGAACCTCGATCGATCATGACCAAGAAAAAGGTCAAGAACATCAATAATGGAGCACGTAGAGATTGTACTCGATTATGGCATCCCCTGACGTCAGATTCAGTTCATGAGTGGTGGCCAGAGCATAACCCCTGGCAAACCTGAAAAGCCCGCTGCCACCGATCACAGGAAACTCCCTAACCTTGCTGGTGGCGCCCGGGTTCCTTCCAAAAATGGAAAGCGTGCTACCATTATATTTTCCTTCAGTGAAGGCAAAGTTCATAACCATCAGCAATGCAAATTCCTCTTGTGAAGCAGAACCATAAAACCCCTGTGCCTTTCCTATCGTTTTTGAGCTTAGTTCGGGTCCCAAGGTCAATGGGTCATCAATCATGACTATAGAGCCAAACCCCGTCTTTGATGTGTTGGAGGGTGGCGGCACAATTGGGACGGCAGTGGGATTCCGGCCACTCAGGATGTCATGAAAAAAGAAGTTGAAGTTGCTGAGCTGTTCTTTCTTGACCTTGTGTAGCTTCCGGTCTAAGGGTGCTCTAAAGCCTTTCTCTTCTCCGGCGCCAGAGACCAAAGTTGCAGAGAAGGAATGGAGAAGGAAGAAGACAATGAAGGCAGGAAGAATTCTAGCCATGGGGATCGGAGCTCTTGAACAAAGGTCGTCAATATTTATGTTGTACGTGTCTTTTATGAAGTGAATATGTGCGTCTAACTATATATATATGCAATGAGGGAAGGGACGTCCCAATATGCTTGAGAAACTGGTCGATATATAAGCCAATCAATTTGGTTGGCCTTCTTCTAGAATGACAAGGATTTTAAATAATGTGATATTATCAACGATCCAACGAAACAAAATCTTATCATAAAATGTATTTTCGCCCTTTCAAGTCTTGTTATAACAATTGGTCAACCAAAATTACGTACAAGGAGAGAAGAGAAGGGGTTGGCAGATGAGGTTGTTGGAGCAGGCCAACTCAGAATAGTTTCGATTCTTAAGTCAGTATAAATTAGGAGAAAACTTTTAAGGGCATATAGCATATATGAGAAATTAAGAAGACGAAAATTTCATTTTTACGTGGTGTCCGCCGACCACGTGGCATGCCTTTATTGGAAGATCCCCATTGCTATATATATATATAGATATATAGATATATAGATATAGCACATCTCTAAAAGAAAATGTTCCCCGGCCTAGCTATTCTAAGATGGAGCAGCCTGTAGTTGGTGTTTTGTGAAGAGGAAGGGAGAAGAATAGTGCCTTAAATTACTATTAAAATCGTGTGTGTACATTGTTAAGAATATCTCCGCTACAAAAAGATATGTTTTTACACAGTTTCAAACTATCATTTTTTATTTATTTTTAAATGCATATTTAAATGGAATAGTAAAAATGAATAATTAAAATGTTAATAAGGAGGTAGGTGCTTTGAAAAAGTAAATATATATATATATATATTTTAAAAAAAGAAAGTAAAATAAAAAGTAAGTTTGCTAAGCTATATATATATAATAGCCCTAAACTTAGCTTATAGAAGTCAGAATTGGCTTCTAATATCCAACAACTGTCATTATATATTGAGTAAATACAATATTAGCGACGGCAAATTTTCTAAGCCAAGTGTAATTGGAAGTAAAAGTCTATCATTCTCAGAGACAATTAACCACGTACAGTCGATATATAATATATTTAAAACCACCGGCCACCAACTTCGATCCCCATTATAAATATTATGCACGTTAGGTAGTTGGACACTCGGACCTTCGGTATTTTTTTGGGAAAAATATTTCTGTAATCTTTGAGGTATATATAGTTTTTATTTATTTATTATCAAATCCCTTTCTAAGTTTAAGATTTATCAATTTATTTCCTAAGAGTAGAATTATTATCAAATAGGTCATTCACCCGCCTTTTGTTAAATTTTTAATGTTGGCATGCATGCACATCATACCCAATCAGAAGGCGACGCAAGTTAAGCTTCTTTAATAAAAAAACATTATAAAAGGAAAAAAGTAAAATTATAAAATAAATATTAACAGTTTTCCTATGGTGGTCGAACCACTCCAATTTTTATATATATTATTATTATTATTAAAATAAACATGTGCCGCCTTTTCATTGAGCATGCCAAGGCAACGCCATTAAAACTTTAATTAATAGAAGGTGGACATAATGATCTATTTGATACAACTTATTAACCTTATGGAGCGATTTAATAAAAAGTCATACCTTAGAGATCCTTGGAACTTTTTTTTTTTTTGTCCCTTTTTAATTTTTTTTTTCTTATAAATGAGAATAGAGAAAATACAAGTCGTTACATAGATCTTTCGTATTATTAAGAGCATGATTCAAAGAGATCGAAAATGCTTTTCACAAAATTAAATTTAGATAAAACGTTCTATTTTGCTAAAGAATAATTTAGACCTACAATTGGTTTACCACTCTTTTCAACTTGTTGATGCGTATTTGTTGGAGGGTGCATTTTTCTTTTTAATTAGTAACTGTTGTGGCTCAAATAACACTCTAATACGTATAAACAAATTGTAAATGAGTTATAGCCTAGGTATAATATTTTGCACCCTTATTAACTTAAAGTTGATCAACTGTTGAGGAGGATAGAAACTAAGAATGACCGAAGCTTTGAAATGCATGTCTACTAGCTTGTCCAATGTGAAAGCATGGTACACGTACGTATAAGCTTAAAAGAAATGCTATACAAACTTGCAAATATATACTTTTAATGATAGATCAACATTGGATTTAAATCTAATGGTAGTTTTCAGTACTGTCACGAGAGTAAACACTTACAAATATAAATTAACTTGAGAGTTTGTTTAGCATTAATTCTTTAAGATTAAAGTAATACAAACAAATACTTTAACCGATCTCTCGACTTAAGTAAAGCTTGTCAAATTAAAAGTAGCCAAAATAATTGAAATCTATGACCCTGAGACTCTGAGAGCATCAACACGGATACCTCAACACATACATATTCCAAATAAAAGGAACCTCGCACTGATGACCAAGAAAATGTCAAAGAACATCATCAGTAATAATGGAACACGTATCTAGAGATTGTACTCGAGTATGGCATCACCTGTCTTCAAATTAAAGTCGTGAAAACTAACCCCTCTGCCTCCGACCACAGGCAACTCCGAACTCCCTCACCCTGCATGCTGGCCGGTGGCGCCCAGGTTCCTCCCTAGAATGGAAAGCGTGCTACCATGCATTATATTTTCCTTCGGTGAAGGGCAAAGTTCATAGTCATTAACATGCAAAGCAAATTCTTCTTGTTGCGCAGAAGCATAAAACCCCTGTGCCTTTCCTACCGTTTTCGAGCTTATAGTTTGGGTCCTAATTAAGGTCAATGGGTCATCAACCATAAAGCCCTCGTGAATTCCAGGCATGATAAAGAACATAGGAATAGCTAGAATTCCTTTCATGCCGTTCGGAGAGAAGGGTTTAGCAAAAAAGCTTGTTGGAGCTTATAGTAGGTTTGCTGTAATTGTCGACCACATGGCACTCATTCATTGGCCGGAGGCACCCCCATTGCTGTGTTTCCTAGGTCTCGTGACTCTTGTAAGCGATTACTTCATGCTAAGATCACAGGGACAACCGGACAACTACTAGAGTGCCAAAGCAGGGAATTGGATGTGGTATCACGTGACTGTACTCAAGTTAATTGGTCAATGGACCGAATATTGGTTCTTCACATTGGATTGCCTTAAAGCGCATGTTCTACGCTACTTCAAAGGCTCTTGATCATGGTTTATTCTACATACTCTCGTGGTTCTTTATGTCTTGAAGCCTTTTGTGACTAATATATAGCTGGGTGGGTGATCTAGATGATCGTCGCTCTACCACCAGATTTTGAGTTTATTTGGGTCCTTGCTTGGTTTCGTGTTGTGCTAAAAAGTGGTCGATAAAGACCATTTTTCCTGTAGTGACTATTGTTTCTAAATCCAGCATTGAGGCTGAATATAGAGCAATGACAATTACGACAGCTAAACTTTAACTAGATATACAATGCTACTTAAGCATTTGGCAGTTCCTCTCATTTCTTCTCCGACCCTTTGATGTGACAACATTGGGGCTATGACATTGGCCTCCAATCTTGTGTTTTGTGCACCTACCAAACACATCAAAATGGACTTTTGTTTAACTACTTGTTGGGATAAAAAAACACTCCGTTCTCTCTCCTCTATCCTTTTCTCCCTGATTTTTTTCTTGTGCAAGCCGCCATGGGAGGGAAGCACTGTGCTTCCCTCCCCACCACCCATCTCCGTTTTCCTCTCTTCTTCTTCCACCCCAACATACGACCACCCTTACTTCTCACTTTCCATCATCTATCTCTTCAACCTTCTACATTCTTTCCAGTTTTTCAAGCCTTTGGAGATAAGGCATAAACTCCATCTACCCACCCATCTTACATGCTTTTTACTGGTTTTTGTGTCTCTACAACGTCTGTTCAGGCTATTTTCCTCTGCCTTCCACCGAGTTTTTTGTAATTTTTGGCAAGGGGTTTTGTTTCAATTTTTCGGATCTAGATCTACACTCTTCCGCCAACAATTACAAGACACGCGCCTCACCACCGAGTTCACCGGCGTCTCCGGTTTCCACCGACGGTCGTTTTTTCCTCAGCCGACTTCTGCTCCCCCGCGCGTGGCACACACGCTCCAGCGAGCTCTTTGCTCTCCTTCGCTCCCCACTTCCCCCCTCGACCGCCTCCGGTGTTTCTGGGCCACGCCGGCGAATCCGGCTGATGAGTCCTCTCCCCCTGTTTACCCCTGTTTTAGTGTTTGGGTCCTTGTGATTCAATACACTTGTGAAATCACCTTTAATGGTGACCCCGGCTTTGTGGCATCCGTGCCTCGAGTCAAAGGGCTCGCATCTTCGGAAGCATTGCCTCCGCGTACTTACGTTCTTAGTTTAATATTTGGGTTGCCCATACCCTGTTGTATTTGTGTTTTTTATTTTTCCTTGTAATCGGTTACTGTTGTACTTAAAAAAAAAAGGACTTTCGTTTTATAGGTGAAATTAAATGTGTTTAACAAAGACATATCTCTTCTGTTCATTTTCACAAGTGACCAACAAGCTGGTTTCTATTGGCAGGAGACGGGTTACCGTCCCATTGCTCCCCTTTTCATTAAAATAGGTTTTTTTTTTTCTGTTTTTTTTTATTATTAAAAAGCAATTCTAATGTCACATCAAAATTACTTTTTGATAAAAAAAAACATTTGTTTATTATAAATGCCGGTTGACCGTCCCCCAACAATCAATTCCAGGTTTCTTCACTAAGACTGTGTCTTTCTATAAGTTGGTAATTAATCATATCATTAGGGGTGGAATCATTCTTAGCCTTGGGGTTTCGGGCCACCCAATTTTTTAACAAATGTCGAATGCTTCTACTTTCTGTAATTTAATTAGTAATAACCTTGTGAGCAGGAAATTCCAAAGTTCAATATATATCTTCTACTCAACAGTCTACTTACGATTGTTTTGACATAAAACCCTTGTTAAATTCATTTTTGTTGTTAAATTATTACTTATCTAAAAAAAATTAAATTGATAAGAAATTATTTATTTAAATTATTAATTTAGTAGTTACGATCCGGATTCAAGGACTGTGCTTTAATACCGTGTCACAAGTTACTCAAAAAAATTAAACTTATAGAAAATGATAAATTTAATTATTTAATTTAAAAATTCAATTAATTTTTTTATTTAAAAAAAAAAAAAAACCTAATAAGGAGCTCTGATATTGCCAGCCCCTCATAGGTGATATCCCCTAAAGTCTAAGTCAAGTCCAACCGGATGTGAAAGTCTATCATGGATTCATGCATGCATGTGGAATAGAATTGAGATATTTAAAAACACCACCTCCTCCCCATTATAATCATGCATATGGAATAGAAATATAGAATTGCATGAAGTTGGACTTAAATTTATGTATATTTTTGGGAAAAATATTTAAGTAGCTCTTAAGGGGTTTTTGTTAAATCGTTTTTTAAGATTTAAAAGTTATTAATTTATTCTCTAAATTAGAACTTTTATCAAATAGATCATTCCATTAATCTTCCGTTAAATTTTAATGATGTTGCCATATTATATTCGATCAGAAGATGACACGTGTTTCATTTTATAAAAAAAAAATGAAAAAAAAAAAAAAAGTTTTTCAAGGATGCATGGTTGAACTACTCCTAATTTTTTTTTTTCTATTTTTTTTATTAAAAGGGACATATGTTGCGCGCCTTTTGATTGGTCATGACATAACAACGCCACTATTAAATTGAATGAAAAGTAAGCAAAATGATCTATTTAATAACGGTTCTAACATTAGGGAGTAAAATGATAAATTTTAAACTTTAGCTAGGGAGTAATTTAGTAAAAAAGTCGTACCATATTTTAGATAAAACGGTCTATTTTGATAAAGAGTAATATTAGATTTACAATAATACCAGCCTTTTACAACTTGTTAACACGTATTGGTTGGAGGGTGTTAAAAAATATATTTTAGTAGCTAACTTGGCTCTAATCACATGCTAATATGTAAAAGAATTGTGCACCAGAGGTATATATGTCCAATATTTTGCATTCTTATTAACCTTAAAAGCTGATCAGCTGTTGAGGAGGATAGCAAACCAAGAATAACCGAAACTTTGAAATGTCTACGTTTACAATATGAAAGTAATACAAACTAACACAAACTAATTATAACCGATGGACTTAAATTAAGATTGTGTCAAAAGTAGCCAAAATAATTGCAAACTATGATGACATATTCCAAATAAAAGGAGAGAAGATTATTCAAAGATAAAAAATTTGCGAAAGATCGATCAAGAAGAGGAACCTCGATGATCATGACCAAGAAAAAGGTCAAGAACATCAATAATGGAGCACATAGAGATTGTACTCGATTATGGCATCTCCTGTCGTCATATTCAGCTCATGAGTGGTGGCCAGAGCATAACCCCTAGCAAATCTGAAAAGCCCGCTGCCTCCGATCACCGGAAACTCCCTAACCTTGCTGGTGGCGCCCGGGTTCCTTCCAAAAATGGAAAGCGTGCTACCATTATATTTTCCTTCAGTGAAGGCAAAGTTCATAACCATCAACAATGCAAATTCCTCTTGTGACGCAGAACCATATAACCCCTGTGCCTTTCCTATCGTTTTTGAGCTTAGTTCGGGTCCCAAGGTCAATGGGTCATCAAACATGGCTATAGAACCAAACCCCGTCTTTGATGTGTTGGAGGGTGGCGGCACAACTTGGACGGCAGTGGGATTCCGGCCACTCAGGATGTCATGAAAAAAGAAGTTGAAGTGGCTGAGCTTTTCTTTCTTGACCTTGTGTAGCTTCGGGTCTAAGGGTGTTCCAAAGCCTTTGTCTTCTCCATAGACCAAAGTTGCAGAGAAGTAATGGAGAAGGAAGAAGACGATGAAGGCAGGAAGAATTCTAGCCATGGGGAAGTACTCTTGATTCTTGAACAATGATCAAATATGTTGTGTCTTTTATAAAGTGAATATTGGAAGGCGTCTAATTATATATATATATATGCAATGAGGGAAGGGTCTGTGACTCGGTGGGCTTACCCTCCCCAGTCCCCAATATGTTGAGAAGCAGGTTGATAAGTCAATCAATTTGGTTGGCCTTCTTCTAGAATGACGAGAATGGGAGAAAAGACAAGTTTTATCAGCCAAAGAAATCCTACGTACATATGGAGGGTATAGCTAGTCATTTTTACACGATTCGTGAATTCATTATGAACTGAATACGAAATTAAAGGGTTATGGTTGAAGAATTTAACCCGTTTAATTAAATGGACTAGGTTATGATTATCCTATATGATCTTATACTTATACTTCGATACGACCCGAACTCAACGCGCGACTTAATGAGAGGCAATTTTTTACATGACTTGCAATTCGACACGAACTCAATACAAAATTATAGGGTTAAGGTTGAAGGGTTTGACACGTTTAATTAAATGAGTCGAGTTGGTAGGCCCCTCGTAAATCACAATCTAAGAGAGAAAACAGAAATAGATAGAATTTCACTGTATATTTTGCCACATATATAGTGAACATGTTATCCGATTACTTAAAAATTTTAAATGATGTCTAATATATATCACGTACACCCTTAAATCCAAAAAAGAAAAGAAAAAACAATTGAATTCTCTCTCTTTCAAGTCTTGTTATAACGGTTGATAAACCAGAAGTATGTGCTAGAAGAGAAGAATTTAGCAGAAAAGCTTATTGGAACAGATCAACATAGAATAATTCTGATTCTTAAGTTAGTATAACCTACAATAAGTTTTTTTTTTTCTTAAAATAAAAAGAAATTACAACAAATAAGGACTGGACAATCTAAAATTAAACCTAAGAATGAAAGTATGCGAAGACAATGCTTCTGAAGATACGGACATAAAGTTCGTAGCACGGATGCTAAAAGTCTATGCTGCCAATAAAAGTAGTTTGTGATTTATATTGAGTCACAAGAATCCAAACACCAATCCTAGAGCCGTAACTTGTGTAAGGGTTCACCCCGTGGGGATATTATGGGATTAATAATAGAGGCATGTGAAAGGCCAGTAGAAAATTCGTTCTTCTCAGGCTGCCGGTATCCTGGCAATTAATAAACAATAAAGGGAAACCTAGTCAACTCTTTTATTCTTATTTCTTATTAATTTGATAAACCACAAGGAAGTAATTAAGGAACAGAAAAGAAGTGGTTAGGAAAATAAGAAAGTTGGAATAATTCCAAGGATATGCTGATCTGGTGAGATGCTTGCGTGTGAATTAAAGTGACCCAAGTATTTTGCACGTCGCTTTGAAAAGTCAAAAGAATCTTTCCTTTTCTTAAATCTGAAATTATGAGGTATGTTTTAATACTTCTAAAACTCGATTTAAACACTAATCACCCTCTTAAATAATAGGGGTCAACGGTCAACTATAATGTTTTTTTTTTAAAAAAAAAAAAAATTATTATTATTACTTAGTAATAATTATTATTATTATCATGTTATAACATAAATATTATAATGCTATATAATTTTGATGGGATCTTTTTTCATTGCATGATGTCACTGATGTGCTAAGACTCAAGAGACATCGTATAGTGACTCGGTCTAATATCAAAAGTTGAGTACCGGTTCATCGCATTTGCTTTAAATTAGTACCGGTTCTTCGCGCGTGGTCTTCATATTTATCATTTTCATGACCCATTCTGCGGTGAGATAATGACATAATGTCGGCCTACTAGCTAGCTTGACAGCTGCTTCGACGGAGTTGTGGCATAAATTCACATTTTTTGTGTCTTCCAATAATAAATTTACACCTCAGCTGGGAACGAAAAAATTAAATACGCTCAAAATATTAAATCCCACCTCTAAAACACCTCTTTTTTTTTTTTTTTTAAAAAAAAAATGTTGTGCTTGTTTGTGCTATACGATCAAAATAAAAATATTTTTTATTTTTTATTTTTTATTTATTTTGGGTGATGACTCTACCTCTTTCGTCATACTACTACGAACAAATATTATTGAATCTCTGCTATTAGCTATCAAAGCAAAAAAAAAAAAAAAAAAAAAAAAAAAAAAACTATTATGTTGAAATTACTATTGAACCCTGCAAAATAAGCCATATATGGAGAGAGAGCGAAAAGTCGGTCTCCTCTCAAACAAAAAACCTGGAAAAAGGCAACGTAAAAACAAAAACCATGGAGCCTACGTGACTTTAATGGCTTTCAACTTTCAAGTCACGTCATAATATTCAAAATATGAGTTTTGAATCCACACCACACGCAAAACGAAAACGATCGAACGTGGAGTTAAGAATGGGTCCCATCCTGTTACAAAAGGACCCCAAACCTCACGTTTTCCTTTGACCAATTTTTTTTTATTTTTTTTTATTTTTGGAAAACAAAAAAAAAAATCCTTTTTAGATCGCTTGGATACAAATTTTATTACAACATTCTTTTAAATTTATGTGTTAGTTCACGTTAATGCAATGTGATACATATAACGAGTAGAGCGTTAATCAAATAAATTTAATTACTGATTAACGTGAAAATTTATAATAAAAAACCTGTAATATTTTTAACAACACTCTATTTATTTATTTATTATAACAATATTTTTTTTTAAAAAAAAAAAACAGTGAAATGATAATGCAACTAATTAATAACATAGTTGAATAGGATTGGTTATTTAAATTTAGAATTAAAAACATTAGAAATAGGCTTATATTATAATGGAAGGTGCATGGAAAGTATAGAACTGAAAAGATGGATTTAGAAATTTCAACCAATTTGTAGGTTTCCTTCTTTTTGTGATTGACTCAAAAAGAAAACCCATTTTACAATTCAATTAGACGACAAGTGTATCTTCGCCGAACCACTCTCGTGAGTCTTGAGTCATGAGTCTTGACCTCCCAAATCAAGTCCCATGGCATATATGAACATGAGTTATTGAGTTGTACCAGTGGTCCAGTTGGTAGGTGGGGTGGCTAGCCTGTTGGCCTACTTATTGGGCTGCCGGGGGGAAAGAGGGACCCATTCACGCTAAGGTCCAGAGTTACCCACTAGACCTAAAGGTTTCATATTAATGCCATCTAGTCTTTGCATGACACCAATGAACGCATTTCCTTTAATAATATGCTTCTATGACTATGACTATTAAGGAGATGAAATGGAGAGAATCCTTCTCCATGATTATAACTGATTGGCTTTAGTAGTAAGAGTTTTGATTAGGGGTGAGTATCGGGTAGGCGATTAAGTCGGTTAAATAACTTTTGTCGGAATGTAGTTGATAAATTATTTCGGTTAAGTCGATTAATAGACGGTCGTTTAAGTCGATTAATAGACGGTCGGTTAAATCGGTTAACATGAGTAATGAAACAACGCTGTTTTAATTTTTTTAAAAGGAAAAAAAAATAAAATCAAGCATTTCGTTTTTACTAAAACAACGTCGTTTGGTTTTATGTCAGTTCGATTAAAAGGCGGTTCGGTTTGGTAAGTTGGTTAAAGGGTTGTTCGGTAACCGAACCGACTTTCAGAACAAAATTTTATACCAATTACTGAACCGAAATTAGTCGGTAGGCGGTCGATGGTGGTTCGATTCGATAAGCGGTCGGTAGGCAGTAGTTGGATAATTTGCCCACCCCTAATTTTGATCTTGGTGGCATTCTATTATGTCTAAGGTTTGAATCTTCTTAAGTACAAACAATTCTTTAAGGCCACGTTTATCAATAAAGTAGGAGTCTTATCCGATCCATATAAAAAGGGGCGTTGAGCACGAGTCTAAAATTTGCTTGGAAGAATTGTTACACAACATGATCTTATTTTGGAAGGGACTCGTCATTATAATAATAATAAAATAAAAAAAAATTACTAGTATGACTACCTTGGAAGGATTCCTTGTCGCAATAATATAATTAAAAAAAAAATGCTAGTATGACTCTTTAGAAGGGGAATAATACCTATTTCACTACTTTTGTCCCTTGCTTTTGCCCTTAACTGCTTTTATGATAGGTGAATTACGAAAACAAAGTTCAAATTTAAATAATTTGTTCTGATATCATAATAAGTCACTATTTCTCTCAAAAGTTTAAGTTAAAATGATAAGAGGCAATTAATTATGGAACTCCAACGACATTATGGCAACTTAAAGAGAAAGTCAAGCCAACATATAAGCAAAATGGCCATATAATATGACATGATTTAGGGTGGAAGTATGGTGGCAATGACTAAAATTACATAAATTTTATTGTATTCAAATCAAAGACTTGATAACGCATTAATCTCAAGGAATATAAATAACACAAAACCAACCCCACTTAATGGCTCAAAGCAATCAAAGGTGGTCGGCCAACTAACATACTCAAAAAGTGGTCAACTCAAGAAATTAAGAGCATAATTGAGTAAATTAAAGCTAATTAATTAAAAAGACTCAAGAACATCAATAATGCAACACATAGACATTGTACTCAACGGTGGCGTCTCCTGTCTTGATATCAAGGCTATGAGTACTGGCTTGAACATAACCCCTAGCAAACCGGAAAAGCCCGCTCCCTCCGATCACCGGCATCTCCCTCACGGCGGAGAACACGGCGTTCCTCCCTAGCACGGAGATAGTGCTACCATTGTACTTCCCTTCAATAAATGCAAAGTTCATAACCATTAGTAGGCCAAGCTCTTGTTGTGAGGCAGAGGCATAAAATCCCTGTGCCCTTCCGACCATCTTTGAGCTCAACTTTGTCCCAAGGTTAAAGGGTCATCGATCATGCTCACTAAACCGAAGCCCGTCGATGTGTTGGAGGCCGGTGGCACGACCATGACAGCAGACGGATTACGGCCACTGACGATGTCATGCCAGTAGAAGCGGAAGTGGCTGAGCTTTCTTTCTTGAGCCCGAGTAGCTTCCTGTCTAGGCTTCTGGAAAAGCCTTCATCTTCTCCGGTGACCGAAACTGTGGAGTAGGAAGAGATGAAGAAGAAAAGGAGGAGTTGGGAGGCCAAGATGGGAAGAATTCTACCCATTGGAACTATAATCGAGTACAAAGCTTGCATTGGATTTGGGTATTTATAGAGTGAATGGTAAAGTGAAAATTAACAGGCCTTTTTAAGCACTATTATTTCACGTCTTAACTTGCTTTAGGGACTTTTTATGACAAGATAAAAAATTTAGGCAAACCCTTTGGTAAACCTTTTGTGGAACAATGACAATTAAGTCAAAAGATTTGATAGGTAAAAATACAGGTTTATAGGGAACTTCATTTTTACCCAATGTTGTTTCTAAAGTTGAAAAAGTTTCACCCCTTTTTGTTAGGATTTTTTTGTTTTTTTTGTTTTTTTTTCAATATTTTCAATTTCTTAATCAAGGATATATTTGTAATTTTATTTTATTTTTTTATAAATTTTATAGGGTATAATGGATATTTATTTTGTTAACGGTTAAGTATGTTAATTCAGTCGGTTAACTGACTTTTGCCGAAATGCAATTAGTGAATTATTTCAGTTAAGTTGGTTAACTCGGTTAAGTCGATTAAGCCAGTTAATAGATGGTCGGTTAAATCAGTTAACATGAGTAATGGAACGACGTCATTTTGATATTTTTTAAAGTAAAAAAAAAAAAAGGATCAAACGTTTTGTTCTTATTAAAATGACGTCGTTTCGTTTTATGTCGATTCGGTTAATCGGTCGATTAAAATGCAGTTCGGTTCAGTTCAGTTATCAAATCGACTTTCGGAATAAAATTTTATATCGACTACCAAACTGAAATTAATCGATAGGCGGTCGATGACAGTTCGGTAAACAGTTGATATGCGATAGTTGGATAATTTACCTACCACTAATTTTGATCTTGGTGGCATTCTATTGCGTCTAAGGTGTGAATCTTCTTAAGTACAAACAATTCATTAGGGCCACGTCTATCAAGAAAGTCGAAATTTTATCCAATCTGTGTGAAAGGAGCGTTGTGCAAGAGTCTAAAATTGCTTGGCAAGAATTGGTATACAAAATGATCTTATTTGGAAGGGTTCTTCGTCATAATAATAATAAAAAAAAAATTACTAATATGACTACCTTGGAAGGGTTCCTCGTTATAATAATATAATTAAAAAAAAAAAATGCTAATATGATTCTTTAGAAGGGGAGTAACACCCATTTCACTACTTTTATCTCTGCTTTTGCCCTGAGCTACTTTCAAGATAGGTGAATTACGAAAACAAAGTTCATATTCAAGTAATTTGTTTTGATATTATGATAAATCACTAATTATTTCAAAAGTTTAAGCAAAAAGGATAAGAGGCAATTAATTATGGAACTCCAACGACATTATGGCAACCTTAAGAGAAAGTCATGCCAATATAGAAGCAAAATGACCATATAATATGACATGATTTAGGGTGGAAGTATGGTGGAAATGACTAAAATTACATAAATTTTATTGTATTCAAATCAAAGACTTGATAACGCATTAATCTCAAGGAATATAAATAACACAAAACCAACCCCACTTAATGGCTCAAAGCAATCAAAGGTGGTCGGCCAACTAACATACTCAAAAAGTGGTCAACTCAAGAAATTAAGAGCATAATTGAGTAAATTAAAGCTAATTAATTAAAAAGACTCAAGAACATCAATAATGCAACACATAGACATTGTACTCAACGGTGGCGTCTCCTGTCTTGATATCAAAGCTATGAGTACTGGCTTGAACATACCCCCTAGCAAACCGGAAAAGCCCGCTGCCTCCGATCACCGGCATCTCCCTCACGGCGGAGAACACGGCGTTCCTCCCTAGCACGGAGATAGTGCTACCATTGTACTTCCTTCAATAAATGCAAAGTTCATAACCATTAGTAGACCAAGCTCTTGTTGTGAGCAGAGGCATAAAACCCCTGTGCCCTTCCGACCAGCTTGAGCTCAACTTTGGTCCCAAGGTTAAAGGGTCATCGATCATGCTCACTAAGCCGAAGCCTGTCGATGTGTTGGAGGCCGGTGGCACGACCAGGACAGCAGACGGATTACGGCCACTGACGATGTCATGCCAGTAGAAGCGGAAGTGGCTGAGCTTTTCTTTCTTGAGCCCGAGTAGCTTCCTGTCTAGGCTTCTGGAAAAGCCTTCATCTTGATCTCCGGCGACCGAAACTGTGGAGAAGGAAGAGATGAAGAAGAAAAGGAGGAGTTGGAAGGCCAAGATGGGAAGAATTTTAGCCATTGGAACTATAATTGAGTACAAAGCTTGCATTGGATTTGAGTACATGTTGCCTATTTATAAAGTGAATGGTAAATAGTGAAAAGTAACGGGCCTTTTAAGCACTATTATGTCACGTCTAATTAACTTGCTTTAGGGACTTTTTATGACAGATAAAAAATTTGGGCAAACCTAAACCTTTTGTGGAACAATGACAATTAAGTCAAAAGATTTGATAGGTAAAAATACAGGTTTATAGGGAACTTCATTTTTACCCAATGTTGTTCTAAAGTTGAAAAGTTTTACCCCTTTTTGTTAGGATTTATTTATTTATTTTTTTTCAAGATTTTCAATTTCTTATCAAGGATATATTTGTCAAATTTTTTTTTTTTTATAAATTTTATAGGGTATAATGGACATTTTTTGGCTAACTGTTTAATAGAAATCATAAAGGAAGGGAGCAAATTGAAAGAGGTTGATACATCCGACACCTACTTTGCAAACTTTGAATTTGGGTGAAATTGTAAAAGCCGACCGTTGGAGGCCAGGGACCCAATCCGATCATGATCAGAATTCTCTACAATTATTTGTTTGAATTTGAGAAAATTCAGACAAATGATTATGAGAGATCACTTATAGGACCTACTTAACCAAATAAAAATTGGGTCACCCAACCACTTATCAAGTCAGGTGGGTCTCATAAGCTGTCTCTTATAATCACTTTCTGAATTCTTTCAAATTCGAACAAATAATTATAGATCGAGAATCCTAATCCGAGCAAATGAGTATTAAAATGCTCCATCATCTATATATCTAGAATATTTATTTTTCATTTTTAATTTTGGTTATGTTAACATTGTCCAATGGAGTTGAACACCGGTGGGTAGGCAGCTGGAGATCGAGGGTGGGATGGCTGGCTTGGAAGGAAGGGATGACACCCTGGCCTCTTTATGCTTTTTGCCTCGAATGCTTGAGATGATCATGAGTTAGGTCCACGGCGTGCAATTCTTTCTAAGTTTTTCCAAGTTACATTGTTATAATATGCTCAACTATATATATATATTATCCTAATCAATGTAATCATCTAGGATGCTTCTTCTTCTTTTGGTAGATAAATGAAAAGGAACTACAATAAAGGAAAATACAATAAATTAGGGCTGGCAACCCAAAAAAAA
The DNA here is from genome assembly GCA_028654335.1 of Alnus rubra. Taxonomy (NCBI): domain Eukaryota; kingdom Viridiplantae; phylum Streptophyta; class Magnoliopsida; order Fagales; family Betulaceae; genus Alnus; species Alnus rubra. The sequence continues at coordinate 1,462 of JAJPGS010001384.1, read as the reverse complement.
ATACTAAGAACGAAAGTACGTGAAGGCAATGTTTCCGAAGATATGGACCTATTGATTCTTGGGACGGATGCCTAAAACCCGGCACTAGTTTAGGTGGTTAAAGGTGTATATAGCTCTAAACACCATTACAGAGAGCACAAAGAAGAAATATACAACAAAAAGCTAGCCCAAAAATATAAAAAGCAAAAAACCCAAGTAATTAAACAAAAAGTAGATAAAACACAACAAAATAGATCTAATTGAAAGAAGGGACAGGGAGCCACTGGCACGTGAAAACCACGTGCCACCATTGAATGGCCTCTCTCCCGCATGAATCACAAGGAACCGCGATGAACCACCTAAAACTGAGGCGGAGGAAGGGTAGAAGGTGATGCGTGGCCACCACGCGTGAAGAGGGAGACAATTCCCTAGCGCGTGCAGGCCACACGCCGATGCAGGGACATTAGATGAGGACAAGGTGCCATTGGCAGAAGCGGATGACGCCGGCAAATCCACTAAAGAGGCGCGTGTTGAGCAAAAATGAAAGAGGAGCGTAGATCTATATCCAAAGATTTCGACCCAACAACCAAGTCAAAAATTACAACGAACATGGTGGAGGTATAAGGCAGAGACAGGTACTAGCTGTGTTGAAGTGGATAGGGCTATAACAAGCTCCAACAAGATATAGACCTCAATAGAGGCGTTAATTAGCAAAGGGGGAGAAAGGAGAAGGAGAAGGAAAAAAGGTAAAAAAAGGGAGGGGAGTGGGAGGAAGCTCAGAGCTTCCGTCCGCCATGGGCTAAGACGGTTGGTTATTTTTAGAGAAAATGGTTTCAAAGAGAAGGTGGAGAGTTTAGAGAGAGGTGGTTAATTTGGCCGTAGTTTCACCAAGAACTCTTAAGTTTGTTTCTGCTTGGCCTAACTTTTCAACTAGAATCACATCCCCTTCAATGTAATTTTCCACCATAGAAATGTGAATCATAGTCATATATAAAAACCTTAATTACCAGGCTAGCTAGGTTATAAATATGGGTGGCAATTTGGGTTTATAGGTAAGGTTCGTGTCGTGTCGAGTCGTGGTATATAATTATGAGTCGACCTAAATATAACCCATTTAGTCAAACCTCTCAATTATGACACAACCCAGTGAACTATAAAAAATGATACAACACGACTCGTATAACTCAATCACCAGCACCTACCTCGCAGCATTGGTAAGTGCTACCATGGAATTGTACGTACTTTCCTTGAACCAATGCAAATTTCATCACCATTAATAGACGAATCTTCTGTTGTGACGCGGAGGCATAAAATCCTAGTGCTCTTCCACGAATTTTGAGCTTAATTCTAGTCCCAAGGTTAAACGGTCATCTATCGATCATGCATACATATTGAACCAATGTCTCACTACAAAAATCGCTGCAGTTTGACACGTGTCTACAGTACCCGTTACTGTAGACACGCGTCAAATTTGACACGTGTC